>CM023454.1:160808254-161021182 GCA_013339765.2 Haemaphysalis longicornis
AGGCAGCATGAAAACACGATAACAGTAAGCACACAAGCAGGCACAGAAACACCGAGTCCTGCATGCTTCGCAAATTATGTAAAAATAGTCAGTGGTAAAAGAAAAGGGGCAAAAAAGGGGGAGAAGGGAGACGGACATAAGATGGCGGCCCAGGCATAGATCTTCGACTCGGTCAAACTGCAAGGCCGCATCTACAGTGAACTAGAATAATTCTAGTTCACTCTACCGCATTGCTGCACGGCCCGCCCAGTCGACGCATGGTCCCCGCGCCACACTCCGAATTTGCTGTCCCATTTTCGGTTGTGTTTTACTGCTGGTTAAGCTAGGCCGAAGTTACTATTTGTAGTTTCGGTTGTACTATTGCGCTGCTAGAGGCAGTGGCGCTGGGGAAACACTCCTCCTGTCATTTTTTTTCTTTCCGCTTCTCTCCGGCGCGACTGGGGGCACGAATGCGCGAAAACGGTCACTGGCCGGGCAAGCCCCGCTCCGACCAGCGCGAAGCCACGCTTCCCGGCGTACGCCGCTTGGGCAGTAACGACGACAGCTTAAATATAACTAGAACACTTTATTCGCGTTCCGTGCGCGAACGCGACGTGCGGCGAGAAACACCGATGTACTAGAACTAGAGTGTACTAGAAGTTTTAGAGCGGCCCGAGCGGCGGCCTCTCCCATTGTTGCGCCGGGTCGAATGCCGCGCAGACAATTAAACCGGTATTGGGGGTGAGCGCGGCCACGGGCGGCGCTGCGAAGCTCGCCTCCGTGACGTCGGCTTATGCGTAGAGTTTCTTACAGTATACACTAGCGAGGAATCCGGCGCTAGCGTCTATGCGGCTCACGTCAAGGTCGTCTGTGTCGTCATGGACCGCCGTTATACATCGTGCTCGCCTTAGTTTCATCATTGGCTTGGTTTGAAACGTTTTAGTGACCGCAAATTTGAACGAAGTGCCACAAAAACGCGAAAAATAGTGTGCAATTATGTAAGTGGAAAATAAAAACAGGCTGTTTTACAACTAAGGAAAAAAGAAGTACAGCGTATTTTGGCCGGAACGGTTGTGCCTGCTATTCCGCAGGCCAAGGTTGTAGTTAACGAACAAGGTTAGTATTTGGGGGGGGGGGGGGAAACTTATTAGAGACTTTGATTTTATTATTTTACCATTATTGCAAATGATAAGTTGCTTGAAGAGTTTGGAAAGTTTGTTGAGCGTGCCTATTAAAACGTTGCCTTCGTGGCGAACCGGTGCACCGCGACCGCCAGCTAGTTTAACAAGAAAAAAATGAAAACGTGGCGTTAAATAGTCGTGCACAATGACAAGATAGGACGCATACAAGCGCCCGTATCTCTCGTATCTTGTCTTTGTCGAAGTACGTTTTGTTCTTCTTTTCGTCGGCTACAAGTTTCGCGGCGGCATATTACCCGCTAAGTCATGCGTCCTTCGACTGCGGCATGAGCAACGTCAGGTGCGATCACGCACTGCCTGCTGTTTCACCGAACACGGCTACCACAGAACAGGGAGGATTTCGGCTCCTTGGAGCTCGTAAACCTGTATAATGCATAGTGAAGAAAGCAAATCCCAAAAACCGCTTAAGAATCGAGTTGTTATGCCAAGGCCCAAGCCAAAAAGGGGGTCTTCCCATGAACCCCCACGACGACATGGCTTACGAAGGTGCATTTTCCTCTCTAGTATACTTACTAAGAAACTCTATGGGCTTAGGGATTCGCGCATTTGTCGTCTGCTTCACTGTGGCTCGCTCTTCCTGCTGTTTCTTTGCGCTCGGTTGACTTTTGATGCCTTTCCGCACCAGACTTTGTTTGTGCGTAACTTTCTATCATAATAAAACTTAAAATCGCGTACACTAGCTGAGGCCAGGATTTAAAGTGAAGTTTTTGATAACGCTCCGGAAGAAACATTGCCGGCGTCGCCCCATTCCCTGCAAAGCCGGTCCTGTGCGGAGGGCGAAGAATCGGAGCTACGCGTCGGCTTCTGTATCCAGCAATCTTTGGAACTAGGGTAATAGTCAGATGCTAATAACAGACAATAGCGAAAATGCAAGACCAAAACAAATTACCAGGCCTTCTTGGCTGTCTGCTTTGGGAGAACGCATTACGATTTCCTGCAATCGAATGTAAGGTAAAACACTTTTCGCAACCTTGCTGAACGCTTGAAAGTATTCTATCACGTCACCTTGCGTTGTCATGGCATGAAAGTACGCCGACACGCACTATGGGCAGCAAAAAATGTAGGTTGAGTACCAAATAACCTACGGGTGTGCATAGGCGTGTGCTGGTTTTATACCAGGCTTCTAACCAGTACGGAGCCTTATTGAGCAGAACGAGTCACGTGTACGGTAAAAATACGGTAACACTATGTTTGTTCAGACCTGGAGGCATATTTCGGTATATTTCCCCCAGCCATATCTTCAGAATATTCGGATATCCGTTACAGTAAAACTGCATACAAGCGGAGGATAGGAAAGGGGAAACACTTTATTTAGCTGTGAAATCGAGCTGTTTAGTGAGCGGGGTCCTCAGTACAGGACAACAGAGTAAGAGGAATTTTTTTTCAAGTTATAAAACGCCACCCTGAGTAGGACAGGATTTGTTCTTACGCCAGAAGTTCATGGAAAACAATAAAGAGCTGCTTCTACATATAGATCGGTTTCGATTCTTGCTGTACTGAAAACCGGCACGTGTGCTATTTATTGCGTTAGTGAGCGAGTATATCGAGCTTTCAACACCGTATTCATGTGATGTCATAACTGTGCGGGTCAAAAGTCAGTTCGTTATGATAACGATGGTTATGATAGAAATTGGGGGCACAAAAGCCGCCTTCGACTACTCTGGACAACGTTATCTGCGCCGTTTGGTAGTAGCATAGCAGAAGCCTTTCATTGTATTTTCATGTTATTAAACAACGCACGCTGTCGCTGTGCAGCTTCTTGCACGCAGCCTTATATATAACGAAAGCCATACTGTGAAGAAGGTACTTTATGCCTTACAGCGTGACGAAAATATCTACACCAACGTTGTGAGCCTCCCAAACATCCCAAAACTTTCTAATCAGACCTTTTTGACGGTGCAGAAAAATTAATGCGTTTTGCCGAGAAAAATCATACATCTGATGCAAGTAAGCATCAACAAAAGCAGTAGAAGACAACCGTTTTGTTTCCAGCTGTGCGATGTGCGTGTATGGGGCCGCTGCCTGGTGCGTAGCATTAAAATGTTGGATCTTCCTAAAAGCATCTCAAAAATACTTTAGGGAATCATACGCATTTGGATACTTATCGAGGTGCTCTGAGCACTAAAACTCGTAAATAAGCTAGAAGGACGAGTTACACACGATCTTCTAATCGATGCTCTGAAGAAAGTTGTTCTCTGTCTCCTGGTGTGTTGCAAACTTGTGCGATATCCAGCTTGAAATTATTCAGAGGTGTCAGAAGCTGGCAAAAAAACTTAATTACTGGAAATGCGCTGTTTAATGCACAAGCGCATCAAAGCGGGTGATTTCTAGCACAGGAATAGCTGCTCCTCACAAGTGGAGTGTAGCAGACGACAGCGGCGCGAGTCCCTAAGCAGGCGTCAGAGCCAGGGGGCGCCACTCAAACATCTCACTGCCAATAGGCACCGGACACTGAAGTTTGCGTTAGAGTGCCTCGATGCTCGCGGACCAGCGGAGTGCGCGAGCATCGAGGCACCCTAGCTTGCGTGCGACTGCAGCGCCGCCTCTCGCCGCCGCTTAGCAATTCTGGGTCGGTGGATGTCGCGACCGGCCGCTCAGCGCACGTAAAAAAGCGCGGCTGCGTGCGGTTCGTCGTTGTATGGCGGAAGATTTTAAAGAAACATCGTTATAATTTCAAGTTGCAGGGTCCGAAAGAATCAAAATGCTGCAGGAAAATATTATTGGCAGCGGCGCTACTGCTGCGTGAAGGACTGCCATATTCACGAAAGGCAGCCTGCCATCGTTCTGTACAGGTTCCTCGGGCAGCCGTGCAGAGTAAGCGCCACAAGAAATGGATTTTAGCAGTAAGAAAGCCATAACATTTTTTGTCAGTGGAAGGAGTAAAATTATAGAGTACGGTGACGGCTTATGCGCAGCGCAGACAGGAAGGGCCGTAAAACTAAAATGTTTGCTTTCAGTGTTCCATACACATTGCGCGCTGCGGTGAATCACATGCCGTCATAGTATTTGCATAACTCAAGGTATTACGGCTTCCGCCACTATTGTTTTATAAGAAGAAAACTTTTTTTAGCAACATTCGTGGCACCGAATGGATGCCAAAAGGCGGCACAAGGATTTCTTCACAGCACTTCGCAGGTGATGCCAAAGGCAATGTCAAGACGGTCAATACGCATCCCTCTTACTGCCCTACTTTCTTCCCCGAAGTGTAGAGACTTCGAGCGCGCATTCCAAGCGAGAGCGTAGCAAGCTATCAAAGGCATTCACTCACTGCATTCACTCCCGCTGAGTTCTTTAATGCGTTTTGCGTACTCTGAAAGTGGAGGTTATTATTGTTTCAGCAGATAATGGGAAGGAGCAGGAAATACTTTTTTGGAGCATTCTGAACGGACAGAACAAGCTGTATCACAATTACCCGCTAAGACGACTCCAACATTACTCACAAGATAGAAGCAGAAACTAAACGGAATCTTCATAAAGACAACCTCAGCTCCGCAGCAGATTTCCAACTGTGTAGAACTGCGATTACTTTGTCATCAGCTAATAACGTTTGAAATCGGTTGTTAATTAGTGACAACACCAACCGAGCTGAAGAAGGGCAACCGAAAAATTAACTGTAGTGTGGTTGCGCGTACAGAGGAAACAACACAAACACGCTTCTGTAGTGGAGCACCGTTGTATACGCTGGGGTCACTTTATTAGGCTGTGATACAAGAAAAAAATAATACTGACATGAATTGGCGCTGTAAATAAGCTTCCCTTGCTGAGAATGGGACTTCGCAACGATGTCTGTCCCATGAATTTCTTTGACGGCGTACACGCGCGCGGGAACGTACAATCTCTGTAACTTCTAGCGCACGCGAGGCCGATAGTGGTAGTTCAGCCCCGTAATTGTCCGGAATCGCACAGAAGCACTTCAGACATGGGGAAACTCTGCCAGAACAGTTTTCTACCATGAGACACTTTTCAAAAACAACTGCAGAATTGCAAAAGCAAACAACCGAGAGGTGCCGAATATATGAACGCGCGCCTGCCGTCGGGCTCTCACCGACCCAAAGTTAGCTCAAGCTTCCGCGGGGCGGGGCGGCGCTGCGTGTATTTATTCGGCGCGCCCTCTGGGAAGTGACCGGCGCTGCTAGAGTGTACTAGAAGTTGTAGAGTGGCCCGACCGGCCGCCAGGAGAGGTGCTCGTTTCTCGCAGAAAATAGCGGCGGCGCTGTAGTCAACGATCACTGAAAGGGAAAGCGGCGGCTGGCCGCGCGCACGGCCGGACGCCCAGTTGGTCCAGGAAACGCTGCTGCTTTACGCGCGGAGCGCTCGAAATTTGTTCTGCGGGTCGGCCGATTGCTTAAATATACTGTCAGTACAGTACACTGTGGGTAACGAAATGAAAAATAAACGCTGCAGCTCATTTTGCGTTAGTTTTGCCTTTCCCGATACACAACAACAAGAAAAAATTACGGATTTTCTTTGGTGCAGCATTCGTAGCGGATTGCAAATAAAGTAATCGCAGCGACGTTTTCGTGCTTCCAATTTCCCATAAAAGTATTTTGCGTGAAATTTCCTGATATGAACCAGTTCATGATTGCTTTATGGTTGTGTCCTTATTGTACTGCTTGATGGATATAATTTGCCGACGCAAATGACACGAAAAAATATGAGGACTGGGATGATAGCTTCTCAGAAGAAGTTTCTTATTTATTGTCTTCCAATTTACGCTCGGACTGCAGTTATGTGGGTTAATATCATAAGTTGCGTTTGTTTCTTATTGCGTGAGTTGTTTTAGAGCAGTACTTAAGCAGTGGCCCGCTTGGGATAATTACGGGTCACCGTGGTTGCCGAAAAGAATTAATATGACGCGCCCAAGCGAGATATCTTTTTAACTAAAAGGGGTTAACCCAGCGGTAGCTTTGTTGTTCCAATGACCGTCTTTCATAGAACTATTCCCGCAACGTTCTATTAATTGCACCACCTTCCACCTGATTCGGTCAAGAAAGTAGTTCAATCAAATTGACACAAATTTATTTCACAAGTATGCTGAAAGTACAGGTACACGCACATAAAACAAATGCAAAGCATAGATCAAAAAATATATTGACCGCGACAAAAATGAAATATAACACGTCTACTATAGAGGTAAAGGTTCAAGAACGCTAACATGGAGGTTCAAATAAACGGAAGTGGAACAAAATACACATTTTGTTTCATTTTCAATACCCCAGGAAAATGAAAATGTACGCGGGAATCCTCCACAAAGTCTACACAGGTAAAGGTTTAGGAATAACGCTAACATGGAGATTTAAATTGACATTTTTGGCCAACGCATTTTCATAACTCGCCCTGTATCATTAGCGACGGCTAAGTTTAAGGTGTTGCTCCTACCTTCGCGTGTAATCACGGAACTTCTTCAAACCTTTTATATAGAAATGAATCCGTGTAACAATGTATACAGAACACAACCAAATTGGCTGTCAAGGTCATCACGTGGCTGGGGACGCAACCGACACCGTTAAGGTGTTTGTTGTGAATAAGGGCTCCAGCACATTATAACGTTGTCATGGTGAAGCTCCTTGTCGCCGAAGCAACTCGTAAAAACGACGGTGAGATCGCTAATAAACCTTAAAAAATGCACTGAAGGATTCAGAAGTCCCCCCAAATTACAAGAGGTAGTAAAACACAGCGGAATCTTCCCTGGTAGGTCCTGCAGACATGGCACTTCGTTTCAGGTACACACTTCCTTACCAAGTGCCTGCAATATGCGGCATAGCCGGTATAATAATATAAGAAAGCCCACTAACGACAGTACAAGCATCAACAGGTAGGGGTATCCCAGAAGAAGGCTCTTGGTATTTTCATTCCAATAGGAAAGTAAAAAAACAGTAAACTTATTGCAGCCTATAGAATGTGCACCCGCCGCTTTTGCTTCATGCGCAGAGTCAAGAAGGGAAGGGGAAAACATCCTGTGCCTGTCCTCAAATTAATCCCTCGTTAACTTGAACTTCTGCTACCTCAACATATCTTCTCGAGAACACTTTTCTAATCGTGTGTTTACCTCCCCTAGGCGCTAAGCATTTCCCCGGTTTCTCGAAATACTGGCAGAGAAGACACAAGCCAAAGTCCGCTGCAGGCAGCTAATAAGGTCCCCGTTCGAATGAATACTCCCACTACTTGCCGAACGCGGTCGCGAAGTGCAATTTTACGCGGACTACGCGTCCCCGTTACCGTAATGCTGTCTGGGCGCGTACATCATGCGAGATAGCTGCAATGTGGACGACGCAGCTGATCATGCGGACGGGGAGGAGCCTCCAGAAGTGGCCAGAAGTACCCCCTGCAACCTCGTGTTACCTTCCAAATGCACTGGGAGGTGATACGAGGTGGCAGGGGTATTTATATGTTGTCGTGTTTATTAAACTTTCCACAGTTGCTAGTAGCGCGTCTCCCGTTTCGAGAGGATGGCTATTTCCTTTACGCTTTTGTCTCGTGTGTAATTAAGTCGCCATGTCATATGTCCCTACTTGAACTTACTCATATATCTATCGATACTTTTTATATATTTTACCTCATAGTAATATTACCCTTATATATAAATATGAAGAATACAAAGAAAGTCCAGGCAGCTACAGCGCCAAAGGAGGCATAGGGTGTGGTGCCCTTTTCTTTATCCACGGTTAATTAAGAAATTTTGTTTTATTACCGAAGAAAGAAAAAGAAAAAGCGCAGTGGGGACGACCATGCCTTTCGATTACGTCGATGCCTTATTCGGACATGTAATCGACTGTAATTCGACATGTAATCGAAAGGCGTGGGTTCGGCCCAACTCTGGGGGTGTTTTGTTTTTTTTTCGTTAATTAAAAAAAATTTCTATTACTAGTGATAAAGAAAAGAGCCCAACCCACCCCTATGCCTCTTTGGCGTTTAGACTGTGACCTTCTTTCTGTATTTCCAACGAGCCCCTTTTTCTCTTAATATATATAATATATATATTATATATATATATAATATATATAGAACTGAGACGTACGGGACAAGGGATTTCGTAACGACATATATCTAAGTTGCACTCCGTGTTGCCAGTGCTGCTTGGTGTTCTGACAGTCTTTTTATTGTGCCAGATGAGGTATGATTGCGTTTTTTATGCAGGGATAAATACGTCAAAATACAAGTCGAGAAAAATGGACCATTTTTCGGGAAGCGGGAGTCGAACCCACCACGTGGCCAGCGTTATGCAACGGTTGTGGGTTCGATGCCCGCTTCCGGAGAATCCGCAGATTTTTTCTCGACTTGTATTTGCAGGTATTTATTACCGCATAAAAAGGCAATCATACCTTTTCGGCACTATACAAAACACTGTCAACACGCCAAATAGCACTGGCAATACTTACTGCAATTTGATATGTGTCCTTACGGAATCTATCGTCCCGTAGGTCTCTGTTCTGCAAAATGCGTTACGAGGGTTCTGGCTGGCTGGAGCAGTCTGAAATGATATTGGCTACTTCCACACTTCTGACCGCGTCTTTCCAGCGGCCGCTGGAAAAACACGTTCTAAGTCTCCCGCGGTGGTCGAGGGGCACCGCTAGTTGACCGGCCTCTGAGGAGACCTAAATACAAACGTTTGAAAACAGCGCAGAAGACGGGACTAAGGAAGTAACAGACGATACAAGGGCTGACAAACAACTGTGTGATTTTAATTCACAGGAAAATGTACATGAAAAACTAAGGGAACAGACATGAAACAACGAAGTAAAATTTCAACAGAAAAGGTGATAGCAACAGATTAGTTAGTATGGCAGCGACAATTTTATCCGCCGCGTGACGATTTGCAGACGACTAGTCACGTAGGTAAGCGATTTCCTTATTCAGAAGTGACACGGAAGGCTCGCTGATACAATCGCTCCCTTACCTCTTTGATTTGGTAGGCTTGCAGATCTCCCTCTCCCTTCCCCACGATAAGTGGTGAGTGTGGCGCATTCTCTGAACCGGGGGGTGCAGCCGCAGGATGCGCAGTGCCGTTGACAGCGTGCCGCCTGTTGAAGACCTGACTTCGTTGGCGTGCTCCCTCAAACGTTCATTCAGGCAGCGGCCTCTTTGTCCTATGTAGGAGCGTTTGCACGACAACGGAATCTCGTATACGACGTTGCTCACACAGTTCACGTAACGCGTTTTGTGCTTTTTCACGCACGCTGGTGATTTGCGGCTTTCTGCGTTTACGCGCTTACACAGGCGGCTCAGTTTCTTCGGAGCAGAAAACACAAGCCATACGCCAGCCTTGCCAATAATCTTCTTGAGCGCGCGGCTCACTCCGTGGACGTACGGGATGACGGCTGTCTTTTGTCGTTCCGGTTGAGGGCATTTCTCCGGAGCCTTCGAAGTAAGTTGGCGTAGCAGCTTGATTGCCAAGGCACGCAGCAGGTCCGTTGGATACGCGGCGCACCTCAAACGACAGACTTGTGCACAGAAACTCTGTTGCGCACGGTAGGGGTAGGACCTCTTCAGGGCATTTCTTAGCACACTCGTGGCAACTCCCCTCTTGACCGGCTTCGAGTGTGCTGAGCTGTATGGTAATAGGCCCTTTTGAGACCCACGTGCATACTTCCAGCAGGTGTGCTCCTCCTCAAAATACAGGCTAAGTCGGAAATGTCATCTGGGCCGTTCGCGGGCAGTTCCGTGGTCAAGGTGAAAGCAGTGAGGTGCGATTTGAACCGCCAAAAATCGCTTCAGCCCCTTCACTGATTGTCCGCTTCTCGGTTGGACAGGCAGTTATAGGGAGCCCTTTCTTACCACAAAGTCGTAGAGTTTATTGAGGTTCGCTGGACGATTTTCCGGTGGTCATTTTTTCAAACCGAGAAAGGACACACCACACACACACACACACACACACACACACACATATATATATATATATTATATATGTAAGGGGGATTATAGTTGGGGACCGGCACGACGCTTGGAAAGAGGCAGAGACCAGAGACGGGTAAGGCAGGCAGACCGATTGTCTCGGTGCGTTCTCTTAAGGAGGTTGTGGTTCTCTTAGAGCGAGCCACGCGATGCTGAACCGTGCTCTTCTCTCGCGCAGCACCTTGCGCCTGCCATCATCATGCGGCCCATAGTAGTCCTTCCTCTGGTACATACCCCGTCGATTGTACGGGGAGATTGGAGCACACTAACCGCAAGGTATGTCGTCGTGTCGGAGACTACTAGCTCAGTACAATATATAAATATAATATATATATAGATATATATATATATTTATATATATATATATATATATATATATACGGAAATAAGAGTTGGCAGTCAAGAAAACCTCGGAAGCAAAAGGGAGGATGTGTAGGTTCATCGAACCGATAAGAATTGGAAAAAAGAAAGTGGAGAAAAAATGCTCGCCAGGTGAGATCCGAACCCACGACCTTCATAATACCGGTCTGGTGCGATAACCACTACGCACCAGCTGGGTGATTTTTTTTCTCCACCTTTATTTCCAAATACTTTATCTGTTTCAATGACCCACCACAACCTCCCTTTGCTTTCCGAGGTTTTCTTGACTGCCAACCCTTATTTTTTGTCTTATTTCAGAGCCCCTCATTTCCCATTCTGATTCGCTACATGCTTAGCGAGGGCCTCTGTTCTGGCAGTCTTGGTGCATAGGAAGCTTAAGAGGGTTCAACGCTGGTCGACCACTCTCGACATGTCGTAGACGCTCGAGTCACGGCCCGGGGGGTTTAAAAAAAAGGTCCCCTTCACCCCCAGTAGTCCGAGTGGCGCTGGCTACCACCCCCAAGCGCAGGAAACAAAAACACCTGAACATAAATACCCCAGAAAGTGGAGGCTAAAGTAGCCCCGCCGGTAGCGTAGTGGTTATCGCACCAGACCGGTATTCTGGAGGTCGTGGGTTCGGATCCCACATGGCGGGCATTTTTCTCCTCTTTCTTTCCAAATTTTTTATCTGTTTCAATGACCTACCACATCCTCCCCTTTGCTTTCCGAGGTTTTCTTGACTGCCAACTCTTATTTTCAGCGTATTTTCAACGAGCCCCTCATTTCCCATTCCTTCTATAGATAGATATATATGAGAGATATATATAGTATATATATATAGAATAGTATAGATATGTATATCTATGCAGTCGATTCCACTTATAACGATACCATTCATAACAATAGATCGGATATATTGAATCCAGTTCATATTGTGCACCAAAAATGCAGCAGTGATAACTCTGATGACGCGATTGCGGGGCCCACTCAGGTAGTGTCTTCGTAGGAGGCCCAATGCGTGACAAAGTCACTCGGGGACTTTTTTTTCGCCAAGGACCTGTACCTCAGCTAAGTGAAGCACCTATAGATGCTGTTGAAAAATATTTGCGCTAGCTTCCCCCGCGGCAAACAAAGGGGACCGACTGTGGCTTCTTTTCCGCAATTCAGTATTAGTACGACCTTGACATATGGCACGCGAATAAAATGTTTTGAGCTCTGTTCCGTCTTTTTATTTTGCAATCCGCTTATAACAATGATCGGTTATAACAATGGGATTTCTTTCGCACTTGGATATTGTTATAAGTGCACCAGACTGTATATATATATTTATATACTATATATATATATATATATATATATATATATATAGGAACAAAGTTTTCCTGGACGCCGGTAGAATATACACAAAAATTGTTTCGACCACGGTAAAAAAAGGAACAGATTTAATAACGTTTCGGCCGAGGGACCGGCCTTCGTCAGATACAGTGATGGCATTTGTCATACAGCTTATATATGTTTCAAAACTACAAATCAGCTACAGCAGTTGAATGGGTAAAGGGCAGAAAATGATAGAGGCATACACGAGATACAGGCCCTTGTCTAAAGCATTACATAGACGCTATGGTGCCCAGAATTATCAATAAACGTTTTCTGCACGATGTCTGTGCTTATACAAAAGCAAGGCTATCTTTACAAGGTTGTCTCTATAAACACGAAGAACACGAGCAACGACCCTTAACAGCGATAACATGAACAATTGCCTATGAATATTCAGTTCAACAGCAGAACACAGTGTTATCACATTACTGCGTGTTCAGGCAGCTTAATTTCCCCGGACTTTCGTTTAAACGAGATGCTAAGGTGTTAAATTTGTAAATTATGAATGACTCGCGAACTTCTCTATCATGGTGGGTACGAAAACCAGACTGAAGGATGGTGGGCTTTGACATGATCAAAGGAAAGGCCTGTAACGTTCACGTGTTTAGATAGCGGAAGATGCGGAAGGGAGGTTACATGTGCCCTGTGGTTATTGAAACGCAGTCTAAACGATAGCGCCGTTTGACCAATATATTGCAGGTTGCAAAGAGAACATTCTAGCAGATAGATTACGTTTTCACTGTCACAGCAAAGATCGCTATTTATTTTTAGGCAGTACTTCGAGGCTGAACTGGTAACCGACCGGGTAGTAATGTGTGCGCAAACCTTGCAACGGGGCTTGTTGCAAGGATGGCACCCAGATGGAGCGACGCGTGTGGTTTTTGATGAAGTTAAAATATCACGAAGGTTTCTAGCTCTGCGGTATACTACTCGTGGCGGTTCGGGAAAAATTTCTTGCAGCCGATCACTCTGCTTGAGAATATTGTAGTGTTTACTTAAAATGTTCGTAATGTTAGGCATTGACGCGTTGTACGTAACCACGAGGTTAGTTTTTTCGGGGGGTGAAGGCCGCGCTTGAATATCGAGGAGGTCATTACGGTCATGAGCATCGGCGCGCCTAAATGCGTCGTCAAGAATTTCGGCAGGGTACTTTTGTGTAGTGAGGGCGTCGCGAAGTTGTAGGCAGTTGGACTCGAGGTCAGATTGCTTAGAACGAACTCTTTTGAAACGGATGGCTTGACTATACGGGATACTAGTTTTGCAATGCTTAGGATGGCTACTGTCAAAATGGAGGTACTGTTGCCTGTCGGTTGGCTTGCGGTAAATTTTAGTCCCGATTTCATTGTTATCTACAGTCAAAGTAACGTCAAGAAAATTGATGTTGACTGGGAAAAAGAATGGGAAAATGAAATAGAAGGGTGAGCCTGTTTAAAATCATTAATGAAAGACAAAAGAGCGGCCTCGCCGTGTGTCCAAATTAAGAAGATGTCGTCAATGAAGCGTTTATAGTACAGAGGTTTAAGAGCACAGCTGGCTAGAAATTCGTTCTCAAGCAAGCCCATGAAGATATTAGCGTAGTTAGGACCAATGGCGGTGCCCATTGATGTACCACTAACCTGAACGTAATGGATTCCATTGAATTCAAAATTATTTAGCTCTAATATCAGGCGCAAAAGAGTAGCTAAAGTTTGGCTGTCCAAGGTCTTATTGATATCTGATATCTCGTATGCTAGTAGTGCAGATCGGATGCCGTCGGTATGCGGTATGTTAGTATACAGAGACGCCACGTCTAAGGTAACCAAGAGGGCGCCTTCGGGGACCTCAACAGAAGTGATATCAGATAAGAAATGATTGGTGTCTTTAACGTATGAAGCAAACGTTGCAGGAATGTGGTTGATTTCAGTATCGACAAAACGGGAGATATATTCAGTTACAGTTCCTATTCCCGAGACGATTGGGCGGCCAGGATTACCATGTTTATGTATCTTCGGTAGGAGGTAGAAACGGCCTGCGACGGGGCTTACAGGAACAAGAGGCCTAATTAATGTGCTTTCCAACTTTTTTTCGGATGCGAGCACGGTTAGCGCACTTGTTATGAGAGACTTAAAATGTTCAGTTGGGTCTTCATCCAAACGTTTATAAAATGACTGATCGTTAAGTTGCCTCATAGCTTGTTTAAGATAGTCTGTTTTATTTAGCACTACGACTGCGCCCCCCTTATCTGCAGGCTTAATGACTATGCTGTCACGGGACTCAAGTTTCTTGATTGCTGAGGTTTCCTTTGGGTTGAGGTTACGTTTGAAACAGGCTTGATTGCGGGATGCTTCTAGGACGTCTCGCTGTACTGCGTTAATGTACAAATCTAGACATTTGTCACGTTGGGTGGGAGGCGTCCAGGGCTTACACGAAGGAACTGCTTTAGATGTATGGTTAGAATCATCTCTGCCATAAAAATATCCTCGTAGTCTTAAACTGCGGGCAAAGTTATCTAAGTCTTTCATTCGTTCGAGTCCGCGTGACAGCACACTTCTCTCCTCGTCTGACAACACAGTTGATGACAAATTTACGATACAGCTAGGCGCGGTTGAAGACACTTCAGGTGTTACGTTTAACAGTTCTCCTGAGGAAATTCCAGAAATGCAGGGCAGTGGTACACCATCACGTAAAAGTTTCTTATATATATATATATATATATATATATATATATATATATATATATATATATATATATATATATATATATATATATATATATATATATATATATATATATATTTATATATATATATGTGTGTGTGTGTGTGTATAAGAAACATATTCAGTTTGGTGTGTGTCTTTCCAAATGGGCACTAACAGGCTGTTATTTTATCTCCACAAACCAAATTCTTTGATTTCGAGTGTTCTGATTCATATTTTGGTACTCGCGTTTTTTTCCCTATTACTGCATGAATCCATGCATGTATGTATGTATGAACGTGCGCAACCCCACTCCACGGCATCCAATTTCCCATCGTAGGCTGTAGCAAGCTAATGCTAGGTTCTGTGACAACCAGCCGATGACCGCGCCCAGCGGCCTCGTCAACGGAAACACAAATTAGGTCCAATTGCCTCTCATTACGAGCCCGCCCTCGTAAGAGAAGACCACTCCTTACCGAGCTTGTGGCAACCGTTAACCCCACCCACTAACGCTGCTTGGGAGTTTCCCCGGGGGCATCTTTCGTCAAACGTATCATGCAAGCATCCGGCTTGTAATTGGCATAATCAGTCAAGCTCTGACCTCCGAAAGAGCGGCAACCAAGCGGGATTACTCTCGTCCTCGGACGTTGCACTTGCCGTCGGTTAGCAGACAACTCAAGCGACAGAACGTCATGCGGTGTGGAAGGACTACTCCATACGCGACGCCGAAACCGTGCCCTCACTATCTAGCTTCCACGCATCGAAGACGTAGTGGCCGACGTAGTAGACGAAAACAAAGGGAGGAAGAAAGGCACGGAATAAATCCACGCTGCAGACCGTACAAAAAAAAATGAGCACGTGATGTGTTCGTAGCTCCGCACAAACCGGTTGTCGCGGAGACGCAACAGGAAGTCGGAGAGAGCGAAGCCTGGACGTTTTTCTTTTAAGATGTGCTGCCCCGAATTACTCGGGGAAACCCGCTACAGGGTGGCGCGTGAACTTAATTGCGGACAGCGCATGCGGCCACTTCTCCCGCAGCGGCGGGGGCTCTTTGAGATTTGACGCTCGCGTGAGAAGAACCGAAAGTTTGACGACCACGGCGACTGTGGAAATACCCGAGTACGGCTGATCAAACCCGATAAACGCAGCGGTCACGAAGAGTCGCGTACACTCTCTCATATTTCGTGACTTGTTCGTTTCCCTGCTTTTTTGCTTTTGTTTGATCCAAAAAGTCACTAAAGAACCGCGGTGGCAGGGTACGATAAACACGACGGTCACAACCGAAGAAAGAAAAAAGGACTAGACTGGAGGAGGAGTGGCATGACTGCTGAACAAGTGCGATACTCCCCAGGAAGTGAGGCGTCGTCCACAGATCGGCGCATTGCTTGCAACAAGCGGAGAAGGTCCGCATAGGAAGCGCTCTTTCCTGCCACACACCCTCTCTCTGCGGCGGGCGGCCTCCGTTAGTCCTGGTGTCGTCCGCCGAGAGCGTCGAAAAGTAGTTGTTTCGCGGAGCGGCGCACGGAGCGTCGCGGGATTTGACTGCGGAGCGGCGGTGATTCACGGCCGCAGACGTCGAGAGAATACGTCCGTGTACACTGGTCACGCAATTGCGAAAGCCTTGGGTGTTGCTGCGTCAGCACGCAAGTGGCGCCAGAGGTGCCGGTTGGAGTCCTGCTTCGTGCGCCTTGTTGTTCCCCGTACTCCCTTCTTGCGGCAGCTCTGAAGCGCTCACCAAGACAGAAGACCTCTTGACTTCTAGGCTCCGGATTTGTCTGGGCGCGGTTTTTACGCTCTTGTTCGGATTTGTGGCATCGTGTTAGAAGCCGTCGAGCTCAAAGGGAAAACTTTGTGCCACGACCCCAATGGAAAAAGGAGGAGATTTCTCAGCTGTGGTTTGCGGCTGGCAGTGTTCCTCTGAGCGGCAACCTGTGTGTGCACCCGAACGCTGAAGGATTTTAACTGCTTCGTGGACGTCGCTTCACGACAACTGCAGGTGAGCAAAAAAACAAATTCATTCTCTTTAACGGTGCTTATTTTTTACTCCTGGAATATCCGGCCATACGCAACCCCTTCCCTCTTTTCCTGTCTTACTTGATTTATTTTCGTTTGACTGTGATGCTACCACTCTAAGGGTAGGGCGTTACTGCAATTGATTTACGCGCAAGGAATCTCTAAGGTTTCATTTATGTTATGCCTTAGTTAATGATGCTCAGTGGCCGCATGAAAATTGAAGTAGAAACGGGCTTATAGGCTGTTTTTCCTCAGTTCTCCATAAATTCTGCAGCAAACTGAAGGTTCTCTCGAAACGATTTTGTCGATTGCTCCCTTCCAATTATCACAATAACACACTTCTCAACGTTACATTTCTCTTACGAGATACAGATCCGTGATTTGCAAACATTGACCGATATTTTGGAGTATGAATCACTTTAAAACCGCGGTGGACCAAACTTTCAGTGAGTAGAACATGATAAACACGTGATAAACTCGATAGACGTGTAAACACGCGATAAACGCAACAGGGTCTTTTTTTAGAACCTATAGCATAAGCAAAGACATACTGGGTACCTGCTATATGAAAGTGGATCAAGAAAACACTCTCGGGTAACCATGGGTAGTATTCAGTGCGGGTAGTCTCTATGTATTGCCGAAATGAAAAATTGGCGCATTTCTTTCATTCAAAAATAAAACACCTGCGAAGGTGTTAAAATATATATATTTGTTTGAAATGTGAGGTTGCACGTAGGGCCCCTTCTCGAAATAACCGCTTGTTTGCACAAGCAGAAAGGGATAAATTCCCGCTTCTATGCGACATCTGCACACGTGGTTTGAATTCATGGAGGCTATGTGATACGGCGGACCTCCCACAGCGCCCAGTCTTGTCACGTTCTTTTGTCCTGTTTTAGCGCTGTTTTTCTATATTCAGTTATGTAGCAACAAGCCCGCACCAACACACTTTTTCAGTCAATTTTCGTCTCCTCAAAACGCGAAATTTGTTGGGCCAAAAGCGCGCCCATCTTTCCATTTCAACGACTAGGTTGCACTCTTAGAACCTAACCAGTGAACGCACTGGCCCTATTTCTGTTTCCTGCATGTTTACATTTGAAATCTGCAAGTCTCGGTCGAGGCTTCATCGTTACGTTGCTCTTCGGCACCAGATAGTAGGCACAGCCCCGCCACATGAGTTCAAGAAACGAACATCACCATTTAAACTAGTCGGCGATGGAATGCCACGCAATTTCTTCGATCTGTAACATGCGTGCGCGTGCGTGCGTGTTTGTGTGCGTTTGTTTAAAGCTTATATTTAACAAGCATTAAGGAAGTCATCCCCAAAGCCAGCTAACAATTCCTTATTAGTATCTCGCGCTTCCTGACCCACCTTTGGCGGAAAGGCTGGTAGCAAACAGCGGATGTGTGAATCGCGCGGAAGGTGACCCCGACCAGTGTCACTGAACCCTACCCTCTCTATGCTACAGTCGTACGGCACAAATCATTTCACTGGCTTGTACAGCACCATTGCATTTCATGCCTACTACGCTGGGCGTCATAAGTTAAAAAGAAATAAAGACATCATCGAGTATACCCTTGGAGAATACAAGCGTACACATTGTATATAATTTCTTTAGGGAGGAAATGCACGTGCCGAAGTTTGAAATCTCTATCTAGAATCGAACATAAAATTATGGTTGCTTTTTACTTTAATCGCGCCCCTATTTTGCAGTATGCATACCAACAATTAAAAGACTAGAACATTTCATTTGTAGCAACGTGTACTTAATATGTCACAAGAGCGAGGTCATTCGGAACCGAAAGCTTTGGATCCATGCAAAAGAAAGCCCATGTAAATTGCTTGTTAAGGAGCCCTAAAGTAGACGATCATTTGTGTTTTGGTATGGGTTTTTTTAGGGAAGTATTTCTTTAGAAACACAAAAATATAAGCATACCGTTCCCACTAATACATTTCCGCCCCAGAGGATGATGGCAGTTGCTACAGAAGATCTAAGCCTGCAGCCCACTAGTGCGCTCACGAAAAGCTTTTTTCGACGTTTATTTCTACGCGTATTTTCTGCGTAATATGTAAGATTTTCTTGTAATTTTGTGTTATTTTGTGTAAATGTTAACGGTATTTTTGTTTCCTTTCGAAAAGCAGCGTGATTGTACGGTAAACTTATTTTAATTTTGTTGCTCAAGCAAAGCGTGTATCTCTCTTCAGTTATATCTCTTTATAGTATGTATTATTTTTGTTTACTATGCTAAGAGTATGTATGCATATTTGTATTTATTTAGGCATGTATACTTCCTTCTGTTCCTGTCGCTTGCGCTGTCATGTGCTAGGTGCATAGTGAGCTGACTATTACACTGGCGTTTGGACTCAGCACCTCGGCAATTTGTGATTGTCAAATGTTCAACAAACAAACCGATGTTTTTGAACGTCTCTTTTTCTATATGGTTTGTTGAATGACTGTTCTAATATCAAGGCCAGCGTCCCGCCCCGCAGGACGGCTCCAACGGACGGCGTCCGCCGGGTAGTTGTAACCCTTGAAGTGCATGGCTTGCAAAGACATGGTACCATAGTCTAAATAGTTCCGCAATTACCTGATTCCAAACCAAATAATTGCTACACACAATGCAGCTCCTTATGCCGAGAAAACACATAGAGGAGCTCGACATCAGGCTACGATAACCAAAATCTAGGCGCATTGTTTCCAATGTTTATTTTATCTAACATTTTTCCCGCTCTGTGCCCCTCTGCAACTGTGCAGGATGTTGTGAGAATGTATTATGTTCTAGTTTGTTAAGACCGCTCACAAAACACATTCCTTTTGCAGCCAAAGAAGTTCTTCGCAGATGGCTGCTCAGCTGGCCGGGATGAAGCCGCTTCCCGTGTGGGCTGCGTGGCTCATCTCGGCTGAGGTGACAGCACTAATGACGCCGACGCCGAGCAACAAGGAGCCTTTATGTAGCAACAACACACTACCATGGACAGTGCCCAGGAAAGCATTCGACGATCTGTCGGACTCGGTCTTCGAGACGCTCATGCGCTGTCCCGAAGGTTTACATGGTTGCTCGGACGAACTCGTGAGCTGCCAACAGGCCACATACGCCGCGACGTGTTCGTGCGAGGCCAACTGCAAAGCGTACAGAGACTGCTGCTGGAACGTCGCTGTGCTTGAACCTTCCTCAGACACCGAGTTTCCTGAAAGTGCTTGCGTCGAGGTAGAGGTTGAGTCTTTTAAGAAATTTATCTACATGGTCGTCGGCTGCCCATCATCCTGGCCGCAGGATGACGTCAGAGAATCCTGCGAACAAGCGGAGTACTATAATGAGACCTTCTATGTTATCCCGGCCACGAGCGTCAACCAAGTGACGTACAGGTAATTAAGTTGGCTTTAATTGCTTTAGCAGCAGCGTTTAGTTCTCACCAGTTCTTTTTTTTAAATTTGTTCTTTGGAAGGAATCTGATTTTATTTGCAGTGTCAGAAAGGCATCTCTGGATTCGGAGTGGTGCTTGTCCGTGTAATTTTGCTTGTCCGTGTCCGTGTTGTGACAATGTTGTCCATGTCCCCTTGTCACCGTGTGCATGTCCGCGTCCAGAGTTGTTCTTGTCCGTGTAAGCAGTGTAATGATCGCCGTATTCTATTATAAACAGAGGTACACGCAGGCATGTACCAACCCACACACTTATTAGAGATGGTTACATATATCAGCGCAGTGGAATACGTACACAATAATTGCGGCTTCCTTCGGTGGTCTTTAAATAATGCTTGCCAGACCCGCTGTTCCTCACCGCACGTGAATTTCGAATATTTGTTTTGTTCAAATTTGCACATAAAAGCGCTAATTTTCCCGGTTACGTTTCTCTGTTTCCAACAGGAACCTGTGACGCACTTGTAAATTCGCACTAAGCCTAAATGTAACAGAGAAACGTGCCTAACCCGGGCAAGACCGGTAATCACAAAAAAAAACATATCTTGCCCATAGTTTTCCGTGCCTTCGTTTATGTGCGACTGTGCAGTCATGTCGCCAACACTGCTGTTCGGAATCAACCAGTTTTCCTACAAAAAGTGGCCCCGGCCTCTAAAGGAAGTAATAGCGAACGGCTGTAATATTTGTGTCCGCTGATGCTTAGTTAACTGTTATTTGGCACCATTCACACAGGCGTCATATTTTGCTCGTATCGGTCAAAGAAGTTAACGATGTTACAAAAAGCTTTTGCCTTAAGAACGCGCTACACTTCCGACAGGAGCGACAAAGGTTCATACCAGAGTTGGGCTCCTCGCACAACTAAAAAGTGAATATAAAATTAATATGAAGTGAGACAACGAAATCATATTCAAATTATTAGGAGGTGCGGGGCTTGCATATCTTTGAATAAGTTCTCGCGGATATATTAACTGACACGTACAAATATATGAAAAGCTTTTATTCCCCAGTTCAGGTCACACAGCCAGCTGCACTGACCTGGCATACGAGCATAGATATTTATCGCGCTTTATTTGTGTATTTGTGCCTAACACTATTTTAAACAAGCATTTGAGCATGTGCTTGCACTAAAACATGCAGGTTTTCTCGCCGATCCAAGAGTAAGAAGCAAACGCTTCGGGCTAGAGTTTTGAATGTTGAATGGCGAAGCTTGATACTTTCACAAAGGCTGTATGCACCTAATATTATTGTGGTGGTTAGGAAAACGCGTTGCTCACGTGCTCTTGTCTCAGTGTTGTGTCAGTTGTACTCTGACACGTTAGCACATTTTTACTTATGCCTAAAAATCGTCCTTTGTATTTTCCACGCTAATATGCCAGATGCAAAAGTCTAGCTAACGTTATTCTCTATTGGAATAAAGTTTTCAACGTTGGCGTGGCGTGGGGATTGACTAAAGTGCAGACTTGCTAAAAAAATACTCAAAAACTAGAAATACGGCTCAGTTAAAGCAGAACTTCCTAGTTTGTTCTTAGCTACAGAAAACTACAGCTAGTAACAAGAAACACACTACTTATGCTACCAAACTACTTCTCTTTCACCCAGAAGGAAGGCACAATGTCGCCGTGGAAGTTGGCAATACTGAACGCACAAGTTTAACGGTCGTGATTGTTCGACGACTTCTGTTAATTTCCGGATCCCACTATATATACCTTCCAAACTACGTTATTCCTTTACCCCTACGAGACATGCAAACAGGCTACCGAAACGATGGTTTATTGGGTGTGTTTTTTTTTGCACCAGTTTAATTTATTGCATGGCTGAGCAAAAAAACTTGTAAAAAACACTATTTCTTATTGAGACTCTGTAATGCGAGCTCTGTGAACTATCGCCATGGTCTCCTCCTGACATCACCAGCCGTTTTTGCCACTAAAGCATCATGCTCACCCGCTATGCTATGCGCAACCGGAAAGCAAAGCTTTACTGCTTTCAATCAATGCTGTGCTTCTTTTTCGTCCTTTATACTGAATAAAGCAGCAAGCTGTACGCACAACATTCACATCCTCCACGTTGAGCCTTTTAATAGCTTCTAGAATTCCCCTCATTCTATGGTGTCGCCAGCATGTGATCATAACAATAAAATGTCAACCCCCCCGGTCAGCCAAGCCTTCGTCGATGCACATATGCTTTAGAGAGCAGTAGTATAAGGCTGATGAATCTAACAATGTTCGCACGAGACATGCACCTTACTACATGATCATGACGACCCCGACTGGCTCTGTGATATTGTAAAAATTAAAATACTTAATGTCGGCACTTTTTCAGTACTAAACAATGACCTAACTTCAAGACTATACAACCCACGCCCAAATAATCATGCTATTATTCGTCTTATCCTTTATTTAATTTATGGTCACTCTACGTCTTGGTATAATTCCTTGTTTGTGCCGGAGCGTCGTGGTAGCCAGTTCTGGAACTTTGGTGGTATTCCAACATTCGACAGCAAATGCTACACGGGTGAACAGCACCCCTGATGCCAGTAGGATATTGACGGCTTCCTAGCCCATCTCCTGCGGCGGCACGTAAAACCTGACAGTAAAAATAATGATAGCTTCAGCATAGCTAATGTGACATCATATCTAATATCCCCAGCTAGCAAAACAGAAGTGCTTTCTGGCGAAAATTACCTAGTGCTAGGTTGAACACGCCGAATGCAACCCGTTTCTTTTTATTCCAGGAATGCCTTCTGTGCACTTTGCAATGAAGACCTCGACGATTCTACCTTCTGGAACGCGACTCGGTACGATGCCGACACTCTCAGCGTCCGTGTCATTTTGCCGGACTTTGTGGTGAACAACCCCACGCTACACTTGAGGCCCTGTAGCCAAGACAGCCCGAATGACACGTGCACACAACCTGTTCCCAAATTCATCTCCACAAGATGTAAAACGTACTACGCCCCTGTCGAGGACAAGGAAAGTCCGGGCTCCCCTGTGTTCCGCAACGTCTACTGCGCCATGTGCAATGGCGCCAGCCTGTCCACCCTTTCATGCAGCCCCACGCTCCACCTGAGTAACTTCACCCTCCCCAGTCGAAAGAAGCCGGGCATTCCCCTCTTTCCCAGTGTGAGTGGAACACCAAATCTTGCCGCCTTGTTCAAACCCGTTGTGAGCACCCCAACGTGCTATGCCGAACACGATGGCCATTGCTACATCCGACACGCCCCTGGCATCTACAGTATCGAGCCCCGCTCTGGACATGAACCGGCGGGAAACGAATCGTCAACTTCGCCTCCGGAGGAGACACCTGAGCGAAATAGCTACTACAGAGCGCACAACTACGTCACAATCATCAGCCTGTCCCTGTCAATATGTTGCCTTGTGCTCAAGGTGGCCGTGTTTTGCATTTACCAAGATGCTCGAAGCTTCTCGTCCAAAGTGTACCCTGTGCCTTTCGGTGACAATACTCGTTACACACGTCTTGTACTTGATCGCCAACTGCTTCACGGTTCCTCCACTTCTTTGCCTCATCTCGGCAATTCTTCTTCATTACGGCTTTCTGTCGACATTTTTCTGGACCAGCGTGCTGTCCTATGACATCTGGAGGGGCGTCACTGCCATGAAGCTTTATTCGACTCGCCGGAAGACATTAGCGTTGTACGGCGCGCTGGCCTGGGGCCTTCCCTTGGCCATCGTCTCCGCAGCTTTTACAGTAAACTGGACAACGCCTGATTCCGAACTCTCACCAGGCTACGGTCGCTTAGGCTGCTGGATCGGCACTTTCTACGGCCTAATCACATACTTTCTCGTCCCAATGGCAACACTTCTCCTCTTCTGTCTGTGCCTGTACTTAAGAACCATTTGTTACATTCGAAACACGGCGTTAGCTGCCGGGTCCCTTCGAGAACCAGCTGAGGACACTAGCGAGGATGGCCTGCAACGAAAGCAACAGAGGTCGCACATGTCTCTCTTTGCTCGTCTGGCGCTCATCATGGGCGCGACATGGGCTATCGCCTTTATTGGAATATTTGTTCCTTCTGTAGCGTTCGACATTATCACGAACGCTCTCGTAGGATGCCAAGGCTTGTACCTGTTCCTGGCTTTCAAGGATTACCGCTACTTCTGTTCCTGTGTTCAAAAACGAACGAGCCTGACACCGCTCAACGGTAGTCCTGGGACATCCCACTCTGATCTCGCCTCATCGAAAAAATCAAGCCGGTCAAAGTCTACTTGAGGAACATGCAGGAAGACGCACTGGTGTATGAAGTAAAGGAAACGGCAACTGCTAAACCATTGTGAAGTGCTGTTAGCCTCAGCATCGACAAGCATGGTTTTTAGTTTCTGTTTTGTGCTGTGTGTGTGGTGTTACTTTTAGTTGGAGATAATCGGGCCAAAGGATTGAAAACTTTCAGTTATCCTTCCTGATTATGTTATTTGCCTTCGTGGAACTTTTTGTAAGAGCCAAAGCACCCGCGACGATTTGTAAAAGTGTTTTATGTTTATGAGTTGTGCCAAGTTACATGTACTCAGGAAACAAATAAAAACATGTGTCATTATGATGAATTGAGTTGTTTTGAGCCACTGCACCCACAGCGAAATTCTTCAAGTAGATTGCTGACACTACAAATGCCTTTGTTGCGAAGATTGAAAAGCACGAGCTTCAGATTGTTCGTTTTTATGGCTTTCCCTGGTGTCGCACGCTTCCTCTATGGCATCCTATTTCTGAGGGTAGAAGTATTAAATAAAGTATTCTAGCTTGCATTTTGAAAATATCAGAGGCTCTTCCTTAAGAAAAAGAGCATTAAAACGTGAAGCTTTAATTTCCTGCAACCTTAGTTAAAGTAAAAATTCCAAACTGCTTCGGTCGTGTATGAATGGCGCAATAGGATTGAAGTCGGCTTCATCAGGCAAGAGACAGATGATTGATTTTGACCACGGGAAGCGTTCTTACGCTCAGGTGTTTTCAGGGCCTTCTCGTGTCATCATCATTGTTTTGTGAGACCCATTGCGTAATGTTGACTTTCCTGCGGTGCGTTTTGGCGCTGCATCGTACGCCATCGGTGGGGCATTGTGAGCTTCGATTTAAAAAGTCCGGACAGACAAGAGAACGTCGTATAGGTTGTCAATGTACAAGCATAAATGTCCAGTTGAACTACTGAGACACCTAGCTTCCCCCTAGCGTTGTCGAAGGGGATCGTCCTCTATAGAGATGCTTAACTTCGCTATCCACTCCCGTTTTAAAGATTTCCAATGGCTACGATCAGTCTCCTATGTCTCGCGTCCTTGCTCGTGCCAGCTGACACGTCTTGGAGGGCCGACGACGTTGGTGAATTTTGCTGCTTATCTCCTCGCGTGGTTGCCTGCGTTCTTTCCTCGTGTATGGGCCTCGTGCGCTGGTATGGTGGCGCCACTGATGTGCTGTGTTCAGCGCCATCTTGCGGACAACGAAGGCATAACTTCTGAAGTCCGTGAGCAGACGGCGTCCGGAGCATAGTATTCCGCGCAGTACGATTATTAGCGAGAGAAAGAAGAAATGACCGCTATTCTGTTGCCATGCGATACGATCAGCCAAACGGTACTTTATTAAACAGAATATGGTTCGCAAAGGCGACAGGAAAGCGATTCATAATACAAAAACCAGTTTTATACAAGTGGCGGGTTGTCTCCGCGCAACGCTCGGTCACACGATCATTTCGCAACGGCTTCCTACTTAACAGCAGCAGCGCCGCCCAAAAAAGAGATACAAATAAAAAGACGAAAACCCGCGGTCTTACGAAGAGAACGAGAGGAGTGCAGGAGTGTGCGTCTGTGTGTGCGTCGCCTCCCGGTAGCGATAATGTATGTGTGAGGGAAGGCGCGATCGCTCCACCAATGGAAAAACTTTTGTGGGGCCGCCGGCCCCCGAGGATATGAAATAACGGCGTAACGTCCAAACGCCGCCGGCAACACTTTAGTTGCTTTGTCGCTTTGGTGGATTTGATTTATTCAGTTTTAGACCAGAACTGCTTGGTTAGAACTGCTGGCATAACCAAACAGCTGTTAATGGACAGCTTATTGTGAAAAGACCGACGACGCGACTTCATGGTGCTTGCAGAAGCGAATTTCTCCCGTGCATACCCTCCACTGTGCCTTGTACGTGTCAGGAAGTGATTTGATGTGTTGTGTGTGTGACATTGCTGCGAAAGGTTCGTGTGTATACTGCTACACCAAGGATATGCGGCTTCAAGAGCCCGAAGATTCAGGTTTGTAGAGGCAGGTATTTGAAAATGTAGCTGCTTGGGAAAACTCTACCTCAAACTGCTCAAACTACGGTGAGTTCGTTGGATGGGCTCAGAAAAATATCCCAATGCTTTTAAAGGCTTCATAGGTCCTTTCATATGTTTAAAAACGCGTACTTAATATGCGAATACTTTTGGACGTATATGAGGGAGACGAAGCTTTCATGAAAGCCTCTGAACGTTTATTTACCTTGTTGTTTATCGCTCGACGTAGCCACGGGCACAGATGTGGTAAATCGCAAAACAGGAGCTTTAATTCTGCACAAATGGTTCCTGTGCCGATGAAAATATAAGATCATTTGGAATAATGCACATTGTTTCAAGCTGACAGACTTGTACGTGATGTTTGTATAACTATGTCGGCTTGAATAGTTGTGCTGGTGCAGGTTTTCTTTGTCAGCAAAAATATTTTGCGGAACAAGCCCCACTTTAACTCGTTTTTCACTGACTGCCGCAGAAACGCAAACTACAAGTTGTACAGGAACATATGTTTCAGATATTTAAAAGACATTTAAATAAAAGTGTAGATGCTAGTCTCCGAATTGTGGCTGGTGTGTGTTCATCCGTATACTGTTGTGTCGCTGTAAGGCATAAACATTTACATTTCTCTTTTCATTTGAAAGCTTTATATTTTGCAGGTATGACTGCGTACAATTGAAGCATGCATATCCGTTGGATGTTTCATGTATTTTCTGATGCGTGCACAGATTATACTGATCACCAAAGGCTATTTGAGGCGCTACAGAAATAAGCACTCGTTCCGTTTTGTTGGATACACGGCATTTTTTCGCAGCAGTCTTACGCCAAGTAGCGTGCACATACGCAAATGCACCTATGGATCTGTTCTTTTGTGTTCTTTTCGAATATGATGTGCTTTGTGCACGTCTGGCATCGCAGGCAGCTGATCCGTGTACTGTGGTCTTCTTTTATTGGAGAAGGAGCGCTTTCTAAATTATTTCAGCTTGTATTCCCGCACAACTCGCCAGCGGAGTATTTCTATTAGTATAACAATTGTGAATTGAATAAAACGTCGTAATTGTTGTATACTAATTTTCCGGTTGTTGTTCAAATCGCCCGTAGCGAACTGCTCTTTGTGTTTATTTTGTTCTACGGAAAAAATTCCACCGCCAATCCCAGGTGGCGCCACATGTTTACTTGAAACTGCAGTGCATGAGGGCCCATAGGGCGCTACTGTCCCCTCCAGGACACTTTGTTACTAGCTCTAGTTCTCCCAATGCTACTACTTTAAATATACGCCATCTTTTCAAGCTGTAAACTCTTAGTCAAAATTTTCTAGGGCAATCCTAAGCATTCTCGACCAGAAAGAATTAAGCGAATGGACCTTAACTTTAATTGTTACAAAAGCATTTTATGCTAGTAACAAAGAAATGGTGTTCCCCCCAGCTTTATGGCATAAAACGTTTGAGTCTCGCTCCTAACGTAACCTTGTACATTGAATTTTGTGCGACCTGTGCATTTCCGGCACGGCGTAGAAAATTTTGACAAAGGCTGTACTTGCTAAACATATTTTAAGGGGTAAACATTCATTCCTTGAATCTAATTAAGCGCATGCTTGCTCCAAATTGTCATTCTTATGAAACCTTAGCGCTGTAGTGCGTGCATCTTAACGTCCTTTAGTTATAATTTATTTATTTATAGTACTTATAGGGCCCAATAAAGGAGTGTTACATGAGGCGGTGCACATTTCGCTAACAGATCATTTGTTTGATAGCTTCTTCGAAATTGGCGGTGCAGGAGTGGTGCTCGATGTCAGCAGAAATATGGTATCGTGACTCCGCTTCCCTCCACTTCGCATGAAAATACGCAACAACTGTTAACAAGCGCAAATATCCACCTATAGGATATATATAGAGGAGTAGGCTAAAAAATAACGGCTGGTACTGCCATTTTAGGGCATTGATGCAATCGCAATATTTAATTGTGTTTCGCATTGAGACATAACGTCATAGGATTGAAGCGTTTCCGTTGAAAAAAGAATACTTGGCGGAAAATGTAGTTACCGCCTGAAATTGCTTGGTTCGCTTCGGTTTAACTCATTTTAACTCATTCGTGCCCACAGCAAACTCGGACTTGAATCACCCTCCGGATCACATCACCCACTCGGTTACTTTCAAGCCGACCTATTGCGCCGTTTTATTGTATAAATTGTTGTAAAGGTTTTCACCTTTCCTCTCAGTGATGCATTTCTTTGGGAGCAAAATATAATATTAGATAACTAAACAAGTTATTTTTTGCTGCACAGCAGTATATGGCTAACCCTCCCTTCCTCTCCCCCCCCCCCCCCCCAGTTTCCATTCCGGTGTCATCGATTTACTCGGCGCCGTCCGGGGCTCCTCCTCACCCCCACTGACAGCTCTTTCCCAACTACTTTCCCCCTCGCCTCCACCGGTGCCTCTTTGGCAAGTTGCGCAGCCACAGCTAACGGCGTCAGTGCGGTTATCAGATTATTGCGGAAAATAAACAGAAGCACGGACGGCCGTAAAATTATGCACTGACGATTACCATACTCTCTGATATGAAATTTGTGCACAGCGCGAGCTGCACTCTTCTCAGTCAATCTTCGCATTTCTGTCGCGTCCCAGGAAGTCTTCGCGTGATCAGCGAACGCACGGCGGCGTGCTGCTACTGTGCGCTGCCACCGCCGGCCAGCATTTCGCAGATCGTGTTTGAACCTCCCGGGCAAATGTCATGTGGTTTGCATTAGCGGAGAATGGAACAGCGTCTAGGGAAAGTTTCAGGGGGAGTTTGATCCTTGGTGGCGAGGCATGAGAGATGTGTGAGGGAAAGGCAGTGGGAGAGATGACGCCGTAGCCGCACGTGTCGTCCTCCACTTCACCCTTGGCTAGACGCTGCTCTCCGTTTTATTTTTATTTTTTTCGACGGTGCAGTGTTCGCTGACTGGGCTACACGGGCATAAACAGACGCCGCTCCCGCGAAGCCCAGGTAATGGCTGCCAAGGGCTGCCCCCTAAAACGCCCGAAAGCCGCCGTCGCTGTTTCCGCTAATTCCAGTTTGCCAAGTAGCTGCGAATCCCTTTTCACTGAAGAGAAACTTGCCCAGTTGGAACGCTCGCGTGAGCCCATATTTCTTTTCTAGCTTGGACGGCCCTCCGAGCGACATTTTCTTCGCGGTCTTTGATGCCTAAGTATGCGCCACCGACTGGTGGCCAGTTTATGCGTGCATGGTTTGCAGGTGGAAAATAGGGAGCGTGCACGCACAGCTGGGCTTCATGCTGATACCGATGAAATGCCGGTTGTGCTGGTGGGAGTTTTAGATGCCGAAATTACATCGCTCAATGCGCTTATTCGGTTGTCTTCCTCAATCGAGTGGTTCGAGTGTGGGTTGATGTGTTACACAGAGAACGTACAAAGACAGTACGATGCTTACGACGGTGAAGCGAAACGGACAGCCCCATGTTTGTACGCGAGAATAGAGCTCAAGGGCTTCCAGGTTTGAAACCGTTAGGGGCGGATGCATGCAGTTTGTTTGGAGGAAGAAGCGCACGAATTGAAGCGTTGGCCCGAACGCAAGCGCGAACGAGCGCAAAAACAACAGAAAGCTGCTGGCACTGCCGTTACCACCTCAAGTTCAGCTCGTCGAGTAGCAGCGAATCCCTCCCGGACGAGAAGCAACTTGCCCGCTTGGAACGCCAGCGTGATATTCAATATCACTTCTTCAGAGGGGCTCAGGGGATATTTTAGACCGCGTCTGTCACCTCTAAGCACGCGCACATGATCGGTTGCTGGTTCATGCGTGCGTGGGTTTGTAGGGGAGAACAAGTGGAGGGAGGAGGGTCTGGGGCGTGCACGAGCAGCTATAGGTTTCATGCCCGTACATGATGGATGGCATGTCCGTTGTGCAGGTGCGAGGTTTAAACGCGGACGTTAAAACGGCGCAATGGGACCTGTCCGGAGTAAGGATTGATTTGTGTGTTGCACAAACAGTAAGATGCTTACAACGCGGGAGGGACACAGGCAACTCCATGTTTGTCTGCAAGAACGAAGCTTTGGATTCTTCAGAGGCTTATTCTGCTAATTGGCTAGGAAGTATGCTCCATAGCAAATTACAACAAACGTGTTTTTTTTCGTGGACTCCGTGGACTGCGTTCGGCTTTGCGGGCCATCCTTCTTTACAGAGTGGAAGGGCACTATTTTCTTGTTTTGCCCACAGCCACACTCTCTGTTTCTGTTTGCTTTTTACTGCACTTATTGATTATCTTGTATAATGGGCATGCGCGAGAACTGCGCGCATATTTGCGTAATCCGGTAAATGTTAGTAGATGGTACTGGGTTCGCGGAACCGCTTCTTATTCATTGTGTTCCGCCTCTTTTTTATGACAACATGGTATACACATGTCGCCTGTTTACTTGTCAATCTCGCGTAAAAGTCACCCGGAAACATTGCTTTCACATTAAAACTGCTTGAATTCCGCAAACACTGCGCCCTATTGTCGTTCATCATTTCTAAATGAACCTTTCCGCGGCGTTAAATCGCACTGGAGAAATGCGAAAACCTTATGAGGCCCATAAGATACCCATGGCAGGCTAACCTGGAGCTGTATGGTTGCGGGCACGTGCACTTGTCAGCGCACACGTTAACAATAAAAGCGATTACATTCGAATCCATGCCATTGCCAGTTGGCACGTCCTTTTAAAAGACAATTGCGTACAAGCGTCAGGCAAGTTGCCCGGCCGTAGCAAGGCCACGTGGAGTACCTTGATGTATCCTTCTTTTTAAGAAAACGCGTCCAACGTTTTCCCCTCCCAACTGCTATAATTAGACTTGTGCAGAGCTCTGAACGAACAGCCACTAACGTGTATAATTCTCCGCTACGAACACGGCCCCATCGTCATTTGGCAGACGACTCGAGCGAATGAATGGCATGTCCTAGTGAAGGACGCATCCAGTGAAAAAATCGCAGCTTTGTGAGCTAGCTCGCCGTCATCAGTGACGCCATGGCCGATGTGTTCACTGAAAACAAAAGGCGGAACAATGTGAGGAAATAACACACCTTGTCGGAAGAATGAAAATAATTAAAGCAAACAACCAACCCTCGTGCGTATTAGGTAGCTCAACCGAAGCCGGTTGTCTGAGAGATGCGCCAGGAAGATAGAGCTCGCCGCCTGGGTCCTGTGTCTACCCTAATCAGCACGGGAAATTCCGAATGAGTTGGTAGATTGCTAAATTAAACCCGCATAGCTTACGGGCGTAGTGGTGTGCTGAGCGCTTCGTTTGTAGTTCGAGATCTATTTCCAAGTCTTCAGTTTCACGCAGAAGAACTGCATGTGGGATTGGCCGATCGGAAATATTTTTACGGTAATACAAGGGCGCCAAACAGACTTGTATCGGAAACATTTCCCCGCGCAACTTTTAACGACTCATTTACTTATATTACGAGTGCCTTTCTTGGGCTACTTAAACGCGAAAATTTTGGTCTGTCTGTCTGTCTGTCTGTCTGTCTGTCTGTCTGTCTGTCTGTCTGTCTGTCTGTCTGTCTGTCTGTCTGTCTGTCTGTCTGTCTGTCTGTCTGTCTGTCTGTCTGTCTGTCTGTCTGTCTGTCTGTCTGCCCGCCCCAAGATTCAGCCACCAGGCCAAAAGTTCAAAGGAATTCTTACGCGAGGCGTTTATATAGGCAGAAGTTTTCTGAACTACTGAATTTGGTAGCAGACTCCATATGAGTCGAAATTATTCAGCAAAAAGAAATACTCCTCTTATTTGAGGCAATACATAAGCACGTCACCGCAGTGCTAGATTTTTACATAAAATGAGACGTGGGCTAATTTCAGCGATAGCAAGCAAATAAAACACGTTAAATACAATGTTTCAACCAGAAAATACAGAAACGGCTCGTGCTCGAGCCTCCACTCATGGCGGCACTCACTCTGAGCCCAACGTTAAAAGTGTACCAACAGTGGCACGCTAGCAGCGCGACGGAAGAAAATTGAATACGTTTTAACAAACCTCCCCCGCGTTTACCACGGGCGGAGTGAGACGGGAAGGCAGAAGCGCGACAGGTATGCAGAGAAGAAAGTAGAGGCATTGACGTTGCAGGGACCTCAGAAAGGTATAGTCTTTCGACAAAATTCGCGGCGCAGCGAGAATATATGTGGCCAATTTTTTCTTCATGAACTTACAGTTAATGAACTGTCGCGACAATCGTTCCGCAAAAAACCCAAAACGAAGGCAGTTACGGAACCAATGAAAACCTATCGTGACACACACCACGCGCACTAGAGTAATTGATTATCACAGAGATGGGGCTCGCCCAGGGACTCGAGTGTTCGCAGAGCAGTGCAGTGGATCTAATGAGCGGAAAAGGGTCTGTAGAGGAAGTTCTCTTTCTCACTGAGTATTCTCTCCCTATAAAAGGCGGGATCCGTTCGCTGTGGCAGCCTCTGCATCGAACGTCCAAATGTAGTTGCTTGGTTCACCCTCACGGAACATCTCGGGACCGGTCCCGGGAGCAGTTGTGATTCATACGGCAGACTTCAAGGGGAGATTTGTGTACGCTACTGAAGGCTGTTGCGCAAACATCGGCTCTTCACCGGTACGCAAGTGACCCCAAAAGTGCCTCCTTGAAGCTTCCCGCCTAACCTCATCTTACCAGCACCGAGTACTTCTGGCACTTCTGGAGCGGCATTGCCTATCAGCGCTCTATTCGCCGTAGCGACGTTTTCTGCAGTGCATTTCGATGTAATGCCGCCGCTTTATTTAGAGGTATTGGAGTTCAAGCTCGCAAAGTCGCCCATAGGGAGATGTCGCAGAAGCCGGAAAACGGGGCTTACTGGTAACCATCTCCCGGTTCCCCTTCGTATGTACAGGTGCGTGCGTTTGAAGCCAAACGCCGAAGAAGCCTGACAACTTCTTGATCAACGCTCTGTGACCTATTTAGGTGAGAAAAAAAAGCTTTTACTTCGATAACTCATTCATATATTGTTGCTGCATTATTCGCGAATTTAGAAACACTCGGTAGACAGGCCGTAAAAACAACTGCGCTACGCCCTAATAACGTTTCTAGTTTCTTGGAGTTTGCAACGCAATTGTGATTGCCGCTTCTTTGCTAACGCGCATTTTTTGTGACCAATGCAAGCCCGCTGTTCTTGGAAATCCAGTGTACGTAAAATTTAAAAGGTGACCGGGCTGAACCCACACTAAGCTGCTGCAGCGGGATTAATGCCACAAGCGTTTCTCAAGCGCGTCCCAAATACTAGCTGGACTTAACTACTGAAACAGTTATCAATGGAGAAACAACAACAGGGCACATTGAATAAGTCTTAAGCAGAGATCATGTATCTTGGGCATTTTAATGTTTATTACGTTCGTAAGAAAATCCGCCACGTCAAAGCTATGGTGTCATATTTGCTTGCTTTCAAACGAAAAAGGAGAGAATGTAAATCGTAAACAATATATATATTGCCACGGGACGCATAGGCGGTCAATGTCCCATACTGCTTGTGTTCAGTCAGAAGACGACAAAAAAGTGGCTGGGTCCTGGAGCGCGCTATCTTATGGCCGCCATGTAAATACTGTAAACAGATCGTCCATCATTCTTCTCCAGGGTTCGTGTCATCTGTCGTGCAGCCACGTTACAATATATATATATATATATATATATATATATATATATATATATATATATATAAAGAGAGGCAGAGAGATATGTACTCTTCATTCGGCGGAAGGGCTTGTGATAACACCACGGATGCCTGGAATGCACGGAAGGAGGTCTCTAACGGTGTCACTGAACCCTATATCCTGCATTCCACGTTCGCACCATAATTACCCGTCATCTGATAGAATTTTTGTCAATAACGAGGGCGCAAAGAATCTAACACGGAAGGCACAAATCCATTTTGCGGGTACTCGTGCCTTTTTCACATGAAAGTGTTTTGTAGGTTATTTAGGCGCGGTATTTGTCACTTTTTCGAATGTTCTAAGGCCGTCGCACTTGCAAGGTATGAAAAAAAACAGCGGTGACTCTGCTCGTAACCCAGCATTTTCCCGGCACTGAGTCAGTAACCCAAAAACTTCTTTTGCAACCTTTTGCAGATATGTTTGTGCGGCACTCAAGAACTACGCTTCTTTATTAACGCGTAGAGACCTTTTCAAAATACTGCTTACTGCATTTAAACACGTGTTCGCTGAAAAATACGTCCTAGCTCTAATCCTGAGATGTGTTCTTTTCGGCGTTTGCTCCCCTTTTATTATTGTGTAATAACTAGCGCAGGCTTACCCGTCCCCAAGTATATCAACATTGCCGCACTTTTTTAATCTGGGTACGGAAGGTTTAAATGGTGATTCCCTGATGTAGGGTGACAGCAGCCTCTAGCAGCCACAAATTTTTAAGAACGCTAAGGTTGTCATTAAAACTTTCCCACCGTGTTTACTTATTCACAAAACCATGCGTTCCGCTTGTTTATCTTGCTGACGGAAGGAAGGATTTCTCAAACAACAAAAAGAGTGTGCATTGGCAGATTAGAGCACTGCACGGGCCCGAGCTGACCCGTAAGCCCTGGCCCGAATTGTTTGGGTCCTGGCTCAATGCCACGGGTTAGGGTCGGGCTCTGGCTCAAAGTGGTTGGCCCGGGCCGGGCTCGGGCTTGAATTTATGGGAATAATATTTCTGAAGTGATGTACAGAAAAGAGTCTTAAAAAGAATGTTCTGAGCGTATTTTCACTCGCTTTTTGGTGTTAGTTGTACGCATTGTTTTCAACACTTGTTTTGCTACGTCTGATAGTCACCGTGTTGATTTTTATGGCATTTCATTTACAGCACCAAGGTTTGTATTTTGTTGTATAACATACCACATGTACGACTGCAACGAATGCCATAGCGGGGAAGGGATGAATTGAGACAGCCTAGATCTCTGCGCCTATGTCTATGTGCACGTATGTTTTACGTGTCGCACCGATCGTAATGCAGCTGCCAAGCCCACGAATCAAACTCGAATGTTAGAGAAACAGCGCCGCTGCACAAACACTGCAGGTGCAACATTTCAGGGCACATGCATATTCGTGGATTGAAACGTGACATCAAAGATGTCAGCATACCAACTTGTTGCCGAGACAACCACGTGAAGTTGCCAAGAATGTGGTTATTAAATGTGATGGGGTCTCTGATGTAATAATACGAGCTATTATTACGCCGATGTGACGTGACCAGAAGACTGTGGAAGCTAAAGCTAGCGCACTGCTTAAGGCCAATTTTTTTTAAATTTAAATGCATGACGTGCTGTACAGTCTACATGCTCCGTCTGATTGCCTTCTACGAGACACTCAACAAAATACAGCCAAACCTCGATCTAACGAACACCCAATCTTACGAATTTCCCAATCTAACGACAAAACTCGGATTCACCCGCAGGTGTCCATACGGCGCAATGACTATCGTGAAAGCGAAATAACGAAATATATTCAAGGGTTTTCCCGCTGTGAAGGCCAGCTGCACTCAAACTTTCACCTCGATCAAATTTGCTTTTAATGTGTAGTAAGTACTCCCAAATCAGCTGGGACACGAGTGGTAGCCCCGTGAAACTCCTCATTAATCAGTCAGGAGCGTTTAAAAAAGCTTCGCCGCAGACCACGCTGCACCTGCCGGCGGATTGCGTTAACCGCCATGACGCGCCTGTGACAGCCCCATCCAACAGGGCTTCTTCCTGTGGCCAGCCACGCAGCTGCACGAATCGGTCGAGCTCTGCTGCGAACGCTTCCAGCCATATGCTTCCCTGGGCGCGCGTAGAGCTTGCGCGCAGGCTTGCTCCCGAGCTGCTGACCGTCCGGCCGCTCCCTGAACGGCTGCAACATCTCTTCAATGGCCGAGCTCTTCTCAATTTCGGTTTCAAAATCGCCGATTTTTGCTGATCGCTTGCGGCGTCCACGCGCGTATTTCATCTGTCGTATATTGCATCTTGCTTTCTTTTTCAGCAGACTATACGGAAATAGTGTTTTCAAGAGGTCAAAATTTTGAGTGCAGTTGGGCTTTAACTAAGTGGTTTGAGAAAGAGACATATTTAAACAACGAGTGATGTCGAATCTGTTTCGTCATACCACCACGAGGAATATTGCTCCACGTCAGAAAAAAAAACGAGGCTGTCGGTCCGCCCAATTCTAACGAACCGCGCGCAGAGAAAATGACAGGCTTTTTTGGCAGGAAATAAATTTATTTCCTCAATAGCCCCTAGCGCTATATTGGTATTATTTTCACAGCGGTTATTTAGTGCATTACTAAATTATCGGCAGGCGATCGCCGCGGCCGCCGAAATTACGATGTCCTGGTCGCTGCTGCGAGCCTCCCTGCGATGCGCCTCCCTTTAGGAATTTGTGGAATCAACTGCTTGTAAGATGAAAACCCCGATTGTTACGAAGTTCTTGATTTAACGAACTATTTGTTAGATCGGATTTTAACTGTATCATAAACAAATTCCTTTCAGCTTCTTTGCCCTGGCCTGGTCACGCACACGTCGAGCCCTGCCTACGCCCAAAAGTAAGGCTCGACCGGGCCCGGGACGAGCCCGGGCTGGGCCAGGTTCACTTATGGATGCCCAGGACAGGGCCAGGCTCGGCTTGGATTTCCGGGCCTGGGTCGGGCGCGGGTTTCATAAAGCGGGCTCGGGCGGGACCCGGGCCTTAAAATCAGGCCCATGTGGCGCTCTGGGACGGACGCCTCTTCAATAATTAGAGCTTCGCAATACCAGGTATACTCACTGTTGAGCGGTAGATGCCGAGCCGAAACAATTCCTGACGAAGTAAAGAATTGTCACGAGAAAGCTACCTAAGGGGTTTTCAAAATCAGGTTGGCTCCTTTCTTCCTGCTGTGTACGTAATTTGGTCAGTCTGAGCGTATTAGCCGATATAAACCCAAAACCGCAATCTCAACCGACTTTGGTTTGCGGGAAAAGGGTAGAAGGAAACCGTGGTTCTTACCCAAACATCCGGAAGGCCACTCAACAAAGTTTATAACACACTTGCACTTTATATGATTTAGAACGTGTTGCCCCTGATACTCAAGTCCCTACAGTTTTTCGGAAGGCCGTTATGACGCAACGATCAACACGCGCCCCACCAAAGTGTAAAGTAGGGAAGCAGCGGGACTTGGGCGTTAACAAAGCTGTCGCGTGGGCGGCTTAATGAGTAGATGCCCTTGATTATTGGCACGTGACCTGCAGGCTCCATCAATTACTAAACGAAGCCTGTATTAGTACTTATGAGCCTTTCAATTGAAAGGAAATTTTTAAACGCATTCTCGAAATGTAATCAACAGTTATATATCCCAAACACTTTCAAATGCACAGCGCTGTTATTCTTTCTCAGGTTAATTACACCTTAGGTTTCGTCTCCACGCCGGTCCCCCTTCACACCATATCGTTGTATGTATGTGATGTGTTATATTGTCGACTTATCCTACCTTGTACTTTATTCAACAGCTCAACGGGTCCTCCAGTGATGCAGTCGGCCAAGCAAGGATGAATCCGCTTTCTTTGTGGGTTTCGTGGCTCATTGCTCTTGAGGCTACGGCACAACTTACGCCCAGGGCACAAGGCCGAGGTGATCGTTGCAAGAACCTCACACTACCATGGACAGTTCCCAGGGAGCCATTCGAGGACGTTCCAGACTCAGTGTTCGACACCCTTATGCGCTGTCCCGAACGTCTCCATGGTTGCTCCGAAGAGCTCGTCAGCTGCAGGAGGGCCACGTATGCCGCAACTTGCTCGTGCGCGCCCAATTGCCAAGCCTACAGAGACTGCTGTTGGAGTGTGCCTTTTTCCACTTTGGACTCCGAGGTGCCTGCAAGTGGTTGCGTGGAAGTGTACTTGGATTCTTCGTGGAAGAAATTCGTTCACATGGTCGTCGGATGCTTGCAATCGTGGCCGTACGACGACATCAGGGATTCCTGCGAACAGCCGCAATACTTCAACGACACCTTCTACCTCATCCCAGTTACCAGCGTTAACCAAGTGACGTATAGGTAACTCATTCATTTGCCTTTGCACTGACAGCTTTACTTGGGAACACCTATTGTTATGTTTTTTGCGATTATTTCCAGGTGTATAATATCAAAAGTCGTGGGCTAAGATTACGGATGCGATTTTCAGTACAATAAACGTGGCATAAACAAAACAATTTTGTATTACCTACAGTGCAAAAAGGCGAGGAAATGAATACGAACAATACAAAACATCCTGGAACCCCCCATCAAGCCCTTACTTACCAACACATGTACGCCCACAATTTCACATCAATATATTACCGAGTTACGATCTTTGAAGTGGTTTTGTTATATTTGTGACAATTTTTATCGTTCCGCATTTGGAGGAGCAATAATGCGCCTCTTTCTATTTAGCTTTGGATCAATAAAGTTTTTACTACCACCACCACCACCACTCGGACAGCAAACTGTAGCTTACTTTCATATAAAAGGGCGGTTGTGTTTCCATAGCCAAAATGAACAGCTTTCCAGCGGCATTAGAGCACCGCTATCGCTCTTCACCGATATAGGCTATTGTCCTACTAAACGATGGATCCTACTCGCTAGCAAAATTTTGAAGTATACGGATGCTGAACGCTTCCCCTGTTGAACTCAGTAGGGCTCGTGTTCATTATTCCAATAGTGATAGCAGAAAGTGTTCGGGACTACGTTTTTATTGGCTACGGTCGGTGTTCGTGCTATTGAGGGTTTACCCAGCTGCTTACTTTAACGTGCCACGTGTTTAAGCACAACGCGGGAGGAATATATATTATAGTGGACCAAGCCTTCATCGACAAAGAACCCACGTGGCCCAAAGGCGCAAATGCCTCAACGTTTACCGGACCAGACAGGACACGTTGTAGTACCTGAAATCCCATGAAGTTTTCAGCAGAAGACTAAGTATCTCGTGCACAAATATGCGTAGCCCTCAGTGGTTTATAACTATTTTTATACTTATGTTCGGCTGTGCGCCATTCGATGCATCTCGAGGGGATTTCACAGTGTATACTGAAGCCAGGTCACCGACATCCGATAGTCAATGCTGATACCATTGACGATTTTTACTTCTGCACAATTATTTGCGGTTTCTTGGCCAATCTCCTGCAACGACACAACGAAGCTTATACCATAGAGCTTCATACTAATATATACTAGAGGAAAATCTGTCGCTGCAGTCGCCGGCCACCGTGGGCGGCGCCATTGCCGCTAGCGACGTTCCGCGCCTACTTGGCTTAGCTGATCATACGGCTTCCTTTTGTCTCGAAGCCAAAATCAACGAAAAAGGGTAACATTTTTTCTTGTTCATCGTACATAAAGCTTCTAAAGAATTACTGACAAATAAATCCTTTTGGAGGTTCAATTTATTAATAACAAATCAAATTTCATGAACCTTCTACAGTAATATTGTTGCTTTTTTGCAGCCACAGCCAACTTTTCAGCCTGTTCGTGAGCCACACCGAGGGCAAGTGGAACGTGCCTGCTCGGTACATGACGGACGCTCGCTAAAGCGCGGCGCCCCTAGACAGTGGCGCCAGATTTCCCTTTAGCATCTATTAGTATGAAACTTTACGGCTTATGCCGAATACTGAAAAATCCGCTTATGCAGAAAAGAAAACCTTTCGGGGGAAAATTACGCTGCGGTTTATTAGAGCGACGAAGAGATAATACAACTCGGCTCTTTATATTTCAGGAATGCCTTCTGTGCCCTCTGCAACGATGACTTCGGCAACACCACTTTCTGGAACGCGACTCGGTACAAAACCAGAGGTCACCGTGTCCTCGTCACTCTGCCCGGTTTTGTGCAGAACAACCCCACGTTGCACTTGAGGCCCTGTAGATTAGACAACCTGAATGACACGTGCACACGGCCAGTGCCCACATTGATTTCGAAAAGATGCGAAACATACTATGCTCCTGTCGAGGAAAAAGGAAGTCCAGACAGCCCTGTGTATCGAAACGTCTACTGCGCCATGTGCAGTGGTGCTAACTTGACCGCCCTGTCGTGCAGCCCGACACTCCACTTGAGTAACTTCAGCGCAGTCAATCGAAAGAAATCGGGGGGCGGAGTCGTCCCCGCTGTCTTTCGGCCACCCAGTCTTGCAGGCTTGTTCAAGCCGGTTGTGAGCACATCTACATGCTACGCCGAACACGACGGTCATTGCTACATTCGCCACTTACCAAGCTTCTACAGTAAAGAGCCACATTCTCGAAAAAAGCCGACGGGAGGTGAACCGTCACCTTTGACACCGGTAAGTACGCCCAAGAAAAGTAACTACTACAGAGCACACCACTACGTCACCGTCATCAGTTTGTTGATGTCAATATGTTGCCTCGTGCTAAAGGTGGTGGTCTTTTGCATGTACCCAAATGTTCGAAGCTTCTCCTCCAGGTGTACGCTGTGCCTCTCAGTGACAATACTCCTTACCCACGTTCTGTTTTTGATTTCAAACTGCTTTGTGCTACCGCCACACATCTGCTTCCTCGCAGCTGTTCTACAGCATTACGGATTTCTGTCGACTTTTTTCTGGACGAGCGTGCTCTCATATGACATCTGGAGGGGCGTCACCGCCATGAAGCTTTATTCTACTCGCCGGAAGACATTGGTATTGTACGGCGTGCTGGCCTGGGGTCTTCCTCTGGTAATCGTCGCCGCAGCTGTGACAGTGGACTGGACTGCACCTGGTTCCATACTGTCAGCAGGTTACGGTCACGCAAGCTGTTGGATCGGTACTATGTACGGCCTCATCGTATACTTTCTTGCCCCAATGGCAACACTGCTTCTGTTCTGCGTGTGTTTCTACCTAAAGACAGTGTGCTACATTCGGAACACTACTTTAGTTGCCGGGTCTCTCCAAGAACCCGCCAAAGGCACTGGCGTGGATGGCCTCCAGCAAAAGCAGCGCCGCTCCCAAATGTCCCTGTTTACGCGTCTTGCACTCATCATGGGCGCTGCGTGGGCTGTCGCCTTTATTGGAATTTTCGTTCCGATCGCTGAATTCGATTACATCACGAACGCCCTCGTTGGGTGTCAAGGTGTGTATATGTTCCTGGCTTTCAAAGATTACCGCTACTTGTGTTCGTGTGGTAATAAATGTGCAAACATGAGACGGCTGAACCGCAGCCCCGGAACGTCCCGCTCTGATCTGGCCTCTTCTAAGAAGTCAAGTGGGTCAAAGTCCACTTGAAGAACATGGACAGGGCCCACTTTTTTGTGATATAAAGCATGCAGTGATTGAAAAAGGACGTAAAATATTACAGTAAAGCCTTGAGGGTTTTGCTCTTCGTCTGACAACTTTCTTTGCTTTTGGTGTAAATATACGTTGGATCAACGTTCGGTTTTAGATTACTTAGAGATTTTTGAGAAATGAATGTTTTGTTCCAACCATGAAGTGTACTGAGGAAATAAAATACAAAAAGTGTGTATTATAAAGAACTGAATTGTTGTGCTTTGACGCAGCTACTTCAAACCTCTTTGGGGGGGGTTGTCGAACACAACGACTTACTCAACGACTCACAACCATCCCAATAGAATATTTTGTCATATTGTCGCTTCTGACGTATGTTGCAAGCTTCCACCTGAGTTTTCTTCTGCGACTCTTTAAAAAGGATATTTAGAAAGAAAAAAATACTGTTATTTTTGTTGCTCCCCTTTTAACAGTGATGTTTCTTGAAAAGTCACGTTTAAAACTGGGCATAAGTTCCTTCGTCAGTAGCAGCCATTATTTTTAACCTGCACGAAGAGCTATACGAGCATCAAAGCAATATATCATGCATAATTGTAGGCTGTCAGATTATGGTCAGTCAGTTTATTCAACATTGCGCAGATGTTGGAAGGAGGAACAAAATCCCTGGTAGAGAGGCTTGACTAGGGTCGGCGCTACCTCATACGAAAATCATTGTTTTAATAAGCTGCTTATACACATGCAAAAATATTAACCGCGACTCTGTCTAGGTCGAGCTTTGTCCGTCGGTCACACCAAAAACCTCGAAGTCTCAAGCAAAAAGTGTTCTTGGGAAGGAGAAAATCAAACCGGCACCCTACGTACTGGGCAACCCGAATGGCCCGAGGGGTATGGGGTTAGCAGCGGCAGGGAAAAATAACGTGTGCAGCCGATTGGAAAGAAAAAAAACCCTTCCCGTGGTCGGCATCGAACCTGGGGCCATCGCGTTATGAAACCGGCGTTTATCCGATTGAGCCATCACCTTCTTTTTTCCTTTAACGCCAGTCTCCGACACAACACAGAAACACAAAACAAACTCATTCACATGAGCAACTGGAGTGACAAGCCACCAACCTATATGAGGGCTGATGTCTCTCTAAAATTCTTTAAGCGTAGTCAAGGGTTCTATCCATGACAGCCACTCATGAGCGCATGCCTTGCGCTCCTGCACTTCTACGTACTGTGCCATGGACTCACGAAAACATTGCCTCGTAAGGCGGGCGTCCACATCACCGTAGAGCCAAGCCATGCGCGAGCGCCATATGCTATGCAAGGCCACCAACATAACGAGGTCCAAGGGTGCCCCCTCCGCGTTTTCTACAGCTACAAAGCGTATGCCATGGGGGCTGAGCGGGAAGTCTTTATGAAGGGTCCTCTGGAGAACATCCCACAAAAATACCGCAGCCCAACAATGCAGAAAAACGTGCTCTATCGTTTCTGGCTGTTTACAAATTGAGCACTGAGTTCCCTATGGCACAAATATCCCTCTATCATGCATTCATGTTCCAACAGAGAAAGTGCCTGAGTGTAAATTGAAGAAAAAGGTTTTCACTCAGGGTGAACCTCCATTCTTTTGACGCGTTTAGCACATTTTGGCCTGGCCCAGCACGGTAATTATATCTATACATAGGGACGGGAAAGCAACATCGCAAATGTCCCTATACAGTTTTTTGCGTGTCACAGAGGACAGGTACCCGCCAGAAAAACGTGCGAATAGAAAACGGGCCGTCATAACTATTTCCTTCAAATACCCATACACGCCACCTGGCATGCACCATGTTGATACTACATATTCCGGCCTAGCACGCGCCAGCCGTACTTGCATGACACTCTGCAAGAACGGGTCGCGAACATCTCGCCAAAACAAAAACCGGTTTACCAGCTGTCGCACATACAGGTGCGCCAGCCCCAAGCCACCATCTCGGACTCTCCGAAACAGGTTTGTTCTGCTGCATATCTCCCATGTTGAATCCGAAACGAACACCGCGAATACCCTGTGAAGCCTTTGGACGTTGATTCGCGAACAATGCAGTACCTGCATCATATTCCAGATCTTCGTTACAAAGAATAAGTTACATGCCGTGGCCCTTGCAAAAATTCAAAACCTTGCCCCCTTCCATTTCTCGGCTTTCTCCCTCAACGCCTGTGTCTGGCTACGCCAGTATGGTTCGCTATCCCTGTAATATCCAGTTCAACGCCCAAGTACTTCACTGGAGTGGTGACCCAACTAACATTAGCAAAGGTTGGCGGTGTTGATGACCATTCCCCATGCCAAAATCCTAGGCACTTTGCCCAGTTCACAAAACTACCCGTCACCATGCCAAACTTTTTGACCGTGTCAACTACCAAATGAACGCTTTCTTCGTTCATATAAAAAACAGCCACGTAGTCTGCGTAGGCCAAAGGTTTCACTTCCGGCTCATGCAGTCGGAAACCTTCGATGGCAGTATTTCTGATTATACTAATACACAGGGCTTCGATGTACAGTGCTCACGGATTGAAACGCGACACTGCGAGCGCGTGGCCTGCGGTACATGCAGCGCCACCCGTGGACGCCCGTGAAAGCTAGGTGTTGCATTGTGGTATACATGGGTATACCCCGAGGATGAGAGCATTTTGACCGTAGGCGTGTTGCTTCTGGTTGCCAATAAGCGGGGCAGTGGTTCCCCGCAGCGACAGTAGTGCGCTGCGAGCCTGGAGCGCGTTTGTGCGCTGGCGGTAGCCGCCCGGCGATCCGCGCAGCCAATTTCGCGACATCGTCCGCTCGCGCGCTCTTGTTACGCGTGTCCTTTCGATGCGACACAGATAATGTGCATGTAAGGAACGGTCACGCTTATCTGAATAAAAGGAGCGTTTGCACGAAGGAACAGCCAACTTTATTCCATGATATAAACTAAAAAATAGGAGAGCCGACGAAGTACTAATGCACCGCACCATACGCGAACTTGCCTGCAAAGGCGTCTTTCCTTTTTTTTAAATCCGACATTTTTGTGCTGCTTTCCCGCGTGGACGTCGTTCTACAGATAAGCGTGACCAGGTGCCTACATGCTTCCTCTCTCCTCGAAGGGAGCAGTACAGGCGCGCGCACACGAGTCGCCGAATCGGGTCCGCCAGCCGGTTCTCGGCGCAACGCGTTGCGTGTGCTAGCAGCGCGTGTGGGCGGGAACCAAGCCCCGCTCATTGGCGGAGCAGTGCTCGGCCTCTACCCGCGGTATCCACTGCCCTGCTTCCCTGCGTCTGGCGGCGCTGCATTAAAGCGGCCACGCGTCGCTGTGCGTTCATCCTGAGACTGCCTTCAACCTTGGGTGACGCGCCTGCCACCAACGTTTATTCTCGTTTCTGCTTCCGATCAGCCGAATGCAAGCGATGCAAGGGAACGCCTTTATACTCCTACTCACTGGTCCAAAACAAAACCAAGATCTAGGACCAAACAAACTTTTCCAAGCCAACGCGGACTACGACCCCATGTGCAGGCTCGCAGCCACTCGAGGACAGCGCGGGATTTTTTTTTGTACAAAAAAATTACGCCCACTCCCTCGCGCGAGACGCTCGTTTATTCAGTAAGCGTGACGTGCTTACAGGAACAACTGTGACCGAAAGCGCCGAAGCGGACACGGTTCAAGCCACGCGCGAAAGCGATGATCGCGAAAGTCGGCTGCGCGCACAGCCACGCACTACCAATCGTCCACAACCAAGCGCCAGCGCTCAGGCCTCGCAGCGCCCCAGCTTCGCTTGGGGGAACCACAGGGCCCGCACAATTGGCAACCGGAAGCAGGAAGCCAGGGCACAATGCTCTACCTCGCGGTATACAAATGCGACCCTACTTCCCGGGCGTCTGATGGGGCCTACATTTTTAACTTTGCAGGCCAGACTTCTAGAGTGTCGGGTTTGTTTCAATCCGGTAGAGCACTGTCACAAAACAATATGGGGCTGAGGGGGCAGCCCTGGGCACCGAACGCTGCACTTCAATCGGGCCTCCCAAGTTTTTGTTCACGATCAGCCGTAGTGCAATTGCGGTACGCAGGGCACGCCCTTCATAACGAATCCACGTTCACATGTCCAAAATACAAAACCATATCTCGTGTGACACACAATCAAAGCTTTTTCCAAGCCAATCTGCATGGACTGCTACCGCATGTGCAGGGCGTCGCAGCACTCGAGGACACCCTGCTTTATGATTCTTTGTAAAAAAAAATTACGCCCACCTCCCCTCGCGGGAGCCCTGGTGAGCGACGCTGGGGGGGGGGGGGGGCAGCGCAAGCGGAGAGCACGCACCGAAAGGCCGCCGGGGCTGCACACCGGTTATTCGCAGCGCGCCCGAAGGAGAGGTGACCGCGGAGAGAGTGCCGCGGCTTGACGAACACAATCCAACAGAATCCACTTGAATCCAATCCAATCCAAATCCAATTCCGTCAGCCAGCCAAGCACAACAAGCCAAGCCAATTCAATCCATGCCCCTCGCGAGAAGGTTCTATGGAGAGGAGGGCGAGTGGCTGCGACCGCACCGAAAGCACGCGGCACGGGACGCACGCAGAAAGGACAGGGCCCGACAAGAGATGCTTGGCTGCAAAATATTGCGACCCTTAATTCCGCACGTCTGATGTGGGCCTACTATTTGTTGGACAACACTTTTAAGCCTTTGTGCCAGAACTTTCATTAAGATTTTGTAGTCGAGGTTTGTTAATGATATTGGCCGGTACGACTTCACAAGCTTAAGTTTCTCCGCTTCATCTGTCTTAGGAATGAGGACTGAGTGGGACGTGGAATATGATCGGGGCAGTGTTTTAATATCATACGCTGCATTAAACATCTTCGTTAAACGGGTACCATTTCGCATTTAAACATCTTTTAAAAAGCAGCGCTTAACCCATCCGGCCCCGGCGACTTTCCCGGGTTCAAGCTTTCAATAGCACATTTCACTTCGTCTTCCGAAATAGGTCGTTCAAGCCAGTACTTCATATCGTCTCCCAAACGAGGCAGCCCGTTAATGAAATCCCGCTTGAAGCTTTCTGCGTTCACCGCCTTAAGAACGAACAGTGCTTGGTAATACTCGTAAAAAGCGTTATCGGTTTCGCTTTTTCAGTCATTACTTTACCCATGTAAGTAATCTCCTTTATCTGATTGCGTCGTGCATGTGCTTTTTCTATTCCGAGCGCACGCTTTGTGGGCGCCTCACCTACTGCCAATTTCTCTGCTCTCGCGCGTACTAGGGCACCGCGGTAGCCTTCTTCGTCGATAAGTTCAAGCTTATGCTTTATCTGTGCAATGTCGTCCCTAAACACCCGGGCATTCTGCCCTCCTCTAACGTTATTTTGTAGGTTGTTTCTAAATATTCTTTCCTTTTTGGTTTCTTCATATATAATGCAGCTACACCGTTCTAGGGCTTTTATTTTTATCTCTTGCTTGCTTAACTCCCACAGCGCCCCGATGTCACTATGTTGTTCCTTCAAGTTCGGAAGTTTTTTTTCTAACAAACGTCGTAAATGTTTCGTCCTCCTAAAGTTTAGAGTTTAATTTCCATAGGTCCCATGTAAAGGGGGCTCTTCTTTTTTGCCCCAATCGTGCATTTTAACAAACAATGTTCGGGAAAAGGAACAGCGCGCGCGCATCAGAGCTTTGGAATTTGCTGTATTTAAATCCGGTGAAATGTAAATCCTATCCAGCCTCGCGTGGCTGAAACCCCGAAAAGTGGGTGAATCGGACTTTTTCCCTGTCTAGACATTGTCCGACATCAATGAGTCCATAATCCGCGACAAAGGAGATTGTGAGTATCAATTTATTTTTGCCTCAGTTGCCTACAGGAAATATTGTTTCAAATACGGTGTTTCTTCACGGCGACGTGAAAGCCCGGCCATTTAGTGTAGAAGACTTCCGAGACATGCTCGCCCGTGTTGGCACTCTTGAAGGTCTCCGCCCACATGTGGTTGATCTGGTACGCCCTCAGCGCAATCACGTCGGGGAGCACCCTGACGTGATTGCGCTGGAGGCGTACCAAATCAACCGGATGTGGGTGAAGACCTTCAAGAGCGCCGAAGTCACAAAGAAAATGCTAGCGGCCGGTGAGCAGGAGGTGAAGGGACGCCGGTGTCTCGTCATCGACCCGAGAGACCACCAAATCAGGCTTAAGCTACATTGGCGGCTGCACGGCGCTGAAGACGAGGGACGTCCGGGCAGCGCTCACTACCTTCGGCATGGTCGTCGAGATCACCAAAGAAAGGATGGCGAGTACAAGGTGTCCTTGACAAGGAGTCAACAACGAAGGTGGTGACGCTCAAGCTAAAATCTGGCGTGACTTTGGAAGATTTGCCCCATCAAATTCGGGTGGCTGGGTAGCTGGCCCTCCTCGTCGCACCGGGTAGGCCGATGCATTGCCTTGCGCTGCCAGGGAACGGGTCACGTCCGCAGAGAGTGCAAAGTGCCACGCTTCTCCCGGTGCGGGCGTTTCGACCACTCTGAAGCGCAGTGCGTTCGCACTTACGCGGAGGTCAGGGGGCCATGGCAACGCGAGGGACTTGACGAGCACATCATGGACGTGGTCGAGGCGGAGAGCGGCCGCACAAGGCACGGGACACCAGTCGACTGCGGAGTAGACTACAAGCACAACGAACTTCCCTCTGATATCGGAGCCTAGGACGCAGGAGGACCCAGCCCCAGCGGACGTCTCAGCCACCAACGGGGACGAAGAGCACCCGGGACGCAGCTCTCAGCCGCCCAATGGGAGACGCCAAGCAGCAGCCCGCGAAGACGCTAGTGGTACAGGAGGCACAATCAAGCGCAGCCTTGACAAGTCGGGTGAAGGGGGCGGCCACGAAACCACACACAGCAGCGAGGAGCCGCCACTGAAAACGAACAAGGGGTGACGGCTGTTATCCAAGCCTCGAACGAACGTCCATCACGCTCGGGAACCTCCAGCGACACCGTCTGTGCAGCAACTTCGGCCAGAGTGTTTGGCGGTTGTTAAAAACGCGTAGCGTAGTCCTCCCGTGTCAGGTAAGCACCATGCGCCCGGCCTGTAGCCTTCATAAGTGAACGGTAATGATTGAGCCATCATCGCATTCCGCGCGCCCAGTATTTGCTTCGGGTTTGCAACGCGGGCGTTGAATTTGGACTTTGCCGCGGGTTCTGGCGCGTGCCAACAGTCCACCTTGGGAGAGATGTGAAAGGCTGCGGACGGAATGATCCGGGCCTGCCAGTCACAGTGAACTTTCAGCGGCAAGTTCAGAAATTGCTGTAGGGTGCAACTGTTGCCGGGTCTCCGACGGCGGGAGAGGGGCCACAGCTCTGCTGTGTATCCAGCCTCACACCACTACAGCAAGCTGCGCCACCTTTTCACGAACTTGAGCCTATTAGCATCCGCTACATCTGGGGTGACGCATTGACGTCTGAATGATGCTGGTAGCCGTAGTACCTGTGACAAAATTGCAACGTTATTACGGTTTAGGAATTATTACTGCCATAGGGCATGAAAAATGCTTGAAACATGAAGATTGCCACGCGAATTACCAAATAAAGAAGATCATAAGTAGTCACTGCGGTAACTCCTATTCAAACTCGTGCCTAATTTGGAATTCCAATGATGATTTCACGCGTATGGATCCAGCTGTTGTAAAGTTTTGATGAAAAAACCATACCTCCACACAGCATCTTGATGGTTTCTCGTTCTCAATTACACAATTTCAGCTCTACAGCTAATTTTCTGGAGACAATTAGTACATTCGCGCACTTTAAACCCAAGCGGACCACGTTCCTCAAAAATTCGAATCCTGAACGTACCTAATCGCTCGCTACGTGAGCTCGCATAAATTATGCGACACGCTTGTATCAACACAGCCTTAGAATGTAACGCAAACGCCACTACTACTTGGGTTCAGGGAAGCTATTGGGTAATGTGAAGCTTAACAAAAACGACCAATTTTTTTGGAAACCATTAGCCAAAATGTGAGGCCTGTCATAAGGCTTGTCCTTTCAAGCGTAATTGACATTGTTAACCACTGCAGCCATTCCGAAGGTGAGATGACATGATCTAAATATCAACACATAAAATGTACCCTTTTACACTCGCCTTCATGACACGCGTTAGAAAACTTCACCGCTCCTGCTTGCCTTCTAATTGCAACTTTTCAACTGCGTGAAGGACTGCACGTGTATTTAAAGGTAGGTGGAAACAACTCGTTACCACGCAAACATCTTCAAATTAATTGTCTAAAAAATATTTCCTCCGTACAGGCTGTAGCTGTAAAAATTATTTCCGTAGGAAATCTTTCCATTTAATGAAATCCACAAATAAATGCCCACTCTAGTAAACTTCAGGTGAGATTCCAGAGCTGTTCTTTGCGTATGTTTACATCCGTTCCAGATTGAACCACACTTCTGTTCTCTTCTATGACATCAAATTGTCTAGGAATTCTAACCCAGAAAAATATTGAACTGCCAAGTACGACGCCAAACAATGGTATATCAGTATATCTTGCCGTTTTAGCACAGGCCGTTTTAGCACAGGCCGTTTTACACGGGCCGTTTTTTTAACACTGCCGTTTTAGCACAGGCGTAGCAAAAATGCAATCATAATACTGTAAAAATTTGTTTTAACAGCAAAACAACGCGGCGTTGTTTTTTAGCAGTTCCTTCCCACCACAGAGGGCGTTATAAGCTTGAAATTTTTGTTAAGAGCTGGAATTTCTTCTCCACTTATTTTTTTTTCATCTGTAACGTGCCACAGGAACAATTGCGGATTAAATATTACTGCAGGTGGTTCGCCCAACAAAAGGCCCCAAGAAATAGTGAACAAATAGTTAGTGGTAGCCACAATCTGCAGGTCAGCGAGATGTAACACTTTAAGCTTGTGCTTCTTCCTACCGGTGGAGATGACTACTCAGGCGAGACTTTCTTACACACTGGGCTTTCGGAGAAATTACAGGTAACATTTCGAAACCCTCGTACAGTTGATGTCGCCACGCACGATGGCTACCTTAACTTGCAGACCCTTTTCTAAGCTAAGCTTTCACTTGAGGTATTGTCTTGCAGCCGACATGCCGTCATTAAGGAACTACTAACACTTGTTAGTCACAAGGCGTCAATTACAAGCTACAGAACACTAACGAAATCTTCATTCAGTCTTTCTTTTAATGCCGCCGCACGACTATGGCATTTAGTGGATTAATTTATTTGTATGAAAGCTTACATGCCCATTACCGCCTATGCTTGTTGAACTTGAGTGAACGTGAGAGTCGTAGCATTCGCTAACTTACTTCCATTCACACTTATCAAGGGTCAAGCCACCAGCATCAAGACTGAAAGGTAGCTGCTGTGTAGTTCTGAGAACACATTAATTCCTTGAAAGATAATCGTGTTGCTTATGTGCACAGTCAGCAACGATTTATCAGGGCACCGATCACGTTGTCAAGGAGAAAAAGCGAGAAAAATGAGGTGTAGCTTTCACAATGACTTTTTAGTTCACTAGGTCCCACGATGCTACACTGCTGTGAACCCGCAGCCCCCTTAAATAATTGCCACGCAATGTCTGAGTTTGGATAAAACATTTAGATCAATTACTGTATTTGCACGACTGTACGCGCACTTTTTTATGGAAACAGGGATTCAAAAATGCCTGCGGATTACAATCTTACTTGAATCTCCAAAAAACTCAGAACCAAAATCGTCAACTATAAAACTAAACCAAGCGGCAAATCATCATTTTGTCGGAAACGAAGGTAGCCGGGCAGCGTCCGGGCCACGAGGCGTCGGGTGTTCGCGATTGGTGAAAACTAAGGGACCACGAAGGGACCCCATTGGGACCACATTGGGACCACAAGGGTACCAGCTAGCACAGACCAGACAAATTCTACCACATTATTAAGGGCCCATAGCCTCACTGCCCGCAGCGTCGCTGCTCTCGCGGCCGGCAGCGTGCGCCGATTTATGTTGAAATAAGTGTTTGTGCAATTTGGAGGCGTTTGTTTAGGGGCATTATTTGTGTGTGTGGCAGAATCGGCGCTAGGATATATTCTGGGTTTTGAATTATACGGCCCGTTATAATCGGAGGCGCGTTAGAATCGCGCCAATACGGTATTGCACATTTATCAAAGCCACAGCGAACACTGCAGGCAGCCTTCAGCGTAAAAGGAGCTGTGCTCGCAGCAGTCTGAATCCATTGCAGTGGGAAATATACGCTCCTTTTAGCCATCAAAACAAGGTGATATTTTACCTTATAAATAACCACTCGCAGCTCCAAGCCAGTGTTCTTATGCAACTCGTTGCAGGAGTCCCTAAAACATCTCTACGATGAATTTGTGTAATATTACGGGTTCATATTCCTCATACTTCTTGTACGCATCGATTACCGTATTTTCACAACTGTGATGCTCCCCCGATTGGAACGTGCCGGTACGTTTGCTTAAGAAAATACGAAAAAAAATTTTTGAAGCCGATTCTACGGCGCAGGTGTAGTTGACATGACATTACGTAACTGGCAGAAGATATTTTATTTGACGCCCGCCGCTGTGGCAACGAAATCTCTTATGCTTCATAAACTTGCCTAATCCTGCGCCTGCTGGCATTAAAACTTAAGCAGGGAACACGGAAAAAGTATTTCGGCTTTGAGCTAGATGGTACCGTTCACTTAAATTTTAAGGCTAGCATAAGCGGAAAAGGATGCGCGTAAAAATTGCGAAACTGCGGTACATTGTCTCATTAGGAACTACGTACGCGTTTAAGCGCTGATTGCATTCTTGTAGGTCCTGTAGGCATTCCCCTTAGCGCATAACAGACGATTTTGAGGAGTGTCTTGGTAATATTTCGCGTCTCTTGGGACTTTTTTACCAATCGCCCACTTCCCTGCTTGTAGTAGGGCGTATGCCCTCCCTGAAGGCCGATATGAATGATACAGAACAACCTCATGAAAGACACGTGTACAAACAATGCTGGCGCTGAAAGCATCGCAGTCATTTCAATACACATCGTTCCGACATGAGCCCATTTGCAAATGAGGTTTCCCTACCAGCCGCCGCAGAGACTCCGGAGCAGCGCGACGCCGGGCGTATCGCGTGCTGAATAGGCGACAGACCGTGAATAGTCATTAGCCCCAATTGCACATTACCGGAGGGCCGCGCCAGACACGCCGGCTATAATAGCATAATGAAGATTGTTGTGACTTCTGTGGGGGGTCTTCCTGCAGCCGGGCCTCTTCACAGTAGCCTTAATGGTTTGCTCTCTCGAATGGGTATGCTTCCATTCTTTCTGTAGCCTTCGCGTGTAAGCCCCTGTTTTAAAAATTGGTGGATTATCTGCTAGCTTCTCTACAAATATCACCAAAAGACGGCAGTCTTTTGCCATTCCGGCCTCTTGCCTCCCGACGCTGTCCTCCTAAACATTTCACCCTGTTATCTTCCTTCTCTCTCAATGCAATTGAAGAATTACTCCAGCTCAATTATTCGATGTTTGAACTGCTCGCGCGCCCACTTTCCTGTCTTTTCGTTTCCATTGTTTTTGGAACAAGTAGAGGAAACATCTTTCCAGTATTTATGTTTATCTCGCGTGTCGGCGACACAGTTTTTTACCGTGTTTTTTTTTCATAAAACAAACTCAACATGTATCTTCATGTAGAAAACACTGCTACTGCCAGTTATGTACTGATGCTTTGATCCAAATCTGCCCAGTATTTTGTCTTTTCTGAACAATATTGATAAATATAATGCGTACCGGCAGTTAGGAGGTTGGAATGGTGTTGCCTCTACATACGTATTATTCAAGCATTCTTTTAGCTTTTCTCCTTGCAGGCTGAACCGAGTGACGCCGAGAGAAATCGAAATTTCTCCGTTAGGTTGTCCCGGACAGACTATCACCTTTAAAGATACAGGAGGAGTATCGTGAACAAAGAAAATAGGAGCCGCCCTGCCATCGGAACAGCTGCAAGCGGAGCTCGAAGGTGAAAATACACAAGCAAAAAGAGGACGAGGGGGCGGGCATCGTCTCTTCAATCGGGAAACACGAGGCCTCCTTGTAAGCAAGCGGTCCTAAACCGGTTGGCTCCCCGCATTATAATAACCCGGGAACTGAACGAGGGAGAGAAAGAAAGAGCGAGAAGGATAGAGAAGCGCAGCTTTGTGCAGATGGGGTCTAGGAGCTCAAGAGGTCATGAGAATGCCTCGGCGAGGAGGAGTGTTGGTACTAGCTCAGCGACCGCGCTGAAGGCGCGCGCCTATGTAGCAACTCTCGCTGTGCGCTGCACCTGCTATGGAATGGGAGGATCACGACTGCCACATCGTGCGGCTACAAATGTCGTAAGGGTGCTATTAAGAGGGCGAAGTTGTCGGAGATAATAGTTGAGCTGACGTCACCTGGTGGCAATGGCGTCTTTGAAAATGTGTGGAGCCATATGCGCTGGAGAGCAAGACAGCAGCGTTTGTAGCGTGCACGTACCTTGTAGATTAAAAGCTGTTGAGTCTGAATGAAACGACCTTCTTGAGAGGCTTAAGGTTGCGAACGAAAAAAAGAAGAGCTAGGTGAAATAATGTCAGCATAGGTAATGACGTGACATTACATGCTGTTACGTCGCATTTAACATATCGGCCCTGTATGGTAAGCTATAAGAAGCTGGCACCCTAACCGAGGCAGTGGTTTTGCTTGGATTTAATTTTAATGCGCTCGCATTCTTCGTCCAGTACCGTAGAGTACCTACTACCAGGGTCCTTCAATGCTTTACTGATCACGAAACTGCTGCGTAATTCAATAGGAGCGCTTCATGCGCTGCATCTGACTGCCGCGCGGTTGCCAACCATCAGACTGAGGTCACTCCTAAGGTGGCGTTGTGAAGGCTCGACCGACGGAGACGCGGCGAGTTGGGTTTGTTTTGTGCGGAAAAGAAATCAAACGGGCATCTCGCGCTATATTGATTCGACTTAAGTGGTGCGGCGTTCTCGGTATGTCGTTCCTGGAACAAGAGTGCAACGGAAAACGTTTCCTTGTTCTGTTTACCGAGCGACGGGGACCTCCGCGAGAAATATAAGCGCTCCATTCCAAGGCAACAAACGGGAGATTTCACCTTCGATTCTAAGTATGTGAGAGTGTGTGAAAAGAGTTTCGAGTGACATAATCCGTGCAGATGAATTTGTTATCAATGGTGAAAAGGTGTCACGTAAGCGCGACGAGCTGCTTCGGAAGCCTGGTGCCATCCTGAGGAATGTTTAAGGCTTGCTAGCATATTTAACCGAGTAGAAGCAGCGATCACGGACGCTGACGAGAAGGTCTGGTGTTTCAAGCGGAGCGGCCGCTTGCTCTTTTTGTCGAAGGTCGCGTCGGGCAATATTGTTTGATATAGAAAATAGTGCCACCTTGTCGCTAACTTGATTGCTTGTTTTTTGGACAATGTTCTCGGTCCTATTTCCACGGATATCGGTCCTTTTTTCATGGATCTGAAATTAATAACGCGTTGAGAATAATGCGTGAATAGAAAACGCCGCGCAACTCTCTTTATTGACGTTCATCTGCGCAGGTCATGCTGTAGACTGCTTCTTCGACATTTGTGCATCATTCTAGTATATTATAGAGCAGGAGGTCACTTTAATAAACTTCATTCAGTACAACTTTGCATTGTTCCTGGCTACGTGGCAATGTTCTGTTCCCTCCATGTGCTGCACATCACAGCGCATCCTCTTTTGCGCTTCCTTTTTTTGCAAGGATTGAAAGGCGTGTTAGCGGAAAAAAACACGCTTGCAACATATATCTTTTCAAGTTTTGATCCTTTGCCATTCTCCAGCAGTTTTAAAAGTTTGCTGGTGTGTACCAACTCATCCAAACGACAAAATTATTGGGCTATCTCTTTGAGGTTTCTGAGCATTGCAGAGTGATCAACAGATAGCGTATTCGCACCGACGGGTACTCGGTTCCTTTCAGTTTTTTTTATGTATTATCGATAAGCCCGCAGCAGTCCGTGACTACGGAGGTGCCGTATGTATAGTGGTTACAAATTTTGTTTTAAGAAAACAAACAAAGATTTTAAAATCCGTAAGCACGACGGCGCGTGCCGCGCTTGTGCCCGAAGACGCGGAAGTAGTTGCCGTTTCCGGCCTGAGTCTACGACAATTTGTTTGCAGACATAAAACCTCATAGAAGGCAAGTGGCACACACAATTAATAGACGATTCATCGCAAAATACTACAAAAAAACACTTGATCACCGCGTACAGACAAAAGCAGCGAGTGCGTGCACGCCAAGAGCTGGTAAACATGCCTGACGCACGGCGGCTAGATGTCCTTCGTGCGGCGGTGGCGCCGGTAGTGGCGCCCGTGGTCCTTATATGAAACGAGCCGCTGACGTTTCTTGACCAGAAAAAGCGTTAAAGGACTCTGCTACTACGTAATGCCCCGCATTTTTCACCAGAACGCAGAATTGCCCAAAATAAGGCATTTGATTGCTATAATAGTTAAAGCGTAAGTTATTTCTCGCATGGTATTTTAAAGACTGACAAATAAGAACAATATATATGAACTACAAAAAAAGTGAATATCAAAGCCACCACCCTCATCGGACAGTGTCCAAAATAGAACCAGGCTCACCTTACCACTAAAAACGTACAAAAAAGGGCGATCTGTGAATGACTTGCATTTGCCTAGTTAGTTGCTTAAATGACTTGCATGACTTAGTTGCTTAGTTGCAATAGGCTTAGTTACACAGTAATTGTTTGTAAGCGCACATCATTTTAGGGGCTCGCCTTGTCGTTGTAGCTCGCTCGCTGGACCCAGGTAGCGCCCCACGGCGTTCCGTCGTAGCGGCTGTCGTCGCGGCGTGCCACAGAGACGTCCGAAACAAGCAGTTATTATAGTCATACGCCTTCGAAACGCGTTAACGTGGCCTTGTCAGCATCTCTCCGTTTCACCGCAAAGAAAAATGTAGGTACATTTGAGGCAAAATATACGTAACTAACCAGCAGCGCTCGCGTTCATGTAGTTAGGAACGCTCTTATCGTTAGTTTTTACAAAGCGAGGAAAAAGTGGCAGTGCAACGGCGGCACGTGCGCGACGAAAAGAAAGCACAAAAAGAACAGAACTCCCGCTGGCGCAGTTTCAGGCAGGGGGCGCATGAGCGCTGCGAATGCGGGAAATTTCAAATGCGTTGGACAAACCTCCGTTCAATTCATCAGGAGAGGAATGAGACAGGGCGGCGAAGAGCGTGATGATGGGTGTACGTAGGAGTGATCGGAGGGTAACGGCGCCACAGCCCATTATGGCGAATCACTGCTCTCCACTTCCGACAGCTTTCACAGTGAACGGTTTTATTTATTTCTTTATCCGACAACATCTGGTACACCGGGCGAGACAGGCCGCCAAGACCCAGGGCTTCCTGGTCTAAGGAGGTCCCCCACCTGGCGGTCACCTAACATTGACTGCTCAATTAAATGTTTATTCCTGCTCACGTTCCTCCTCGCCGTGTAGGGGTGAAATCGAAGCTAATATTGCAGGAATAGAGGCTACCAGGCCTTATTTAAATGGTATTCATGGGTTCCAATTGTAACCTGTGAATTTGATGCACCTATTCTATATTTTATATTAAATTTATTTTTAAACCCGGATTACTTCCTTAGGAATCGAAAGAAGGGAAAAACATTCCTATGCTCAAAACAGGTCACGCGCGCATTATGGATAAATATTGCTCCATATGTATTCTTTCCTGCTTAGATAATGTTTTAGGAAAAATAACTTAGACCTGTCTTTCCCTTGTTTTTAACGACTTCCACTGACTCACCCCTTCTCGGTTTGGTTTTCGGCCTGGTCAAATCCTGGTCATGATCTTGCGTGGTCATCAGGCAAGATCAAATATTACAATAACAGCGGCGACATTGCTGCTGCCGTCTTTATCGATTTGTCAAAAGGATTCGCTGCCATTGACAATGACATCCGTTTCATTAAACTTGAGCGCTATGGCAAACAGGTCCTGCGCTTTCTTGCGCAGCTTTCTACTGACTGAGCAACGAATAATTTCAATTACTACTGTGACATCACCTTTCGTCACAGTAATTAGATGTGTTCCACAAGGCTCGATCTTGGATCCATTGCTCTTTTTAATTACATATATGGCCTCCCTGTCGGTTTACCTTCATCACAATGCATACTATATGCAGATGATACCACCATTTTAACTCCCAACAAAATATGTGTACCTGTAATCCTAATGCTCCTGGCTCACCGATTTTCTCTCGAATGATGGTGACTTGTAGGCAAGTATCTACTAAAGTACTTAAAAATGGTTTTCTCCTTGTCATTCCCTCCCCCAAAATCTCAAACATCTCTTCGCCTTCATAATTTTAGCAGAAAAATTCGAAGCTTCGTCGCAGCAATTAATTTGGTTGGCGTAATAAGCGATTCTCATCTTACAGTTCAAAGCAGGTAATTCCCATTTCAAAAAAAAAAATGTCATCAGAGTTTTCAGTAGAGCTAGACCACACTTCAGCACGCAATATTTTGTAACCTTGTATTACGCTTTTCTCTACAGTTACCTAAATTACTGTGTCAGATCCTGGGGCCGTACGTATCACAGCCACATCGCATCGTTAATAACGCTGCAGAAACAAGCGCAACGCATTTTTACATGCTCCCGCCGACAAGCAGAATCTTCCCCATCGTTCTATCAGCTTCCTGTTTTGCCTCTACATCGATTCGATCGCTTCAGTGTCGGTATCTTTGTAACATCTTTTACGATCATCTTTCCCTAGCAATTTTCTCTAAACGCATCACTTCTAATTCAACATGCCTTCAATGCAAAATGGACATAAGTAACTCAACCCGACTGCATTCAGTAGCAGCCGTAATTATGTGCACGCCAAGAAAAACAGCAGCCTTTTTATGGTTCTTAAGCAGAACCTTATTTCAGAATGCATCAAGTTACCGTTTTTTTTTCTGTGACATACCTGTTTCTGTCCAGAAATAAAACATACAAATACATGACTGCGTAAACGCGGTCTTTTGTATTGTGCTAATTAGGATACCTTATCGGCATTATGCCCCCTTTTGCCCGCCCACACAAGAGAGACCTACTTTGCATCGGCCTGAATATCACAAAAAAATCGGCACACGCTGCCTTCATCCACAGAGTTTCTTAATAAGTATAGTACCAGAAAGGAACCTGCGCCTGGGAATGCACGTCGGCGTGGAGTGTTGTTGGAAGGTCAGTGCTGCTAGCTTGGGCTTGGCATGACATTAGAAGTCTGAAGGGTTTTGCGGGTTTGCTTTGTTCACTATGGATTGGATATGTCAATACAACCCTTCCGACAGACTCTCATTAAAACTAATACGCCTGACTTCCTTTTTCCTTAGCTTTAAAAACGACGTGTTTTTTGTTTCTACATATATAAGAAAGCACCCTTCTTGGCGTTTTCGTGGGCCCGCGTTTAAAATTTATGGTCACCAAAACGTTTCAATTCAAGCCAACGATGAAAGTAAGGCCAGCGTGCGGTATAACGGTGGTCCATGACAACGCAGACGGCATTGATGTGAGCCGCATTAACGCTAGCGCACCCGCTGCGGTGGGTGAGTGGCAAGGCGTTGCGCTGCTGAGCACGAGATTGCGGGTTCGATTCCCAGCCGCTTCGGCCGCTTTTCTGATGAAGGAGAAAAGCAAAAACATCGGTGCGTACGAGATTTCGGCGCCCGTTAAAAATCCCCAGGTGGTCAACTTGATCCGGAGCCCACCACCACGGCGCGCCACATCGCCTGCGTTGCGTCGGCGCGTTAAACCCCGCAATCAATCATTCATCAATCAGCGTTAACGCTAGTGCCGTATTCCTCTCTAGTGTATATTGTAAGAAACTTAATGGCATCAGTAGCTATGGGTTTACATACCTTGAATGGCCATAAAAGGCCAAACGAAGGCACCATAGTAAAGTAGGTTTGCAACAGTGACGCCCCACGCCACGTAATATATGAAACGATTCCTTTCAATGGGGAAATCGAAGCAGTTACTGCTTTTACTTCCACAGTTGTTTCCAAACATAAAACAGCGCTCTAGGTGTTATCTGAGAGCGTGCTCAAAAGCGTGTGCAAGCTTCATTTTTTATGAGAGGGTCCTTCAATTTTCATTTACTCTCCGTGTTATATTCTAACAACTTTCAACTCGCTTAATTGCAAGTACCCACGCAGAGTCACGCACCATTTGTGCTCATTGATGCAATAGCCGGTGGTAGCGATATCACTTTGGAAAACCCTGAATCAAACCGAGGCGATCGCTCGAAGCTGTAGCCTTACTACAGTCTGCCAGATATTGATAAGGTATTGCCGAAAAGGGGTCATGACTTTTCTATTTCTAACCTATGAAGAGAGTTGTACAGGCCAATCTGATGCTAGCGCATGCAAGTAACGGACGCCGAAGGCTAAATTGCGGATCAGCAGATTAAACAAGCGTTGAACCCTGTCATTGCGCGCGAATAAAAAAGGAGCCACCGCACTAAGTGGAGGGCGCTAGTTTCGGTTAGTTTCATCATGCGGCGACGCAGAAAAGTCGGTACGCGGGGTAGCGTGTTTTTCCTGCATGCAGAGTTAACCGCGGCTTCTGGGAATCCCGGGAGCGTATTTTCAAACGCTTGGCTGCACAGAGAATCCACATGACCCGTCGGTTTGCGAGATGGCGAACGGTAATTCAATGTGGTCATTGGCTGCTGCCCAAACCTAAAGCGACCTAAACCATATCAAATCACCATTGATAACAAGATAAACGCGTAAAGTTGAGTTCAAAAATAAATTTAGAAAAAAAATAGGCAATGAAAAAAAACTAAGACATAGACATACTGTTGGTGGAACCCAAGCAGTCAGCGCCAGTACTCAGTACCATAAATCGGGGCTACAGAGTTCAAACGGTGGCCTGGTTGTAGCAGGCGCTCAAAGGAACGGCGCCCGCAGTGACATCACACATCTCACGTGGGTGCTCTGTGAAGCGAAGCGTTTGGAAACACGCATCCCGCGAGCGTGCCTACGGATACGGCTAATTATCGCCGCGGACAAGCAGTTTACCCGCAATGTTCGCGACGGTGTACGCTTTGTACGTACCCGAAAGTCCCGCGTGTGCAGCTACGTAGACTTTGAGTTGTGCTGTAGTATTTGTACTTAGAAGAAATTAAGAAGAATAAATGGACGTGGTCAGGTCATTTAATGCGAAGGCAAGATAACCGCTTGTCATTAAGGTAACAGAGTGGATCCTTAGAGAAGGAAAGCGTGGCAGGGAGCGGCACAAAGTTAGGCGGGCAGATGGGAGGAAGTTTGGCGGCGATAAATTGGTCACCGTTAGCACACCGGACCGGTATAAGTGGAGATGTACGAATGAGGCCTTTGCGTAGACAGGCGTAGACAGGCCGACGATGATAATGAGTATTTGTACTGATCGTGGGAAGGTTGCGTAGACCTGTGTGCAGTAGCGGACTCTTTCCACCTCCCCCCCCCCCCCCCCCTTATTCCGCCGCGCACACACGAACCGACACGGAAGCGTCTAGCGTACCAGCATTCAGTCCTCACATTGAGGCGGCTCGTTGATCGGTCGGTGATCACAAGTTCAGCGGTCTGTGCAAACCCTGGGCCTTCCCCTGCGCAGGTCTCTTTCCCTACGCTGGAGGGGCGTCTTTGGGCGAGCGAGAGGCCTCAGTTTTATAACGCCAAACTGAACTCGAAGAAAGCTTTCTCCTCCGAGCATTCGAAATAGGCAGATATTGGAGAGGCGTCGGCTTCTGCGACATTGCTTATATGTTAAACCCTGGTATGTAACGAACCTTTAGGTAACGAATTTCTGGATTTAACGAAGTTTTTCAATTCCCATTGCCGCCCCCATTGAAGCCCATGTATTTGCGACCTCTGTGTAACGAAGGCGTTACGACGGTTAACGTTGATGTAAGGAATTCGCTACACTGACGAGTCATCTGTTTCGCACTCTTTCTGAAAAATCGGCTAGGTAAATGCTCTAATTTAGTTAACTGCGCCCGCACCGCAAACTACCTTGCGCTTTTACGTGTGAGTGCGGTGTCCAGTAGGTGCTAGGCCTTCCTATCCGCGTGCAGTCGCACGTCCGCCCTGCTTTCCGTATTGTCAGTTCGTCGGTGATGAGTTTTGCTGCCAGAAACCAAGAAGTTTTGTCTTTTCAAGACAAGCCCGCAATTTCAATTCCATTTCCGTCGTCGAGAAAGAGGAGGAACATTGCCGCCCGGTACAGTATCCCAGCTAGCACCCTCTCAGCAATGTTGAGTGCGGAAAAGAGCGTGAAGTTCACGAAAAGGCGCCATTTCAGCATACGTTTGGTTCTTGAAATGCGTTAAGGCTCCGAAGAGTGTCGTAAGACAAAAGTGATACTTAAGTAACCCTGCTTCTTTGGAGTGCCGTGTAGTGACTTATAAGCTCGTACGAAAGCAGCATGCGGAAATCACGCAGTTTTTCACTGTGAAATAAATTCCGGAAAAGTGAGTTCCCCATCACCGATGTCTAGCATTTTGGTTTCGTTTTTGCTTCGTTCACGCGAGCCTTAACTCAAAAGCTCCATGTAATGAAAACCTGCATGTAACGAAAAATTTAGTCTTTTTGTCAACTTCATTATATCCAGGTTTAACGTAGTATTTATTGCCCCATTATCTAGAGCTACTCTTGGAATTCGAAGGTTGGCGTGGAAACTCAAGGGTGCGGCTTGCAGGCACCAGGCAACACGAGGAACTCAAGAAGAGAGATCATTCCCGGCTGAAGTTTGCTCATGTGCTATACGTACACTTGGAGGATATGACATTCAGAATCGGAATTTGAAGCGCCGAACTGACTTGCACGCACTCGGAGCTACAGTTCTAGTTTGAAAATTTGCGTTTACTATTCACTGCTGCAATATAATCTTATAGGTATTTACGCCATGTATCGAATCCTTCATCAACTCGTTATTTTGATCCACCTTCGAGGTTTTCCCCGTTCCCCTGTTGAGCCCGCATTTTAAATCAACCGGAGTCCGTACGATTGGGTTCCTGATCGCTACCGTACCCGGGGAACTGAACAACTCACTATTTACTCCCATATTAGGAACTTCTCTTTCACAAGTACCACGTGAGACGTCATTTTTTACCGACATTGTGCAAAATATCCGAAAGACTTTCACGAACCTTCAGCGCTGTCAGCTCTTCACGAATTTACGACAGCTTGAAAGACGGTGCGCCGGGCGGCAACTAGAGACAACCCATATACAGAGAATATTCCGTGGGAGAAAAATTCATAGATGGCGGCGTAATTTGATTTGATTTGATTTGATTAATTTCTAAAGGTGCAGCAGACCCACGATATCCCAATGAGACTGTCCGCAGGCAAGTAAAGGACACGTACCTGTTTTGTGCAAGGCTCCAGGGAGGTACCAGAAAGCCGCCGGAAGGAGGCTACAAGGCAAACTATTTTCAGACAGCTCGTTTGTAGTTGGACCTCATACGTTTTATTCAGTAACCAGAAGTATCTACGGCTATCGGTAGAACCACCCCTGTGAGCGAAATGTAAAAAGAAAAAAAATTTCCTCGCATCTACTCCCTTCGCTGTAAATGTAGCAAGAACACGATTGCCTTCTGCAACCTGTGCCACGTAACTGCCTCGTCTCTTCTTACCCCGCCTATCTCTCGCGCTGTTCACTTCTGCTTAGGTACTACTTTCATGATAAATGCAATGAAAGTTTGCTGGATTCAGGTCGTTTCTCCGCGTTCGCACTCTGGAGGGCCGTCTGTCGAGCCCTTTCGTTATTGCTTCGCTTGGCGCTCGAGCCACGAGCCCAATTCCTTTTTTGTGGTTGGTAGTTAAAGTATTATTTTTATCGCGTTTTGTTTGCGTTAGCTATAGGCAAAAAGTACGCACACGCTCGTTTTTTTTATTTCCGGAACAATGCTAGTCTTCGGTATTGTATTGATGTTATGCTTCAAATAGGCCTAATGTTTTATTCTGAACAGCGTGGACAAGTAAGAAGTATGCTACCAGGTTTAGTAGTTGGCAAATTTTTTGCCCTTATGAACGCCTCGTGCAAGCATTATGTCAACATTACAGCAGGCGGCTGAATCGAGGAACCTACAGAGACACAGACAACAATTTTCGCGTTGAAGTAGCCCGAAAAGACTCCAGTTTTGAATAAAAGACTACAAGAACGCTCCAACAAGCACGTTCTTCTGTGATCGCTTTTAATTAGTTTTGGGTCGCCCACTTCGCGCTTTTATTCGTTATGACGCCTCCCGGACGCCACCGCTTTCTTTCCAAGGCATGACTTATCACACGCACCGCGTGACTCCTGCGTCGGCTCACCGGACTCCCCTTCGCTACTTCGCCGGAACTCCTCCCCACTGTTTTAAGTGCAGAGCACTTTAGGCGCTCGCCTTGTCGTCCTAGCTCGCTCGCTGGAACCAAGGATATCACCACAGCGTTACGGTGTATCCTGTCATGGTCCCTTCGCCGCCGCGTAACCCAGAGGCTTCGAAAGACAAGCGGCTATGCCAGGATATACGTAGCGTGAGCTAAGGTTCAGCTGTTTATTCTTAGCTCTCTTGGTTGTCTAGGTTTCCCTGATTATCATGCTTACTGCTCTTTATCATCCAATCCAAATCCAAGTCCAATCGAATATCAATCCAATCAAAGCCAATCCAATGCCAATGCAATCCAATCCAATCCTCGCGCTTGCGCCGCACGGCTCTCCAGGAGGTACGCGAAACTGGTCCACCTCGGCCAGTGTAGCCAATCCAATCAAATCCAATCCAAGTAACGCTGTTGTTCGCGGCTGATTTCCAACAGATTTTGAAGCCTCAGTGGGTTTCTTCGGTGTTCCGTGCCCAGACATGACTTATGGGCTGCTCTTTGAGCGAAAGCAGCGGGACAGAAGGCAAGGCGTCGCAGAGGAAAAAGATGTCCACCGCCTTTTCTGTACAGTGGGCTCAGACCATATTGACATGCCGTGAGCGGCTTCTCCACAAAGGACTGTCAGCGCCTCTGGTCAGTATTCCTTTCTCGTTCATGACTTTAAAATAGCACTGACGCCAGGAATTGTTCGTTTTTATGCTGTAATCAATACCACTTTGCCCACTAAAAATGAAAATCCAGCAGAAACCTATCGGCAGTCAACATAGAAATAAATACAATGCATTTCTTTCAACCCGTTTTGGTTTCGGTCACCGGCAGCACAGATGCCAGTTCTGGCCATTGCCCGGCGTTATTACGTCACACTATGGGGCCCAAAACTGCAAGTAGCAGCTCTGCCGGCATCAAGACTTGGGTAAATTTATTTCAGGTGTTTAAATATATCTGAGACGTTTAGGATACCGACGGCTCTGTTCTGGAGATCCGTATCTCGTTGCTAATACACGTGGAAGATACGGCAGCTTGTCGAATAATGAAATAGGCACTGAAGTTATCGCAATAAGGTATTGCAAAGAGCGATCTCTCTAAATCTTCAGAGCGCGAAGGCCAACTACACGTTATAAACATTTGACGCTTCAGGGGTAGAGTACAGTGATTTCATGTACGATTTGTCCAGAGTTTTCGGGCGGGCGGTGCCATAACCCCAATCCTACATTAGCCGCAGGAGCGTTGAGTGTCGATGACCACACCGCCATAGAATGTGGCGTGGACGTGTTCCTGTGTGCCTGGACAACAAGTTGCGCATCTGAGGAAGCCACGTGCCCCATTCTGGGATTTTGGTCTTGCGCACTCAAAGCACGCAGAACCAGAAGAAACGGTTCATTAAGAGCGGGTGTAAAGGATGCAGGAACAGCAGCAAATGGTGATGTTGGCAGCAGTGATAGAACGGAAAAAATGACGAGGAGTGACACCGGCGTCCACTGCACACACAGGTTCTCAGTCTCTCACGGTGCGAGTTGGATGAAAGGCCCGATGATCGTACGCCTACTCCCTCATATAGAATAGCGTTCAACCAGCACTCCAGTGGTGGATGGCTGTGACAACGGCGACCACCGCGTGCCACAAACCAGAACGCTAGAGGGGAATGGATCTTCTGGCAGGCTTCTCAAGCAGCACTGAGGGTGGCAAATGTGTGGTAGCCTGGTAACACGGCGGCGCGAGTGCTTCACTGAGTCCGGCGTCCTCACTAAGCCACGTCCACCAGGCAGAATCACCGAAGTACCGAACTGTTCCCTGAAAATAAATGGAAGAGGTGGGTGTATAACACAGAAGCTAAGTGGGTATAATTGTGATACAAATTGTCCTACTTAGCTTTTTCAAAAATAACTCTTAAGCTCGGAGGTTTCTCTCCTTAACATTAGTTTTCTTTGTAACTAAAGACTTTTCTCCCACTGATAGCGTATGCAGGCAGACAAGCTTATTTTGGCTTCGCGTCGCGTTTTCGGGGAAACGGGGAAGTCGAATTAAAAATACAGGACAAATCTGACAGGACCAATTTGGCACGTAGCCACCGCAACAACCCTACCTAAGCTATTTCGTGGGGCGAGTAATTCAGCTCCGAAGTACAGCAGTCACGAGTAAAAACCCTCAGCAGCACAGAGATAAAAATCAGCTCATGAGTATTCCTGGCTACTTGACAAATTATTTAGGCGCCTGTGAAGAGTGAAGGTTCATAATGTTATGTGATAAGTGAATGTACTGTTCCCTTTGTTGTCCTTGTTATTGCGTCGCACTGTAGGTGCCGCAATGCTTACTAAACACTTACTTTGAAGACTCTCTCTGTGACTGGGGAAAGAGACTTTTCATCATTTGAAGTTTAACTGTGTCTTCATTAAGGCGTAAGAACTTCTGAATTGGTTTCTTGTTTTAGGGGAACGTCATCTTCATTGTCACTTCATCACTCACCTGCAAAGACGAATGAGGCCATTTCACAATGTGCTCAACGCTCGGGAAATTTGCCGCGGTTGAACGCGGTTAATCTACGTTTGTCGAGCGATAGCCCGGCTTTCGAGCTGAGAGCACGCAGTGGGTACACTGCGCACACAATCGCGGTGCAGGACAAAAACTAAACAAAAACAGACGCGACTCGGCGATGGAAGCGCGTACGCCCAGTCAACTTGGACGTGGTCAGCGCCTTCTTGTATCATTTTCTGATGGCACGCGTCCTTTAATCTTCGCTTTATCTCCCCTCCCTTCACGCCCCTCTTCTGGGACGGACGAGCGATTAGACGCTCCGACTCCGCGTAAGCATGCGAAGTGCTGGCTTGACCCCGGTATTGCATGAAGTTTACACTGACAGGAGGAGCCGTTTTCTGAATTTCTACAGAGTGAGATAGCTTTCGCTTTTAAAAAAGGTATGGAGCCACATCTGAATAACGGCAGTCAAAGAACTTGTTAGACTGCTATCATGGTGTCATTAGATGCTGTTGCACTGGAGCACAGGTTTACTCCACGCCTTAACTTGTCGAGTAATCAGAGCGAAAACATATATGCCACCTTTCAAGAGTGCTAACTATGGGTATCTGTTTGGTTCAGCCTCGCTACAGCGTAGAACGAAAAGGAAAGCAGAGCCATGCTGCGCGCTGTTTGTATTGTTTATTTTTCCGCTTAAAACAGGGCTCACCAATTGTTACTAATGCCTCTGGCGTCCCCTGAAAGCGACTACCCTAATTTTCCGAGCAGTATCCACCCTGTCTACGCAGGGTGACGGAGACTAAACGTTGTTGATTCCGATTTGTTTCGTTCCGTAAAGAAATGTTCGTTTCCGGTTCAGATCCTCAACGCAAAGAATAATGGATCATAACGGTTCACAACGGTTCGTGTTTGCACGCAAGAAAATTATAAGATTTATAAATTTATATTAAACACATTGAGATTTAATGATATTAATTAAAAACGTTACGTGATGCTTAATATTTTTGTACAGATATCTGTTAAATAGCTGAACTGCCCACAAAAATACTCGAGGACGCCTAAGCACTCCTTCTAGTACCTCTCTGGATGGCGTAGCTGCAAATGGTTCTCAAGTTTGCACCCTGGAGCCTCCCACAAAATGAAAGCAGCTCACACTAAGACTTGAAGGTAGCGAGGCTCTGCGCAACCTTCACGACCGTCACGATAGTTCAAGTCGGGGATCGCAGCCGATTTGCTTCCCCTTCGCCGCCGCAACGACCTTTACTCCATCATAGTTTCTATATGTGTGAGCTTCCTTCATTGGTTTTTTTTTGGAAGTAATAATCATTGGGCATCACCTTGCAGGGGCGTATACGCTATGACGTGTCTTTCTCGTTTTGAGCAAGCCTTGCCAGGATTATGGTGAATGCTGAAGACTTTCTCGCTCCGCGCAAGTGTTGCCACGAATGCGGTGAACGCTGGAGTTTTTTGTTTTAAGGGCGAAGCCCTTTAAGACCTCGCAATGTCCGTGACAATGTGTGGCGATGTTCGTGCGCAAGGGGCTTTACGTGCGCACAGCATTTTACGCCATCTGTCGAAAGCGGCGCACACTGTAGTATCATCCGCGTGCCATCTGGGGAGAGCGCCGGGAACTGCAGTAGCAAAGAGCGCGAATTTCAAAGGGTATAAAACACAAAAATAAGGCAAAAACCCTAGACTATCTAACGATAATTCGCGGAAAAAGATGCCGTGAACGATGTCGAGGGTGCGAAGTACCAGGACGCGAATTTCTTTAGTGTGGCGCTTGTCATTTAGCGTGCATTTAATACACCTCAAAATCATTTAAAACTCAGAGTGCATCAGCATGCACGGACAATGACGCTCATCACACAAGCAATACACAATTTGCGTCCCAGTGCTTCGCACCCTCGGCATCGTTCAAGGCGTGGAGATGTGCGATTTTGTATTGGCCAGTATTTACCAATCTTCCTAGATGCGTATGCTTGGCTTGACAAACGTGCTTCGGGGACGCTGGGTGGTCGCACGCGAGGCACGCACACACGAGCGCTAGGCATTTTCTTGTTTCTTTAAACTGCGGACACCAAGCCGTGATGGTTTGCTAAACGGCTTCGCTGTTAATACACGCCTGTAGCACACAACCTGCCATCCAGGTTTTATTGAGATGCTAACGTACAATGGAACTAGCAGGTCCAAGATCAGCTCAAGAAACATTTATTCTCATTCTCTCTCTCTCTCTCTTGGTGCCGTAGCTGAAAAATCCTCCAGCGAAGTTTCTTCTGCGGCCCCCCCGTTGGGGTGACGTATGCAGTTGTTACGTGAGAACACTCAAAGCCGCCAAAACTCCAGCGTAATGCTCGTACGCCGGCTTGGTCTGGGACACGAACACAAGCTCTTATGAAAAATTTTGCGGCAATTAAACATCCGACTGTGCGCTTTCTTGCGAACTAGTAGAGTTTTAATATTATCTTTAAAACTTTACAATTATCCTGATGCGACAATCTAAAACTCCGGAACATGTTTTCTGTGTGTTTCTCGGACCGTGTGACGGCCGGCTGGAAGGGTACCGCGAGGTGTGTGCGTTGTGGGGGACGACACAACTCAGAACAGTGCACCGCAGCTGTTTCCCGCTGCTCCAACTGTAGTGGCCGTCACAGTGTGACGGACCCCCGTTGCCCACGCTGGCAGCACGAGCGCCGTGTGGCCGCAGCCATGGTCTAGGCGCGGCAGCCAGTTCCACGTGCGGAGGTCGAGGCGTCGGTTGGACTGGCACAGCCCAGCTACGCCGAAATGGTCAGGCGGTGCAGCACCCAGCGGCAGTCACGGCTTGGCCCACAGACGAAGCAGACTGCCCCCCAAGGATGACAGCAGCCCCGGTCTGCCGCACAGCTTGAAGCAGCCAGGCGCCCCACTGCCCAGCAGCCCGCGCCGCCCGCAACCCCAATCGTTCCCCTTGCAGCCCCCGGCCCAGAACAGCTGATGCCCGTCCTCCTGGCCCTGGCGCACAGCTTGGTGGACCGACTGCCCACCGATCACCCTGCAAGGATGGCGGCCACAGACGCCCTGGCCCTCCATAAATCCCCCGCCTACCTCCACAATGGCTAGCACACCCTGTGCGAAAGGCCAGCGGCCACGCATCCTGCAGTGCAACTGCAGCGGCCTGGGCCAACGCAGCGCGGAGCTAATTGAGCACCTGCTGCAGGAGTCCTTCGAAGTGCTGGCACTGCAGGATGTGTACATCTACAGCCACACGCCGCGCCTGCCGGGCTACGAGTGTCATCTCAGCGCCGCCAGCTGCTGCCTGAGGTCTTGCAGCAGCACACCGTGCCGCAACGCCACCCACCCACCGGGAAGTCGCGGGCAGAGGTCTATGTGTGGGCACCCTCCACATCGCTCCTGTTGACCTGGTCCCAATTCCTGACGGCCCCATGGAGTGTGCCGCCGTGACGGTGAACATGGGGACAACGGACACCACCGGGGCCAGCGTCTACATCCTGCCGCAGAAACCATGGGATGCCGTGGCGCTGTGCCGGCTGCGCAAACCTGGGCTCGGACGCTGTAGTGTACGGCGACTTCAACGCACATTACTTGGCCTGGGGGAGTCATCGAGCCACCCGAAGGGGACGGGAGCTGTTGGACGCCGCCATTTCCTCTGGACGGCACGTGGCCCACACCGGCAGCACTATCTCCATCCGCCCTTGTTGTCGTCGTGGCACGGTCCAGCCGTCATGCATCGACCTAACTATGGTGACGCAGCGGGGCGCCTATTCCTGGGAGCCCGCCGCCAGCACATCGGGTTCGGACCACTACCACATTACTGGTCACCCCCTGAAACCACCGCAAGCTAGCCGACACAAGGGCTTACGCAGTCACTAGCTAGGTCGACTTCCGCAAGGAAATGACCAAATGCACTGAAGACCCGCAAGTCGACTTCCTCACAGCAGCCACGCGGAGCGCCGACAAGGCGACGGTACGGGGAGAGGTACCTCTCGACACGCCAGTCCAGGACATGGAGCTGCTGCGGCTTCGGGCCCGCACTGGAGAACAGCTTGTGGACATATTAAGCGTGCGTGCTTCTAGGTTGTATGTTACTCAGATGAAGACTGGTCCTCCAGTCGAAACGTCTGTAAATCTCTGTTTTGTTTTTAACCACGAATCAATTATTTTCTCAAATACATACATATATATAATATATATATATATAGATATATATATATATATATATATATACGTATAAGTACTATTATATAATATATATATAATGTTTGGACATAAAAGTGGGTTAAAATGCCCGCAATTTTCAAAAACCACATTTTGCGTAGAAGAATGAGTGTGTTCAAAATGCACAAAAATGTTGTCTTGTACCTACTAGCACGTTGAGTTGAACCAGAACTTACCGTGTGAAAGCTGTTCCACTCTTGCCAACTAGACGAACACCAGGTATGGCTTCTTCATGTTCAATATTTATTTCCCACTGTAGAGTCGTACTTTCTAAGACGGGCATACTTTTCTTTCGACCTTCGTCCGCCGTATGATGTGAGACCTTCCACTGAAGTGCTGCAAAATTTCTTACCTTCCCTGCTAACAAGGACTTATTGCCTCGTCGCATTTGCCCGGGAAGTAATCGAGTTAACCGGACAATAAACAAGCACTTGTAAAGAAAGGCACCCAAGTGAATACGTTGAAGGTACACAGTAATGAATGACACAAGTAACGCAAGCTGTAGAGTTGTAAAAGTCAAGTTTAAAAAGAAACATGCATGTCAACCAAAATCGTATACGTAAATACAGCACTTATAAACACAATGACAATGAAAGATGTAAAATGGAAGCAAAAGAATGAGCCCAACAACCGAAGTGGCAGTACCTATATGACATAAATACGTATCCCAGGTGCATAAAGGACGCAATGGAAGCACATGTAAAGACAATCAACATCATGGTAGAACCGCCTGCAAAATATTATTTCAATATCAACAAAATATTTCAACAAAATAATAATCAAAATAATATTTCAACATCGTGCGTAGGTTACGCATCACGGCAACTACGTAAACTTCCGATTATGGGATATTACTGTAAAAATGCCGTTTAATGTTTCCAAGATCATTGATTAAAACTGCACACGCACAGAACGTTGTCAAAGCGCCGTGAAATTGCGATATTGCCTTGAAGGTGCCAAAATATTACTGTACGCTGCAGTTGCAGCCGCGTTACTGAAGTGTCCGCTAAACGCAATAAAGCGCTATTCCAGGATGCTATTGTTGGGGTGATAAGTTTTAACTAAATCAGAGTTAGCGTTCACGTTATATTCTACGCACTAATATACCCTTGTTAGTAAATTTCATTGTCAAATACGCAGGAGTCATACCAGGTTACCGGTACTTACCGGGTTGGGCTGTCAGGAACAAATAACGAATAGAAACGGCAGATAATGTGAGTAAAATATGTTCAAAAGCAATCACAGCTATTTGAGCCCTTACCATAGGCAGTGAAAATTTTCTTTAGAGCATGAAATAAAGAATTGGTGAATTTAATTATGTCTGGTGTGGTAATATGAAGACATTCTTGGTACCGAAGAAAGATAGATAATTTTAAGTAGAGACATCGGCCGTATAAACCTGAGGGCAAAAGTGCGCTGGTCCCTTCGATACTTATGATCAGTGTTTCCACTTCCATGTGCCAAAGAAATCACTCCGAAAACAAAAAAAACATACCGCATGTTTTCTTATTGAAGTGTGCACCCTAATCTTCTAAACTCAAAGATAATGTTGTAACACGACTTTTGCAGTTCGCGAGTATAGTCGTCCATTTCAAGATAAAAACAGATGCTCCACTCTTTGTACTACACCATTGTTTGGCCTCTTGCACATTCTTGCAGAAAAAACAGCCTGTGGCCATTTTCTATAGCATCAGTTTTGCTCCCAAACTTTTTTGCACCCATCGGGAAGCACACTGTGAAGATCAGTTTTTTTTTATTTTAGGGCAGAACGTCGTTCGCGTACTGTTTCTCGGCCGCAGGGTTAGTTTCTCTTCCGCCTCCTAAAGAGGTGTGCATGCAAGTTGAAAATTTCTACCGGGAAAGGGTGACGCCGAATATCATCATCATCAACAACAACTGCCTAATTTAGGCCCACTGCAAGACGAAATCATCTCCCATTGACCTCTACTCGCTTCTGTCGCGCACTGCCTCAGTCCAGTCTTTGCCCCCGAATTTAGTTGTTTCTTCTGTCCATCGAGTTAATGGCTTTTCCTCCTCCTGCTTTCCCCTCTCGGAATCCATTTTGTTGCCCTTGAGGTCAACATGTTCTCTGTTCGTTGTATTACGTGGCCAGCCCAAATCCGTTTCGTTTTCCTAATTTGAACCATGATATCTTCTATTCTACTTTGTTCTCTGATCCAGGTTGCTTGTTGCCTGTCCCTGAGCGTTTGCCTATCATTATTCATTACATGGCACGTTGGGCGGATATAAGTTTGCTTTTTAGTTGATTAGCAAGGCGCCAAGTTTTCGCTCCGTTTGTCATCACCGGCAGGATTCATTGGTTAAATACCTTTCTTTTTAAGAATAGAGGTATCTTACTTTTCACTAGTGGCGAGTGCTTGCCGAATGCACCCCAAACCAGTCCTATTCAGCGCCGGATTTCTTTCTAGCGGTCGGGATCTGCACTGACCATCCTGCCAAGGTAGTTATATTTTTCTACTTAGAGTATTTCGTTACCTATGCAAAACTCGTTGAGCATGCTTATTTGCTATTAGTTTAGTTCTATCCATATTTATCTTAAGCCTCAGAGCGAACCTCTCTGACTTTGGTTATTCAATCATTTGTTTGCAGCTCTTCGGCAGATTCACTGAGCAATACCATGCCGACAGCAAACCTCAAATGATTCAAGTATTCACCGTTTATCCGTAAGCCTAAATTTTCCCAGTGAAGCCTCCTGAATACACTCTCCAGACAGGCTGTGAACAATTTAGATTAGATGGTATATCCTTGTCGCCCTCGCTTTAGGGCCGGAAATGTGACACTTTGCTTGTGAAGGGTAATCTTGCCCGTGAATTCCTCATATATCTGACGACGAATACATTTCACACTTTTAGACTCTAGCCGAAAATCTAGTTACGAGTATCTACGCGAGCCGCGGTTCAACAAGCGTGTCGTTATATCACGTCAGCAGCGTTCCATTGTTGCTGTGCGTGGCTCATGAACACGCTCAAAAGTTACCAGCGGTAGCAGAAAGACACAATATCGTTGTTTATAAATACTTAAAGCATTTTGCCATATCCTCCTGACTGCTAGGGTGTATTTGGGTTCACAGACTTTAGTGAAACGTTCAAGCTAAGAAGTTTAGGCTACAAAGATGAAAAACGTCACTTCTTATTTCAATTATCTCCGCGGTTTTAATACGGCATGATGTCCAATAATTGGATGCTGGAACTTTATCAGGTAACTTGTGAACTAGTAGGCTTCCAGTAACACGAGCCAAATTTACCGAAGAAAATTTTGATTTGCTTGAAGAACCTTTTATTAAACTAAATCCGGCAAACGTCAAAAAAGGTACAAAAATGTGGGTTCTAAATTGCTTCTGGAAATTTTTTTGTCAATTTTACATTGTGTGGGCAAGGCCAAAACAGTGTCTCTTACGTTACGCAGAAGAGCTGGCCCCTTGTGCAAAAACACTTCGTTTCATATTCTCACACTGCATCCCTGAAGCCTGCAGAAAATGGCGTTTGCGCTATCAGCCAACTTCGGGAGGTTCTTACGTGCGCTAGTACCTTTTGTTCTTTTTTTACTGCGCAGGTACGCCCTTCGGCATAATCTATTTGCATTCTCGCTTGGTCGCCCCGTTTCCCATGTGCGCGGCACTGAGTCGGAGAAAGTTGTGGCACAGCCAGCGCGGCTCCTCAAAGTTTTACGAGCGCAGTTTGGTGTGGCGGGCGCATTAGACCTCCTTACGCCCGATTCCTGATAATCCGCCATGTGTATACGCAAAGCTCAATATTTTGTTCGAATCTCTACCTTCGAAATTTCAACCAATTCTCACGTGTGATTATATGCTCTCCCTCCATGCAAATGCTTAAGTTTCTAATTTACAATTTTGTGTATCGGGCACAGTAGCGTTCCTTACGCTAGATTTATGGGCAATCCTCCACATAGGTTTCTGCCGCCGGGCGCTCTCACGACACGCACGCTCGGCATTTTCTTGGTATTTTTTTTCTGTTCATTGACGGTGCAACCAAGAGCTCCAACAGATCTGTCAAGAAGGTTTCAGTTCTCCGTTGAGACATTTAAAGAACTGTCCACTGGAGCCATTTCATTCACTCATGGCCCAAGAGAAATGCCAAGAAAGCACAAAAGTATGCCGCGGGACAACAAAATGAACGCGCGTTTAATGCACTAAAGTGTGCAGTACATTCACCATGACCACCTTTAGACCCCGTGTCCAAAGTGTTGAGCATGCAAAATGAAATCAAAAGGAGAGAAAAGCATGCATGCGCGCCACTAAAATGTCCTCTTCAGCATGTTCCCTGTATTTGTGCGTTTTCATTCAATCATAGGTATCACATTAAAACTGTTAAGGAACACTGCAAACAGCGTTTTTTTTTTCTCGGCGGGCGCCGTAAATGTATTACTCCTTTGCGGTCTCCGGTTAAATATTCACATTTCTGAGAACTGTCTCCTGTGCAGCTCAATTTCTTTTGGCCCTTCATCAAACTCGAAACTCCGCTTGCTTCAGTTTATCGTGGGTTTTCATAAAACCATTTAAGTAATGTTAATGTATTTCCCTCTACTCATGGTAATATTATGGCATTATCAGGTAATATCATGGTAATATCAGTTTTTATTTGAGCGGGTGGAGGGATAAGAAATGTCTTGCAAAAAAGCCAATAGCCCTGGATGGACTACATTGCTGTGCAGAAGCAAGAAGGTTCGCGCGAAGGCACCCGCCTCGGCGGCGGGCCCTGTATTGCACGAGGTCGTAAAGAGCGACCGCCGCACTGCTGCCCCCCAAGGCGTAGCTAAGGGCCTCGCAGCCGTCTCGAGGGTATGTCATTTGCCGAGGGACCACATACGTATCATGGTCAGGACCGGAGACGACCTAGACGTAAAAAAAACAGTAAAACTTGGCTCGCAGAAGCTCTGGCCATGGCGGTGGCTCTAGCCCGGCGGAAACTAGGGTGACATTGTTTGTCCTAACGTTGCACAGAACATTCTCGTCGCTTCACGCCGACAAAGAGGAACGCGCAGGCCTAGGCAGGGATCCAGCGGGCTCGGCCAGGTGAAGGATCGTAGTAGCTGGCTGCTTACATGGCGGCCCCCGATAACACCTGCAAGTGCTTCATTCGTGAAGTCGACGTCGATATTAGTGAAGCTCAGCTCCAGTTGCTGATCGTCAACCAACGGAATCCGAAAACTCTAGAGGTAAACTAATCGAGACGACCACTACACTAGGTTAGTAGGACACTCCGACGGCATGAAGGGGCCAAACTACGTAATGGGTGGTGTCAGCATTCTGTGGTGCACGCTCTACAGGCGGCCGACTGGCGTGTGCTAAGGTTGTGGGGGCCTCGGCCACAGTGCCGATGTGTGCCCTGATCCGGGAAAGAAAATGTGCAGGGGGTGCGGGCTCGTTTCCCCTTACTGATGACCCCCCGCATTCGCCGGAATGTGGTCTTTCTGGGGGCCCGCTCCCCACTGCGAACAAAATGTGCAAACAGCGCTTTCAAGCTCCATATGTCGTCCGACGGAGAAGAGAAACAAGGAAGTGCGCCATTAAGACTCATCAACAGTTGCTCCAGGATTAACGGCCACGTGACACCAGCGTTGCAAGTGTTCCCTGGCGAGGGCGCTCTTTCACTCCACCTGGCCGCCAGCGCAGCCTCTCCAGAGGCGCTCGCGCTCCAGGGGAAGCACCTGCTCCCGGGGGGCGGATCAGAAGGAACCTACGGGGGTGGATCGAGCCAAGCCGAAGCCAGAAGCACCGACAAACGAAACAAAGGTAGCCTTGCCAGACCATAGAGAATACCCCAGGGTAGCTAAGCTCGTCCAAGAAAATATCCGCTTAAAAGCTCCAGATAATGAAGGCTGATTTTGAGACGTTCCGAAAGTTGCACTCCAAGTAGCGGGAACGACAACAGATGCCCCCTTCGGTTGAGGCTCAGGCCCGTTCAGGTGAACGTAGGGCCCCGGCCGCGGCAAAGGGAATAGACCATATGGAAACCTGGTCCGGTAAAAAAGTCTTAGAAAGCATCCAGCAGTCTATTAAACAGCTGGTGGAAAGCACTACATCACTCCTTCAAAGGATGTCTGCAGTGAGAGAACACAGGCGGCGTGGTCTTCACCACACACGCCATCGAAAAGCCAAAGTAGGGCGCAGTCGCTTGCAGGCGCAGTGGCAGTAAACGCTACCAGGGAGTGGCTAAACTAGGATAACACACATGCCACGCAACGTTAGCGAGTTGTTCCTGCGGCAGTGGAACTGGGACAGTTTTTTAAGGCGCAGGGCTCCGCTGAAGCTGTTAATGGCATAACAGGCGGTCAAATCGCACGTAATTCTAGGAAATTTTCCGAGAGCCGCTGTCTTTCACAGGTTACCGGGTCATGTCGGAGCGTAAAGAAGGCGAGCACGGTTTGGCAACCTTGGTGGCACGGGAATGCTTTCACAGGGGCTTAAATTTCAGCTTCACAAAACCAGGGGTGAGGTGACGTTGGAGCAAATCACTCCCAACAACTAGCTCAAAAATAGTGTATTTTAAATATATACAGCTCGCCGCGGACCACCGACAGGCATATGCCTCGATTTTGGCATGGGTGGTTGCGGTGGTAAAGGGTGCCCCAGCCGTCGTGCCAGGCGATTTTAACGCCCCGTACGACGCCTGGGGTTACACCGGTCAATCTCCTAAGGGGGTTAACCTGCTGCAGGCGGTCCCGGACTGGTCTTTGCAACGAACACGGACCCGCATTACCCAATGCGCATGGGCTCGTCGATCCAGCGCATTACAGCTCTGAATTTGGAGTTCGTCACAACTTCACGAGAGCCACGCGGCAAAATTAACACATCATTTTATCTCAATCACCCTAGAAGTAAACGCGGCTCCACCTAGGCAGTTTACCGCAACTGACTAGGATGCCTTCCGGAAATTGCGGAAGGAGCACCAGGAGGAGTATGACTACTTTGACATCCTCTTCTTAAGGCTCAAGGGGATACCAGAGATGCGACCAGGGTTGCCAAAACAGATCTGAAGGTGGACAGGATGGACACGCATCTTGCGCACCACTTAGAGGCTACACATTCCATGCTTGCCCGTTGGAATGCGCAGAGATTGTATCGCAGGCTTCGAAAGAAGATCGCGGAGCTTAGTCGAGTGATTTAGGCTTACTCTGAGGGGCTGTCGAAACAGCAGTGCGACGAGTTCTGTTCCTCGGTTGACGGGCGGGAGCGTGTTGGCGTGTTAAATATCACGGTCATCTATTCTGAAGAGGAGGAACATTTGTAAACACCAGAGAGGCCGGGGAACCCCCTCCACTATTTCTTGAATGGCTGGCAGAACTGACCGCGCGCTCTGGCTGCGAGGAGCTGATATTCTTCCTATTCATATAGATGATGGTGACATTTAAAAGATTCCTGCCCGCCAAAGTGCGCTAGGATGGTTTGTAACCTGCTTATTTCAAGCAATCGTCGAGTGGCTAATCATGTTTTATTGAACACCGTATCGGCTGATTGATGCTTCGTCTTAGAAGACACACTCTGGTGACATTGTCACGTCCCGAACACTTCTCGATTCTGTACATTTCCCAGAACGTGCGCAGTCTGTTTCCTCCAAGAAGAACGGTGTCGCCTTCATCCAACGTTTTACTCGTCGTTGCCCTTGTGCGTAATGTTGCTCCGACTTTCTTCAGGTACTCTCGATGCCACCTTACCCACCAAGACTTTGTGATCTGATACCGTCTTCTCCAGGCCTCTTCAATATCACCGAGAATGACTCGTTGTTCATCATTCAGCTGCTGTCTTCTTCCGAGGATACCCGCAAGCGTTACTGTTACGTGCTCGCCAGGCTCACTGTTCACGTAGGTTAAGGGTCGATTATTTAACGCCCCTTCCACTTCTCTTACGACGGTTCGCAGCTATTCTACTGTGCACATGACTGTCAGCCCACCGATGATGTTGCACACGGAGGTTTAGGTTTTAGAGAATCTTATAAGACGTTCACAAAATCTTCCCTATTTTGTCTCATTCTACCATTTGATGGATTCAGCGAATATGGGTTATACTTGGATTATGGATTATACTTGTATTTGATGGATTAAGTGAAATCCGAGTATAATTTCGTCGACATAAATTTCCCTCTGTAGTTTTTGTATTGTTACTGGAAATTCGGAATTCATTTCTTTCAGATTATGTTTGATCATGGCCGGCAGTAGAACTGTAATCGGTCTGGTTCCCAATGGCACTCTCCTCATGCTCCACGCTTGATTTTCTTCCTTTTGTATTTCCTGGTCATTGTATTTCCACCATAGGAATCGAAAACAGTCTTGGCTTTCTTCGTTGATGCTAATCTGCAAAAATGTTTTCCCACGTAACCGGTTGGTGCATCTTTTCTCTCTGGTCTTTCCGGAAATTTCTAAGCATGGACAGCATGTCTTCGTGGAAGTTTGGTCCTGCTTCTAAGATTTCGTCTAGCGATTTCTCTCTCATCGAGCTTGCCGGCGCGTCAGAAATGACTAACTTTCGTCGTCGCTCGGCCCTCTCGTATCCCGTCATATGGTAGGAAAGATAGTTGGCTTGTCCTGTTTTCTCTTTAATTGTTTCGCCTACACCATAGGTGAAATATTCCGATAGCCTCACCATATCTCCGTAGAGAATCCCTGTTCTTAAGCCTGGTTTTAGCTGTAGTAGCCTTTTCGTTGCAATTTCTTTGTGTGCAGGTTCACGTTTTCTTTCCATGGAAGACCTACCGAGTAGCGACCATTTTCTATAGTTATTTGTTCCTCGCACCGCTCCAGTATATTTTGTTCGGAACTCGATTGACCGTGTTTTTTTGCGTTGCCGATTGACTCCAAACTCCAAAATTTCTGCTATTCCACCTGAATTCCTTTGTCACCAGCTCCAAGTGAACTACCACGACTGCCTGGCCTTTTGTTACTTTTAGCTTGCTTTGTTGGCATGGTCCTTGAACTTCCATCCAAGCGTTGTCTCCGAAGCCATTACTTTGTCACCCATTCTTCTTATCTGTCCCGTGAAAAACTACCTATAAAAATCCGAGCCAATTAGCAGCCCTATCGATCTCGACGTTCTTGTTCTGCGTGTCTTGTCGGCAATCTCCAAATGTCGCTTCCTCATCTTTTCGGTTATATTTTGGTTAGTCCTAGCAGAAAATTACGGGATATCACGTCCACTTTAAGTTCTTCAATGACGGTGGCTTCGCTTTTGGTTTGATGCTTTACTTTCACTTATACCACGTCCATGATCTTCACCGTTTCATTACCGGCGAACGTGCAAATCGTCAACTTTTCTTGTTTGATGGCCTTTGCTCCTATTGATTCCACTGATCCAGCTGCAATGAATCATCTTTCACTGCCGCTGTCAAGTAAGAGTCAGACGTAGTTCCGTGATGATTCTCCTTTAACCCAAGCTACCGCAGTTCTTAGGAGCACGCATTGCTGTTACTGTCGTTCAGTGGCATGCATGCTACACGTTGTCGTTTCGTGTGGTTGAACTTCGCGGCATGTTGTTCTGCTTTTATTTTTCGTTTTGTCCGACACATTGACGTCGCGTGCCTGCTTTGCATTGTTTGCATCGCACATTTACTCAGCAAACACGTGCTGTGTGGTTCATCCCCGTACACCTGAAGCATGTTCTGCTGGCGGCGAGCACCGCCTTTTTCTCTTCCATCAGCACACTGCACCGACAATCTTCTGTCGCACGGTTGCTGTGTTTGCAAAAGATGCACACTCTTTGAGATGAACTATAAAAACTCGCTGCTGTTGTAAACTGTCTCGTACTTTCTCTTGTCTGTTTCTGAGTGCCCGATCTTTGCTCCTTTTCTGTCTCCTCTCTCAAGTTTACGTGATGCCAAAGAAATTTAAGCTGTCGCGCTAGGGCTTCCGCACTTGTTTTGCCTGCTGATTTTTTTGCTCTCCTTTTTCCCTTTCACAGTCCTGCCTACTCTGAGCCACCTACTTCAACTTGAACTCCACAGACAACTATGATGGAATAACTGTCTTCAGCACTGGCATGAGCATTGTTGCATAGAACAAGTGTTTTACATTCAGGGAATCGAGGGCGAGCCTCTTCCCTTGTACTGCTTGGAATGGCTTTCTTATCTTTTCAGTATCCTTTTTTTCTTTTACATTGTAACATCCAGACCGCATAAGCCAAAGAGGCCTGTGCAAGCGGGAAGACGCATCCTGGTATTAATTTGATGTCGGCCGATGATGGTAAACGAACGTAAAGAGTCAATTTCACCGCCAGTAAGGGATACATTTGGGTTCCACCAACCCCTTTCCAAGAAACGTCCACCCACAATACATTGTAGGGCGCCGCAATGTTCGGGCTGGATCGTTATTTAACTCGGTCGCGAGTAGTCCGGGGTCGCAATTTTTGTCGACGCGGCTTAGTACGGCCGCTCGAATTGTTTTGCAGCGGATGCCGTAGACCACCGGGGCAGGGTGCTCAGCTCCGCGGGAGGCTGCGGCCATCCTCGGTTGCCAAGGGTCCGCTGGACATCAAACCATCAAATTGCCGGCCCTAAGGGGTCGAAGGTTCATCTTAACGTTCGTAACGCCAACGCGTTGGCCCCTGACCGTGCGTGAGGGTTACCTGACACGGGGGCACCGGCGATTTTGTGGGCGAGGACGCCGAGAAGTGCAGGTACCCGCTCCTAACATTTCACAAGGCTGTTGCTCACTATCTTCTCTCTCGTAGGGTATACCCACTTCCTCATCCAAAGCTTCCTCGCTCTGAGTCGTCAGCCTTAATAATGCTCCAGACGGGTACTTCCATTCGCGGGGCAGGTTTAGTCACTTTGCGCCCAACATTAAACCGCACTGTCCGCACTGCGGAGATCGTATTGCTCTTTTAGATAATATTCTCTAGCTGGCAATGCCCCGGAACACCCGATGCTCTTCTTAATAAAACAGAGGATTGGGAGGAAGGCCTCAGAAGCGGTGACGCCTCCGTCCAGCTTCTGGCTGCGCAGAGGGCCTAGGAAGGGCGGAGGGCTAGGGCCTTCTTGTCCCTACGTGGGAAGGGCCCGCAACTACACCCCTCATGCAGCTCCTCAGGACCTAAATAAAGTTCCTTGTCTGTGTGTCAATATGCCCTTATCGGCATACTTGCCAATGCGCACACATTACTGGACACTGTAAAGTTCCTGTATGTATCCCACTGGGTGGTCTGTTGTGCTGGGTAACTGTGGCATCGCGAGCCGCCAGCGGCCAACCCCGAAACTTCTGAACCCACACTTGTAAATCACCGACTACGAAGACAGGGTTAGTGTCATCGCAACTATCAATGGTCCGAAGGACACCGCAGCACACTAAAGTTCCTGAATTCGAACAAATGAATGTGCAGTTGAACCTCCGCACGTTTGCATCCGCGCCGCCTTCTCAATAAGCGTTGTCCTTTTACCGCTTGATGCAATTAGTAGCTGCGCTATCCGCTTTCACCTTAGGCGTTCGAATGAATTCGATCTATCTTTTGCGCGTTGCGCAACTGCTCGTTGCTGCCGCTATGTATTGGGAGGTTGACGAGGAAAGTGGATTTCACAGCCTATTTGGTTCGGAGCTTCGCTGCATTCTCCCGCTCGTCATCTCCGGAGTACAGAACTAAACGACCACCTTTAGAGAATGCCTCGCACTTCAAAGACCTGGAAAACCTCGGGAGATTTATTTGTTTTTTTTTTTAGAGAAAAATTATTAGGAGGTAGTCATTTACAGACTGCGCTGCCAGAATCCAGCCCCGAGCACGTGAGCCTATTTTGGTCTTGCGCATCCTAAAATACCAGTGTGTGCTTCACCCTCTCGAGCAGTTAGAGTGCAGTGATATACGTAGAAGATTGGCCGCGTATCTGCTCACATCGCTGCAAATGTCGCTTAAAGACGATAGTCTTCTGCCACCCCTGCCAATTAAATGCCCCCTTGTGTCCCCGCGCCCCCATCGCTTACGCCCTTCTCATCACGTGTCGGTCTTCCCACGCTAAACCAGGTGTAGTCCTGCTCTAGTCAATTCAACGATCTAGCGTTCCACTGCTCGCGCGCTCCATTTTGTTACTTTTGGACTTGCAATGCAGCACGAGGTCTAGGCTCGGGTAGTGTCACTAAATAAAGGCTTTTAGGGTATCGGCACTCTTTTCGCTCATTCTTATGTGCCGCCAGGATTTTCATTGGTCGGTCGGCACCACGTGATATTTGTTTACATATGGGCGCAGCCATTTTGTCTCTGGGCGCCTCTCCCCTCTCTCTCTGCTGCGCAGACGCTAGAGCGGCCGGTCACACTCTGCCCGTCACAACCGGCGGCGGTTTCGTTGGGAGAGATGGCAACACTGCAAGCCAGAAACAAAATGGCCCCAGACGCTTCCGGGTGCGCGAAGTGGCGGTACTCTTAAGCGTAGCTTAATTAGTGACGGTAGCTCGGGCAAGAGCCCTTTTTGTACTTTAGGTCAAGAACAGTGTTTTTAACGCGTGTTTTTATTGGATGCCGCAAGTATCGAGCGCACATCTATTTTCAAATAAAGAAAGACCGCCTTGTATCAGTTAATAGGATGTCGCTTCCAAATATCCCTTTTTTTTCAACAATGTTGTTAAGTATGAGGTATGGTACCAGAATTTAGTGGATAGGAAAGGTTTTGCTGATTTAAACTTTTTGTCGCAGAATTCTTTTATCTTTCGCTGGGTGCTTGAGTCGAGGCCCAGACAGGGAGACACACCGATTTAAATTTCCGGGTTTACATAGCCTATGAAAGACTACCGTCTTCCATAACAACTGGCCAACTGCAACCGAAAAGGAATCGCTAGGACTTGGATACCCAACATTTGCATGACTGTGCGCTCAAAGTGTATGACGATTGCTCGTAGGAAAATATTTTTCAAAGCTGCTACATTCACTTACCAAAAGAAAAGTTGAAACCTGAAAATAAATCAGCCGAAACAAAAAATTAGAAAAGAAGCCCAAGGAAAGGCGCGCAAACTTCATTCCAAATATTAAAACGTACTTTACGGCCCACCACTTTATTTCGTAACGCCATAAGCCTTACTTCGGCGACCACAAATATTTCAGTCTTGTCCGCTATTCCAGATTTTTTTTATTAAGCTATTTATTATTATTTTTTTATTAAGATTATCCAGTGATTCAGTAGTTTCTCTGAGAATATATTTTACGACCGCTGTTTGTATTCCCCGCATTGCTTCACCATTGAGTGATCAACAAATGTGGTGAGGTTATTGCCCGGTTTTACAAGCAAATTTCTCAGACACATTTTGCCTCAAAGAACTATAAGGGGCGTATAAGAAGTATACACTAACGCTCTCTCATTCCTGTTATCATATTTTCTTCTCATCAATTTAAAGAAAACATTATTTTACTTCAGAAATTCCACATCGGCTGGAATGCCGCTAAACTGGAGAGAACCAACAGAAGAAAAAAACATATCAGCAAAAGCTGTGAGGTTCCCGCGCATAAGTTATCGCCATTTAAACCTATAACGCCATGCTTCACAATCGCAAGCTGTCGCATTGTAAGTGTCCCTGATACTTCGAAGGCTGATACTCGCAGTGCGCGTAGATTCCGGGAGTACTCTCAAGAGAGGGTATTACTAGCTCCTATTCGGGCTGAGTCCTTTTTCCTTTTTTCATAAGAATATTCCCACGGAAGCTAAGTTAGGGCAGAATGAACATTCCATAAACCAAGGCTTGTCTAAAGAAAAGAAATACGAGTTGCATTAAGCCTTGGTGCTACTATGCGTTCTTTTTATTTTAGTGCAGCCAGCCGTCTTGACTGCGCCGACAATGAAACGGCGAGTTGTCGTAGAATGTTGTATTCAGTAATGGTGAACAAAGCCACACCAAACAGTGGTGGCAGGCTGTATGGTTGGTACCGTATACACCCGTATCGTGTGCACACCATTTCCCACATCTAAAAACAATGCTGACGATGCTTCTGCACTCGCTGGGATACTCCTAAACGGACGGAACTTGTTTCGTTACTCCGCTTGGGTCTAGAAAAATAAACTGTTATAAGAAGAAAGACGGCACTCCCCTGATATGGAAGCACTGCTGCAGCGTACAACTTCAAGTAGCCTGTCTACTGTGTAATGTTTCGTACACGATCCGAAACTTAACAGATTTCGAACACACAGCCGTAGTTCCACACCTCCAGGAAAAAATCCAAGGCTCCGTGTATAACTTATATTATGTATTTCCTCCAAAGAGCAATTTACCTAAATAACCAACCGGGAAATTCCTTTGTTCTGGTGCGTATCAGTAGTGACAAAATAGAGAAAAATTGGCTAACTCAGTGTGTGTGGGATAAGGTGTTGAAATATAGTCTCGCTGTTTTTGGGGACTGTAAGGTCCACTCACGAGGTCAGCGGCAGGCGCCCCGGCCTGGCGCGTGAAAGGATACATCCTCGCCGCTCGGTCTAGAGGCACTGCACTGCCAACACTACGCTGTGATCGTCGTCAACTCGCTTCGGCGCGTTCGGAATACGGCTTGTCTCGATTCCGAGAATGCCGCGGGAAGAATCCCATTTACAAAGCCAGACGGCCCGCCAAGTTTTAAGGATTGTGCACGTAGCTGACAACGAAGGGGTAATTGCCGTCAGCTAACCGCACGGCAGCGGTAGCTTTCCTGCGAGATCCCTTTGTCGCGCACCACCGTATAGGAACAGCTGCCTTTCGGTAGCCGCCGCTTTTCGCCCCACCCTTCGGAGTCAAATGTACTCACCGCCGCGTTCTTGCTCGCCTGCGCACGGGCGTTTGACTCGAAGGTGGTGGCAGCAAATGAATACTCGGCACATCGCTGAGTGACAGCTGTCTACGTGAATTTGGGCCCTCCCTTACGCGTGTACGAAAGTTCGAGGGGCGTTCCCGAGAGAGAGTATTACCGAGGTGTTATAAAGCCAAACTTTGCCGTTAAACAGCATTCTTGTCTGACCTCTCAGCTAGCCAGTTCCCGGCGAGACAAGGAGTTACCACCGCTGAATCTAGGTTGGGATTTGTAAGCTGTCTAAGCGAGGGGCATACTGTAGGATCGCGTCGGAAGTTCAGGGTACAGCTGTGTGCCGGGCCACTGGACGGGTCCTGCGGCGGGAACAGAGTCCCCGCCGTCACTCGAGTGGTTTGTGTACGCCCATAGCATAGGATAGTTAGACGCAATTGAGAAGCTCGAGTTACTTGTATGCGCTTAGAGCTAGCGTCTAACTGCAGTTTGAAGTTTTTTTCTTTTTATTTCTTATTTACTCAGTTATCCTAATGTAAATAGTTGTATTTAAATTCTGTTTCCTTTCGTCAAATACGAACGCCTCGACTTCGTCAATTCGGTCACCGCCACCGGAAATTAAACACCATCGCCCTGCGAGCCTCCTGCCAAATCAACCGGAGCCCGGGCGATCGGGTTCCTGATTCGACACCGAACTTCGGGGAAACAAACACATCAATCTTTACTGGGACCATGAATACAACAAACACACTTCTTTCACTTAAAAAACCTATCCTTCGGTAGCTGGCTGAATTTAATTCCTCCGCCAAGTGACTTGATTTTTCCTAAAAGAGATCATCAATATAAAAAAGAAACATTCCAACTTCTCGCTACACAACGTCATCAGCGACATCATTCAGGGAATCCCAAAAATACAAAATGCGGGTGCGATGAAACAACGGGAGACGCTACCCTATTTGCAACCACATATTCCGGTGTTCACGGCTGCCAATCTCCGAAGCTGGTCATTATGACGTCATAGCTCTGAGGCGAGTAAGTTGGTACTGAGCCGTTTTTCTCGTTTAACATGGCGTCAGATTAGCAGGATTGTTGTAATTGCAGTGCAACATTCCGAATGCATCGAACTTGTATACCGCCTTCAGGTTCCTTTTACAGGTTTAACTACAAGATACGCTGGCGTAGACGTAAGTAAACTTGCCGCCTTCAGTCAAGAGCAGGACCAGGATGGCGAGGAGGCAGAGCGAGATGAGGAGCAGAAGCACGCTCATGCAGGCCACCGTACACTGTTCCTTGTAGTCGTGCACCACACTGAAGATGCAGAGAAACCAAAGAGTGGGTAGACCACACGCACTATATCAGCACCGCTCCCGTCATTCTATCGCTAGCAGTCGCATTCGCACATGAAATAACGTAACTTAAGTGGGAGCGGTTAAAGGCCCCCAGTAGGAGAAAAGTATGCTTGGTCGGCGGAGGCGTTGACCGTGAGTGAAAAATTGACTTAGGCATGAAATCTCGCAGAGCCACCACGTGGCGCACACTGGAACCTCTGGATCTTAAAAGCCTGTCCCCAACAGTTGGCATGCCGTCAAGAGCGGAAACTTTTGATTGCCCGCGGGCACCGCGAAGGGGTACAACGACATCACCATTAGGGTGCAAAGCATCACAGAGCCCGCTTGCTGTTGGGTCCATGGAGTTTCATAATAATATACACTAGAGGGAAATCTGTAGCTACTGTCGCGGGCTGCTGTGGGTGGCGCCATTGCCGCTAGCGACGTTCGTCGCCTACTAGGCTTAGCTAGCCATAAGGCTTCTTTTTTGTCTCGAAGCCAAAATCAACAAAAAAGGGTAACGTTTTTTTTTTGTTGTTCGTCGTACATAAAGCGTCTAAATATATTACTGCAAATTAATCTGTTTGCAGATTCCCTTTGCAATAACAAAACATATATCAAGAACCTTCTACAGTAATATTGTTACGTGGTGACAGGACAAAGGACGTGAACCATGAGATGGCGAACGATGTATTTTCACTATTTACAAGATGTCGGCCATGAGACAGAACCGGCGCTGGCTGCGCGCCTGCCCTGCTTCTTCTTCCTCGTTGATCGCATCCTCGTCGTCGTCTAGTAACAATATTTTTGCTTTTTTCCAGCCAGAGCCAACTTTTCAGCCTGTTCATGACCATTTCTAAGTACAAGTGAAACGTGCGTTCCTTGTACATCACGGAACGCTCGCTGAAGCGCGGCTCTCCTAGACAGTGGCGCCAGATTTCCCTCTAGTATACATTAGTATGAAACTCTATGGTTGGGACACGTGGGATGGATGCGCCGCCGTATACCCACGCGGGGTGCACTGCCGTGTTCCTCATCATCTAGCACGATAACGCTATCGCGTTCCCCGGTTAAAGGCGAAGCTTCAGCGACTTTCAATTTTTCAAGGCAACGAGCTGCAAGATAAGATGTTTGAATCCACGGCGCTTACTTGCTGACAAGGGCAAATCTTTCAGTCCCAAAATACGAAATTCACACAGTTGTATTGTAGACTCTGCATTAAAAATTCGCGTCGTGAATAAGTACAAGAGAAACGTTCCTTTCAACTATTCTGCACATTTAGTTGATTTTTTTCTGTATGCAGCGTCTTTAGCTATCGGTGGTATTAGTATCGGTTGTAGAAGTACCAGAATATTCATGGGGTCCTAAAACAAAACGGCCAATGAGATATTGTTGATATCTCAAAACTTTGATTCCATTCATAAATATCTTTCTAGTATTTTCTCAGCGTCAGAACAGTAGTGTTAACAACTACGCATTCTATAACTACTTTCCTGCTACATAAACAGGAAATAGGTGCGGTGTATCTTAGGACCGCACAATGTACGTCCGCGTCCGTGGGCATAGCATTTACAATCGCAAAAAATCACACAGGCACCGGCAGGATTCGAGCCTGTGTCTGGTAGACCAGACAGAGTTAGTTTCAGTTGTCTCACCCATTGGGCCACGAGCCTTTTTTTATTCATTGCCTGTCTTTGACAATTTACAACAGATTACATCTCAACATTGTAAATATATACACATACATGTGGTGGAGTTGCCAGCCACTGCAGGGCTGACTTTGTCAATTTAAAATGCCCTCATATCGATTAGTTGCTCTATTTGTGGCAGCCAATCACGTAGTTCCTGGTGGAACGTAATAACTTCAACAAATCGGCCAATGCTCTCTTTTAAATACTCCGTTGCACATCGCGCATCAACATCATTGTACAACCTTGCTGTACGTGAGCGCCATATACTATGGAGACCCAGTGCCATGACTAAATCGTAAGGCACTGCATCCTCGTTTTCTATTGCAAGGAAGCGTATACCGTGAGGATCTAGTAGAAAATCTTTGTGTAATGTCCTCTGTAGCGCATCCCAGAAATATACTCCCTGCCAACAATGCAAAAATACATGATCTATTGTCTCGGGGGATTTACAACTAAAACAATCTGTTCCACGGTACGAATAACCCCCTTTCTTCCATAAACGTTCGTACTAATAATGTTGCTGTATGTAACCTAAACACATAAGACTTGACCCCAGCTCGAATCTGCATTCTTTTAACCCTCTTAAGCACATCGCTACCGGGCCTTCCACAGTACGTAGCCCTGTACATGGGAACAGGGAACACAACATCGACGATATCATGGTACAATTTCTTACGCGTAACCGTACTTAAATACTCTTGAAAATCTTGCGTTTAAAAACTTCACGCTGGCCACAACCTCCTTAAAATATCCAAAGACATCTCCCGTCATGTATTCAGTCGTAATCACGAAATCGGGGAGACCCCTGCCTAGCCTTAATTGACACACTGTACGACGAAAAAAAGGGGCACATACTTCTCTAAAAAATCTATTTACTAGTTGTCGCACAAATAAATGCGCTAGCCCCACTCCTCCATCTTTCACACTCCTAAAAAGGTTGTTACGACTGCACCTCTCCCAATTCGAGGCCAAGACAAAAACAGCGAACACTCACTGCAACTTTTGCACGTTCGTGCGTGAGCAGTGCAACACCTACATCACATGCCACAGTTTGCAGACTAAGAACAAATTACACACGGTCACCCTAGCAAATGTGGACAAATAAGGCCCCCTCCACTTGTCCGCTTTCGCGCGAGTTTCTTGTGTCTGTTTACGCCAATATGGTTCGCTATCGCTATAAAACTGTAGGTGGGCTCCCAGATGCCTAACTGGGGTTGTGTCCAGCCTACGGTGGCAAAAGCGCTGGGGGTGGATTGCCATTCGCCATGCCAGAAACCAAGATATTTTCGCCAATTTAGTAGGCTTCCGGTTGTGGTACTGAACCGTTTTGTGACCTGGACTACTCTATAAATGCTCTCCTTGTTTTCACAGAACACGGCAATGTCATCCGCATAAGCCAGCAGTTTCACTTCGTGTCCAGGAGGCGGAATCCACGAATCTGTACGTCTTTTAGGATACGCTAACTCGAAGTTTCAATGTAAATACAAAACAATAGTGGGCTGAGTGGGCATCCCTGGTGCACCGAGCGTTGCACGTCGATTGGCGCTCCCAATGTCTTATTCACCACTAACCGCGTAGTGCAATTTCGGTACGCCAGAGCCACCCCATCTTTGATAACAGAACATACATTGATATAATCCAGTATCCAAAACAAAACTTCATGTGACACACAATCAAAAGCCTTCTCGAGATACAGCTGAAGCACCGCGACACATACTTTTGCGGCATCGCTACTCAAGCACGCACCTGGCCTTGCGAATGTTAGTACATATAGATTTTCCTCGTATACCGCAGGTTTGATGAGAGCCTATTATTTACCCATACCATGCTGAATACGCCGGTTCCCGTCCGATTGGGCTATGACCGTGAGTTAGTACCTGAGAGTGGAACGGCTCACTCCCTCGCTTGTACTCCCAATGTCCGTCCGCGTCCATCCGTGCATACACCACCATCAGGAGAAAATCAAGCCAAATTCGATTTGAGCCATGAGTTGCAGTTTCATTTGGGGAATAATCAAGGTGCAACTCACGTCTCAAATCGAATGATGGTCGGGGTGCAAATCGGATGTCACTCGGGACGCAACTTGATGTCGTTTCGAGTCCCCGTACTCCGCACCCTCGCCATCATCCACGCCGTGGAGATGCTGCCATTTATTTTCTTCCTTATTGCTACTTGATAATATATTCAACTATTCATTATGTACGAATGGTGCAAGTATTCACTCAGGCTTGGAATTTTTGTAAGAGGCCTTATGTACTTTTACGCGAAGCCAAGGACACCACTTTGATGGCAATATGACCAATCGTGATTTTTTACTTTCTTACCGCACCAGGGCAGCGGCTTGTTAAGTGCGGATGGAGAATCTTCGGTTCTGTCAAACGAAATGGCTTCGCTTTCATGGTAATCAGGGCGCACTTGAAATAGAATATTATAACCGTTCAAAGCGTTCTCCGCAGTTTCTGTGACATCGCATTATGTGTCTAGTGTCGTCGGGATGGGATGCTAATGTTCGCAATCCGGTAGGTGTAAGCTCAAACCACGCAACAAATAAAATTCTTTTCTTAATCAGCCCTGACTCTCTTCCTCAATTTTAGGGCCGCAAAAAGAGGAAACATGCGCTTCGGCTCAGAGTTTGGAGCTCTTGACGTCGCACTAGTCGCACTTACTCCGGAACATCGACGTAGCCCATTCGCCTGAAAAGAAAAAAAAAGCGCAAAGAAATATAAAGGTGTTGACGTCAGCTGAAATTCAGAAAATAGCATTAAGAAGGTGACTGCGGTTCTACGACGCGAAATCCCAAGCTCCTGGTGAAACACAGAACACGGCTCGTTCCTCGCACCGCTAACCTGGTATGCAAGTTCAGCCAAGGTAAAGGCAGCGCCCCGTGTGTTTGTGCAGCGACAGCGTCTAAGCGCTCGATCGTTTCAAACCGGGGAGGCCGTAAGAGAAGGCAAGGGCAAAGAGTGTAAAAGAAGTTGCATTTTCCAGCCGCTTCATTACATACAGTGAAACCTGGATGTAACCAACCTCTATGTACGAGTTCCTGGATTTATCGAGGTTTTTCAATTCTCCATTTTCACCTTCATTGAAGCCCATGTGTTTGCGACCTCTATGAAACAAAGGAGTTGCGACGGTTAACCTGTAACGATATTGCTACGCTGATGAGTCAAGGTTTCTTACCCTTTTTCTAAAAAATCGGCTGGCTAAATGCACTAACTTGAAGGAGCCATGAAGAGAAAATAAAACTTCGTTAAATTTGAAAGAACTAGTATTCAGTATCTCACTCAGCTCCATTACAGCCACAAAAGATTTTTTTTAACGAAAACAAAAACAGGAAGTATTTAAAAAGTTCCAAATTTTGCGCCACAGTGATGTGTTATGAGCAAGAATGACGTCATACTGGCCAACAATAAAACATAATTTTCAGTGCGTTAACTGCACGTTAGCAGTCAAGTGATGCGGTCAAATGAAACTAGAGGCCCCATTACTGACGTCCAGTCATGTGACGTCGCGACAGGTCAGTTAGGCGGCCGCCAATCGCACAAACAATGTTCCGTGACGTCATAGAAAAGTTGCGGGAAATTGGCTACGGGGTCGCGACTGCTTCAAACGTTTTCTTTCATATCTCCGGTATTTGTTCGAAGATTGCGATGATATTGGTATCATTGTTATCGGGGCTAAGCAATCTTTCTAATAAACCCAACTTGTGTTTTGTCTTCATGGCTCCTTTAACGAATTTCGCCCGCACCGCAACCTCTCCTGCGTTTCCACGTGAGGATGCGGTGTCGGATTCGGGCTAGGCCTGCCTGTCGGCGTGTAGTCGCGTGTGACCCCTGATATCTGTGGTATGGGTTCGTCGATGATTTGTGCTGTCTGAAAACGAAAAGATTTGTCTTTCCAAGATACGCTCGAACTTTTAAATGCCGTCTCCACCGCCGAGAAACAAGAACGTCACCGCTTGGTACAGTGTCCCAGCTAGCATCCCTTCAACAATTTTACTGCAGAAAATAACATGCACCCTTTCAGCATAAGTTTGGTTTTTGAAAGCCGTTAAGGCGTTAAGTATCAAAAAGCAAAACTGGTACTTATATACGTTTATAAATTCGGGGGCCATGTAGCAGCAGCAAGCGCAAATCACGCAGTTTTTCCTTGTTATTTGATTGATTGTAGGGTTTAATGCGCCGACACAACGCAGGCGATGAGGCACGCCGTAGCGGAGGGTTCCTGATTAATTTTGACCACCTGGGGATCTTTAACGTGCGCCGAAATCTCGTACACACGGGCATTTTTGCTTTTTGCCTCCATCAGAAAAGCGGCCGCCGCGGGCCGGGAATCGAACCCGCGACCTCGTGCTCAGCAGCGCAATGCTTTAACCACTGAGCCACCGCGGCGGGTAGTTTTCACTGTGAAATATCCTTGAACAAGGGTGAGCTCAGCATTACTGATGCCTAGCATCTTGGTTTTCTTTCTGCTCCATTCCCGCGAGCTTAAATTCGAAACCTGCCTGTAACGAAAACCTGGATGTAACGAAAAATGCGAATTTTTGTCAACTTCGTCATATCCAGGTTCAACCCTTGGAAATTTTCCGGGCAAGCCGGTTCAACTTCCCAAGCGTTGTACTCCCGCACAAGGGCCAAGCGCTAGGCCGGGGAGTCATGTGTACCTATTTTACCTGTAGGTGCCCGGTGGCACCAAGGCACACGAATGTACATCCGTGTGCCTTGGTGGCGCCGGGCACCCACCGGTAAAATAGGTGCAAGCAACCACTTTTGAGGCTCAACTCGGTAAACGCATGTGGCAGGACATGCCGCCAAACGCTTTCACTCCCGAGGAAGTGCGGTCTTGTAGAAGGCCAGGAGGCCGTGCCAGATCGACAAGTGTAACCGAAATCTTTAGAAGTTCGAAGACGCTTGGCCTGTTTATCCTTCCTGCGCAATATTGCAGTGTCTAAAGTTAAAATAACTCCGTCTACTTTAATCCAACCCTTAATCACAAGAAGGTCGCGGCACATGCATGTTCACTCCTTCCAGCCTGTTTTCGCTGAAACAAACCCTTTCAAGCATAGTTTTTTTTTCCACGTGCCATCTCTGAATGTAATTCGCTCCCGGAAGCAGTTATTCAAGCCAAAATGTTTTCCGAAGCGCTTCAGGAGAACATTTGTCATTGAGTATATGCATTGTACGGTGTGCTATGCCTGTCCTGATCTGCTCTGTACTTTTTCTTATTTTTTGTCTTCTTATTTGCAAAATTTGCTGCTTGTATAACAATGCTCTGGGCGTTGCCAGTTGCCCCTCCTGCTTGGGTCAGAAAATCTGGCCTCCAGTATTATCAATAAAAAGGCCGCTTTCTAGGCGTGAAATCCTCTTTTAGGGTCCGCATTCGACCAACGACACCTGTACCCGTTAAAGGAACCGGTGGGTGCCCGGAGTCGCAGATTTCGAACTCGTACCTAGTCCCGCATAGAGGCGAGTGCCTTACCGCCGGAAGCCGTCGCTGGTGTCTCAAGGCCCGGGACCATGACAAAATGACAGAAGGAGGCTCTGGCTGCATCCGAGTTTACTGCCCGTTCGTGCCTACAGTGCTGATTTGGCCCCAACTGCGCACATACGTGCGCGTTCACTGCACGCTCTAGGCGCTCACAGCGAGCTTACGCTCGGCAAACTTTGTGCCACGGCAGTCCGTCACGGCAAATGTTTGCTAAAAATTTGTCACCGTTATGTCGTCAGGTACAACTCTTCGCTTTGAATAAACACTCACAAATTAGAATGACTGGGGATGTTTTTCACAGTGAGCGAGGCTGGGATATATAATGATTTTCCGTGCGCCAAGCAAAGTGTAGGGATCGGGCAGCTGGACGGGTGGCGCCACCACTCGGCGCTCCCATCGTTACTGGAATGGGTCGCCGCATTGGATCACACAGCCTTCCGTTGTTTTTGTCATGTTTGCTTGGGTGCTTTTATGCTTAGGTGGTGGTGAGAGCGTATTTGTGTAGGTGAAGTGAAGTATAGGCAGCTGTGTTGGGTTCTTAGATGCACTAACGGCTACGTAAACTCCTCGGACGCTTCTAAGGTTCGATATAGGCCCAGTACATACACTGTAAAAGCTTTGTGTAAATATACCGAGTCTTTACATACAATGTGCGCTGCCCTACCGAACTTTCCGTTATTTCCTCGTCTTGACCAATAACATGCGTGAAAGTGAGAGAATACTCGACTATTATTACGCATAAAATAGAAAAAAATTGGGGTACTTTTTGTAAATGTTCTACAGGAATTTACTGAAACATCAAAGCAGCGCCCGGCCGACGTTGGTTTGTTGAGGTCCTGCCATTTTGAAATGCGGCCTTTTGCAAGTGGCCGCAGTGTCTGCACTACAATACAGCGGCGGGCTTTTTTTCAATTCTTCATCTTACAAGGGTAAATACCAATTTTACACTATTTCGTGTGAAGGCTACGACTTGCTCCTATTTATGCCTCTGCATTTTGCGCCTGCACTGTTGTTTGTTCGGTTGTTGAATGGAAATAAATTATTCTGAAGCGCTCGCCCTGTAGCGCAACGTGGAAATACATTATTGTGAAGCGTTCGCCCCGTAGCGCAACGATACGTCGCCTCGCGCGACAAGAGTTTTATGCAGTATCTCGCCTGTGAAGCTCACTTTAGCATGAGCTTTTTTTTTTGTTTTGATGAACAATGTTCTAAGCACGACGCGAACGTCGTGCCCTTCCTTTACTCTCTTTAGCCGTTGAGCCGCCATGCGCTCATGACCGCGGATCAACGCCGCCTTCCGCGTTTTCTGTAGTTATAAATAAGCAGCCCAGAATTCCGTCCAGACCGAACGAAATTCGCTTGATAAGATGCTTTTCCCCGCTGTTGGGTTTGGTGGTGAGGTTACGCCTCTGATAATGCATGTTATAGTCGTGGGCTCGGGTCTCCCCAAGCTTTCCTTTTTTGTGTGTGTGGTCGGTGTCTGGCCTTGCGTAATAACCTGTAGCGATACTTCACGCCCGCTTTACAATTCACGAGGTGAGAGAGGAAGGTCTTGATTTTCATTCGACCAGCCGAACCGCTTCCGCTCACTGAAGCCAAGGCTGATGGAGCCATAGCTAGAGTTACTTAGGAAAATCTGTAATAATTATAGGATTAATGATTAACAGTGACTCTGGTTAGTCAGTGAGTGGAAGCGGTTTGGCCGGATGTGTAAAAATCGAAGTACTCTGCTCGCTGCCTATTGTGAAGCCGGACAGTAAAGAGATACAGCGAACTGTATTTATTCACCACCTTGCAGTGTTGATAGTCCGCTAATATATTTTTTTTCTTGTGTTCAGTTGGTACTTGGATCGGCTCACTAGCTCAAGAAAACCAAAATCCGTTTATCGAGCACCTGTGTCTAGCTCAAAATGTGATGTCAAACTACTGGAAGCTGTTATTACAGCATGATAGCAATACATAAAACCCTACAAACGATGTTGTCCTGTTAGTGCACGTGATATTGTATATGCGGAATATATGGTATTCTTGCTGCAGGGGTTTTCAGCCATCAACTCGAACATAGGCGCAATGCAAAAGCCGTATTTCCTGTTAGCAAAGGTCGCATCTGTGACCACTGCGTTGAAAGACCACAAAATCTACTGCCCCCCCCCCCCCCCCCCCCCCTTTCCTATCTCCCTTAGCAGCCTTGAAGATGTCTTTAACGGCAGTGTCTTGCACCAGACGTGTCGCATCCTTGGTTACTCTGCTATTATATTTAAATTGAAATTTAAAAGCTAGGAATGCTTCTAAATTTAAATGCTAGGAGGATAACAAAAAAATTACCTAGCCTCTTGTCCCTCGTTCCAGTTCATTCCCCTCACGTCATCGGCATAACCGAAACGTGGCTTCATGCTGGTATTCTCGATGCCGAGTTCACTCCCGCAGGATATACCGCAGTTCGCAGCTGATCGGCTAGTGGGGAAAGGGGGAGGTGTCGCTCCGCTCGTCCGTTCCGTCTTAAAATTTTCTGTGCTTCCAGGCCCCGCCAAAACTGAGTCTATTTGGTGTGTGATTTGCCTTCACAAATATGCTATTGTCCTGAGCATTTTCTATCGGCCTCCTGGCTCGAATGTTCAACATTACATGATCTCAACAACTCCATGTATAAGCACAACTTTAGTGCATCCAACGTCATTTGCATGGGTGATTTTATTGCCCCAGGTACCCACTGGCCCTGCCTTACTTCTGATAGTCGCGAAACTCATATCTGCAGGAAACTTCTCGACTTATCGACAGTGTATTTTGGCTTGACTCAAATTGTTCATGGTGCCACCAGGTTGAATTCTGTTCCCGACCTAGTATTTCTAAGCTCCACCCTTTCGGGTAAAGGCTTTAACATCGAAATACTTGATGGCCTATCTGACCATCAGGCTGTTCTCGTTTCTCTTGAATGCGAAGTAAGCAAGCCACGATTTGTTTTTACCTACGTTTCCAGATTTTGAAAGTGCGGATGACCTTTCTGTTTTCCATGCTCTAGCCGATGGGTACGATGACTTTGTTCTACTCAGCGCTTGAGGTGACATTGATGCGCTAACTACTACTTTTGAAAAGCTTTACCCAAGAGCTTTACCCAAACATTACCCAATTATGTGGCAAGAAATCAATACATAACTGATATTTGGAGTGTTCTTTTATAACAAATTCATGAATGTTTGATTTTTGCGATAGCGAATAAAATACTGCATCCACTGCATGAAACATTCGCTCAGCCGCCTGCTGTCGCCCGCATTCTAGCGGAATTTTAAGAAATCAAACGGAAACAGTTACGAAAGGCTCTACTAGACAGCGTCCACGTTCCACACGGAATAGAGTTCCTGTATATCGCGTAGCGGAAGAGTTGCGCGTCTGATTGCCACATGCCGCGGGTTCCGGTTCGACAGGAAAGCCCGCTTTCAGTGCTGCCCACAAGACCCCGTATTCAGCCAGTTCTCCTCAACTGAGCATCGGTGGTTGCGGAGGCGGCGGAAGCAGCAGCGGCTCAGCTGATAAGCAGCCGACAATCGTGCGCCGGATTTGGCCGCGCCACCCCTCGCCACTCCTTTTCGCCGCTGCCGGTGGCGCGGCGGCTCAGGGCAGCTCCTACATGCGAGACGGGTGTCTTTCCAGCTCGACCTGGAGCTCAAGATGGCGGAAGGACGCGCAACTCTGCTCCCCTAGGGGAGCTATATACAGGAACCCTAACTTGGAACCAACTTGCAACGCGCGTGAAGTAGGGCAACGTAGTTCCATAAATGTTGAATTAGGGCGCCTCGATTCACGCGCGTCTCCGCCGTACGGCAGCGCTGGCATCTAGCAGCCGGCCTGCAGCCGTGGAACGCGGTAAGTTTAAATTGACTTGAGCAAACTCTAGCGTGTGTGCCTGGAGAAGAGCGCGAAGGGAGAGGAACAGCATGACCAGTTAGCTGGAAAGCGAAGGGAGGCATTTACTTGAGAAATGTTTACGAAAACAGCGACATTTGCAACGAAAGGAGTAGATGCGCCACCAATGCTTTACGCATGACTTGACAGCTCTTAAAATTTCCGCAGTTCTTTAATGCCGTGGGCTTTGTTTGGTCCTAGAACTTGCGACAGCAGTTTCAGTGCAGCGTAAGCGACGCAGTTTCTAGTAGTTTCTAGTGAAACGCAACCGGAGCACTCAGTTGTGAAGCTGAGCGCCTTTTTGTCACCCTCCGGCCTCTCGTCCTTCAGCCAAGCAGTAATTGTTTTTTTTAACATCATTGACCAACTAGCCAGCAAACAATTCTTATTACAGACATGCATCATGCTTTTCCGCGCCATACAATAACATTCAAGAGTGTCATGCGGTATGTATTCTAGAAACTATTCCGTTTGGTTATTGTAAACGCATTTCTGTGGAAGTAACCACGCTACCACAGTACGTAATGGGGCTATGTAGCGTCATTTACTCAGCCTTTTTCTTTTGGGGTAAATCATGGAAAGCACCCCCCAAGGTTTTCTTTCGCTCGTGCTCGACGCCGTTTCTTCATCACCTGCAAAGGCCAGCGCCCAAGCATACTTGGATCACCTGCCCACGCCGGCTTTGCAGGAGCATTTAGCTGCAATGTATTCCTTCGATGCGCCACACCGCATGCAGGCAACAACACTGCATGAAAAATTTGCACGACAAGAACGGGCTTCCACTTCGGGTTCGACTTCCAGCTTGGTACATAAGGCGTCATGCGTCATTGCGATTACTGAGCACGGGCGTAAAGCATACATATCTCGTGCCTCGTGAAGGTCGCCTCCACTTTCAAGATCTACAGATCTGAAAAAGTCCGCTTTGCAAGCCGCAACTCAACAGAACAACAGAAAACCATGAACAGGTACGCTGAGCTAACCGCCGTTGACAATTCCACTGACGGGCGGTTCGACATGGGTCGGCGCTGTTCGCGGAAGCGACGGTGGTGCCATACAACACGCCCCCCGGTCCTATACCAAGCTAGCTTTGTTGTACTTCACTGGGGTGTGAGAAACGCGACAGGGCTATTTTTTCCTTGGCAGTGGACGGTAGCCGCTGAATTTAAAATTTTTTTACTAAAAGGGCGTAGATCAAAAACGCCGTACAACCTCTTTTGTCAAGAGGACTGTGATTTGGGCGAGTTGGTGAAGGTTCATGAGTAAAGATCCGTGCGGAAACAACGCGGCACAAAAAGGACTAGAAGTAGAAAGAACAGCGCTGCACTCACAGCTATAGTTTATTTAGGGAAAAAAAACACTGCTAATATAAATGCATAAGTCACCCACGTGGCGGTAAACCATAGCAACACATAAACAGCAACGAAAACACAACCGCTGATACGTCTGCCACAGCCGCAATCTATTTCCTTACGTGGCTATGCAAGGGCGTCATTCAAATATGCGTATACCGGTCAGAGCAATGGAACGGAAGATGATATGGTAACATTAAGGGACAAGAAGAGAGCGGAGTGGGTGAGGGAACAGACGCGGGTTAAGGACATATTAGTAGAAATTAAGAAGAGGAAATGGACGTGGGCAGGGCATGTAATGCGAAGGCAAGATACCGTTGGTCATTAAGGGTAACAGTGGATCCCTAGAGAAGGCAAGCGTGGCAGGGGGCGACAGAAAGTTAGATGGGCAGATGAGATCAAGAAGTTTGCGGGGATAAATTGGTCGCAGTTAGTGCAAGACCGGAATAATTGGAGATCCGTGGGACAGGCCTTTGCCCTGCAGTGGGCGTAGGTAGGCTTGTGGTGATGATGATGATTACCAGTCATGCAGCATTACGCATGGCCTACTGATACATCGGCCGGCAGATCATCTCATTTTGAATGCCCCGATTATATCCCTAGTTGTTTTATCTCCGTGCTTTGACCACACCGTAGTTTCTCCAAAAACCGGTACACAGCCGTGTGTGCTGCAGAGTTTTGCCAAACGGCTATTGGATTCCCTTTCAATCATTGCTGGTGCGCTGACAACCTGGTGTTTAGGCACCTCCAGGTTTTACCCACGTGCTTGTGTCCACACCGAAGTGGCAACATATACACGACACCCGTTGCACATTTAACAAATGGCTTAGAATGGTTTATCGAGCACGCGTTCTTTGGCCTTGTAGTCCGGCAAGCTGATCTTCGGCCGACCCTACTGCGCAATTTTCTAAACTTTTTTGGGCCCAAGAAAACCCCATCGACAGAGTACCTTCTTAGCACGTTTTTTGTTATTGAAGAGCCGGAGCTTCTACGGTATGACAACAGGGTATCTTGTTCTTTGCAGTGGCGGGTGCGTCGCAGAACCTGCCGTATCTTTGCTTTTTACTCCATCTAAGCAGCTTCTGCACGAACAAGGACAACATTGACGGGGTAGCATGCCATCCGCAGTCTAGTTATCTGGTTCGAAAAGCTGTTCTTCAGCTGGTGGTCACAAGTCTTTGAAAGAGCTGGGCGTAGCACTGAAAAAGCTATCCCACTTTTAATTACCTTGAAATGACCCGACTTGAAGTTTATGACAGGTTTTTTGACATCTAGGATGGTAACACAACCCTTCGTGACCGTCATTGAAAATTAATTCTAAGACCAAAAACTGCAGTTTCTTTTTTTCAATTTTGGCAGCTCAGAATGTGAAGCTGCAATCCAAAGCCTCATTCATTGAAACAGATTTAGCAGGCCACCTACATTCGGTTCTCAATGCTCAGAAATACCTAGAAAATCCTCCACATGAAGGAAAATCTTTTTTGCCAAGCCGCATACATTTCTTGCAATACTTCTGTCAACCATACCTAGGAATATATTACTAAGCATAGGGGCTACCTATTATCCAATACACACTCATCGTTTCTGAACGTAAAATTCACTTTGCCAATCGAAAATTGTTGATTTCAGGTATAATTCCAAGATGTCCATGAAACTGTTTACCGATACAGCCACACTTCTGCAATTCGTAACTTCGTTTCTGTTTGTTTGTTGCTATGTTTTAACGCCACTTGGGTGACTGATATATCTATTCAGCATTTCTTTCCAAAATAAACTAGTTGTGACTGCATCACTGTCGTGTCTACTTCTAGTCCTTTTTGTGTCGTGTTTTTTCTGCGCTGATGTTTATTTATAAACCCTCGTTTGTGTTGTTTCTTGCGTTGAATAGAAACTAATGTGGGCGCTCGTACAATCCAGCTGTCTCAATATACCCCACATCCGTGGGCTGGCGTGCGGCTAATGACTCTAAGGTTACGTTAGTACTGTGTAGAAATTGTCGTAACCAAGAGGATCACAAGTTTCTGCAGAGTTTCGATGATCGTAGGGTTTAACGCGCCGACGCAACGCAGGCGATTAGGCGCGCCCTAGTGGAGGGCTCCGGATTAATTTTGACCACCTGGGCAACTTTAACGTGCGCCGAAATCTCGTGCACACGGGCGTATTTGCTTTTCGCCTCTATCAGAAAATCGGCCGTCGTGGGCAGGAATCGAACCCGCGCCCTCGTACTCATCCGTACAACGCCTCACCCACTGAGAAACCACGGCCAGTTTCTGGAGTTTTCCTTTGTTTTCGGCGCCTCACATTTCGTGTTCGTTCTTCCACATTTTACCGTACTTCTGCATAGTGCGCTTTTGCGTTGTTACTCGGCAGTTGAATTAGATATTGCTGCACCGTGCTGCTAGTAAACGTCATTGCTTTAATTTAGTCATAATTGTACATTGTAACTCGCACTTGCCAAGTCGTTTAAACAAATTTGTGGAGACATTTTGAAAATTGTCTACAAATGTGGTAGCATTCTTGCTTCTTTTGTCCTTTTCCCCAACTTGCTGTTTATTGGTGGAGTCTAAAGACACGAAAGATAGATCTGGTGATTTCTTTAGTTCATTTATATTAAATATATTGGTTTTCGTGTTTCAGTTATTCGTGGAAGAGCGCTGGGTTTGATTTGGTAAACCATCGCGATTTATTACGTTGAGTTTACGTGTTCTTTTTACGTTTTAATGCAGTGGTGTGCTAAAGCTCAATTAAACTTACTTGTAAGTTTTGTTGGTTTATTTCCATACTTCTTACAATTTTTAGGCTCTTTTTTTAAAATTATTTTCTTCTATTCTGGCTACCTTTTTAGTTTTAAGAGGTTTTTTTGGTAATTGCGTGAGGGCGTTCATATTTTAAGAAACGAACCCCGTAACCCCTTTTAATAAATGCCCCTTGTGACCAATTGAATTTCTAAAAGTAGCATTGCGTCTCCGCTTTTTTTGTTCCAGTTGTTCCAGATCGATTTCAAATGTACGTAGCAACGGCGTACGGTTGCACTACTGAAGTGCTGAAACTACTAAACCTCTCCAAGTACGCGTTATTCAGCACGTGCGATCCGTTCAAATTTCTTTTTTCCCATATATTGGGGAACTCGGCAAACGGCTGCAATATTATAACGTGCTTCATTCCATCTCCGCTCGTCGAGCCGTTCTAAATCAATGAAGGCAATGGCGTTTGCAGCACCTGCTCTCCGAATCGCTGCAGATTGCTGCTGTGGCTGTTAGTGTCTTCTTCGGAAGCAGAGGCACGTCATATCCTTCACGAGTCCCACGCGCGCCGCAACAGTCATCATTACTAGCAGCGCAGAATTCCAAGGAACATTCAGCGGCGTTCTGTTGGCCAACAATTCTTTCTCATTCTCAACCAATACAAGGTGCTTACGCGCCCTAAAGAGTTCTCTAGGTAGCGCCATGTTTACCGCCTACCACAGCCGCTATGCGTAGAGTTTTGCACCCGCCACCATTTCTACAGCGTTCGCTGGACACGCAAACGCCGCCACACCTCGGTGACGTCAAGCCGCGAAGCGGACTATTCAGTAAATGATTGTCCTAGTCTCAGCATCATTGTGACCAAATACAAATGAAGTTCAAGTTCACTTACTCGCTGCTTGTTGGCGTCGATTGATCTAGGCTCTTAGAACTACGCGATGAAGAATGTGAAGACGAGGACGCTGAACCAGCACCCTCTTTCTCGTCGCCCCCTGGTGCGTCCCCTGCCTGGAAGATTTGTTGGGAGAGACCAGAGAAAGGGAGGACACAATTTGTGGCCGCAATAAGCAAAAAACGTTTTCGGGGCTCCTAAATCTGCTTGCCTGCTGTGAAGGTATACACCTGGGCGATAGTTTTTAACAACTTCTTTGCTATCTGCTGCGCTGGGCCAGTAACAGGCGCAATAAATGACTATTTGCTTTGGTAGAGAATACAAAAATTGCTTCAAGTTAGCTTTGCGTCAGGGCGATTTTTAAGCGTAAGTTTGCATCTACATTAAAGCTGCGGGGCGTTTCAAGCTGGAGCTTTTTAGTGCGATCAGAACCAAAGCGGAATGATTTATTGATTATACGAAAAACTGAAAAATGACCGAGTGACACGTATTTGCATCACAGTACGGGGTTCTCTAGAAAGGGCTATTTGATAGCTAATTCAATCAACTACAAGAGGCTCAACTTGCACAGATGCACGCAAGGCGCGATATATTATCTATAATGTTATCTATCAATATTATCAATATTATATTATCTATAATATTATCTATCAAAGCGCGATGCATTTTCTTTCCATAATCAGCCTTACTGTTCTTGTGCGCAACGATATCATGCCAGTCTGTACTACTCCTCGAACAGCGTTGTTTTTCAAAACGGAACGAAAACTTGGCGCCTTACTAAACAACTAGAAACCAAACCTTAGGTCCGCGCAACTGGTCATTGAGCGAACAATAATATGAATAACAGTTAAGGACGAAAAATGAGCTTCCTGGATCAGGAAACAAACTCGAGTAGATGATTTATTAGTTTAAGTTGAAACAAAGAATGGACTTAGGCTGTCGATATAGTGTGACGGAACAACCGGTGGGCTACGATGGTACCAGAATGGATACCGAGTCATGGTATTAGAACAGCGGGAAGGCCACTAACTCCATTGAGAGACGACATAACGTATATCAGAGGCACGGAATGGACTCGGGCAGCGGAAGACAGGAGTGGTTATACATCAGTGGAAGATGCATTCGTCCTGCAGTAAACTTGCATAGGGTGGTGAACACTATAATGAGTATATTTGGATGCCGCAGTCGTGCTTTGCTACATGAAAAGTACGTGACTGTCTAGAAAAAAAACCTGTTTGCTAATTTAGCTTCTCAACGATTCCTAACGACATGCAATCAGCGGGAACTTCCTGCTTCTAATAATGAAATCCAGCTATAAATTTCTTCACATCGGTACACTTGTTATTGGCGTGTGCATGTATTTGAAAAGAGAGATACTGTGTACAACAACAACACTCATTTTTAATTCACTAGGTCGCAGCGAATACCCCAAAGCATGCAAGACTGATTACACGACTTAATATAAAATTTGTTGGGCGTTCACTTTAAAAAAGTGTGGCAAAAATATACGCAGCCTTGCTTCAAACGTAAAGAAAATGCGTCCAATAATCACGCGTATTCCTTTACGTTCGCATTTTTAATGCACCGACAAGCACTTCCTAATTCGGAATGTTTCGCTCTAGACGAAACAAATTTCCGAAAGAATTGCGAGCGGGATATTGAATCTGGTTTTCAGTTCTTGGTACATAAAATGTCTTGAGGTGCTACAAAAAAGTGAGTGTCTCCCGGTTTAATAAAAAACTTTTAAGTGGAACTCTCCCTATCTAACAACTCGAGAGCCATTCAAATATTTCTTTATATTTGTTGATGGGATGATTGTGATAGCCAAGTGCCAAGTTTAATGTACGACTAAGCTTGAGGAATGCTTTATCAGCGCTTGTGAAACTGAGTTCGAGCAAATTCCTACCAGCATCATGTGGTAAAAGAGCATTGTACTAGTTAAAGATAACCACCGCCTGCGTGCCTGGACACTCCACGGTTAATTCCATTCCTTGAAGCCTTCATAGCATGAACATTAATGACTAGGCCACTTCTGAGGAACATCTGAATATTTTGCACGGACATCAGGTCAGACCGATAAATAAAAGAACACACTGAAAGGCGTTTTTACAGGTGACGCTGATAACGCTGATGCCGGTGATACTCCAATAACAGGGGTAGTTGTCTCGTGTTGCGAAGTCTCCGATGTTGATGCCTCTGGAGTTAGATGTGCTTCAGAATTTTCAGGTGGTTCTGGATGCCCATCTTGTTTCTGCGAAGAGAGAACTGCAGCTTCAATTCGTTCACGTAGACCTAATTTTGGAGGAAAGCATTTGTAGAATGTAGTGCTCTCGTTATTTCAAAACTCCCTTGAGATACGTAAAATGAAATAAAAAAGTCAGAAGAAACTTTTCTTCAGTTATAGTTTGAGGCAACTGACGATGGTTTAATATCTCTCTGTAACATCACGTATTCGCTGTTCGATGAACAAAAACCCGCGAACATGTGCCTTTTCACAGTTTACAGTCCGGCGTCCGAAATCAAGAAAGCTCTGCTGTCCAAGTTTGTAAAAGAACAGTTCGGCAACTTCATTCACTGAAAAAAATTCAATTCCTTCTTGCATTTCTACTGTTTAGGCATCACATGCCTTGTGGTCTCAAGTAGGGAAGCGGGAAAAAATTATGGAATATGATCAGGCAGTAAGCATTATGCGGTAAAAGTTAGGGCTTGTATCAGCAGCTCTAATAGTACTTCCTATAAATCACTAGCGAGACCTACCCTAAAATTTTCTTAGTGCATAGACTGCCTCTCAACAAAATCTCACCAAAGCAAACATCTTAAAACGGCGAGCGACTTTTTTTTACTCTGTTCACTTGCATAAACAGGCACCACTAACGCTCGGCCGTACTGAAGATGGTGGAAAAGAACGGCGTTGGAGAGCGCAGGTACAACTATATTACATCGTTCCTGTTATCTCGAATCCTTACCCATTACTTCAGAAACATTCGGACCCCATTAGGCTTAATAGTCTAGGAACGCCCCAAAGATCAGGTACTCTCACCTTTCCTGTTTAACCTCGCCATTAGGGACCACTTCGCCATCCTCTCGGATTTACCCTACCTACATCATTTCATCTACGCACCCATCACCCTGTATATGGCTCGAGGTTCAGACGGCCAAATCCAGGAAGCCCTGCAACGGGCAGCCCATAGCGTTGACGAGTACGCAGCCGTGAGCGGCTTATCGTGCTTCGGCAAAAACTGTAGCTTTTCATGTACAACCATTTCATAGAAACCCACTGATGTTGAAGGTAACCACACAATAAGAGGACAGCATTCCGATAGTTCACTTCCACCAATGTCTTAGGCCTCCGTCTAAATGATAATGGGCCGCATACTGATGCAATCAGGCAGATCGAGCAGGGGTCAACCAAACCACCAGACTCATCTTCAGGGTTGCGACAAGGCACAAAGGCATCAAGAAGTCCAACCTCATTACGATGGCACAGGGTTTGTCATCTCGCGCGTGCCGTATGCATTTTGTTTCCTCACCCTGCGCAACACCTCACCCGCACGGCACACAAGCGAGTGCTCGCCTCCCTCAACACACACCAATGGCAAACATACTCCATCTGGAGATAGACAATACTCTCTGCGAACTCGTAGAGACGCAGCGAACCGCTTAGCTAGACAGGCTGTCTCGCAGCTTTGCCGGTCGGTGCACTCTAAGCCCATTGGACGTCGTACCACAAACACCACACTACGTACTTCTGGCCTTACCACCTCCTATTAAAGACATTATTAGAGTGTTCCCGACGCCTAGGCGAATGCACCCCATCCACAACAGGGAACGCGCTGAGCCAAGAGCGAACGACCTTACCGAAGAACACTACCGATGCCGTCACATATCAAGTCGCAACGCATCGTCACTAGCGCTGGTCGTCTCTAAGGGGAGCCCCATCGCTACAGTACCTCTAACTTGCACATCCTGCACAGAGGCAAAGAAAATACAGTCGGCCTAGCCATATCTCATAGGCGGTCTCCCCATCTACACATCTAGGACATACGTTAGCTCACGCTACGTATCTCCTAGCATAGCCGAGCTAAGCCACTGCTAATTTGGTTTAGTGAAAGCAACGTACCAATTTTCAAACGAAAGTGCGTATTTCTGTATGCTACATGGGAGAGTTGTATACTGCAATAGCACTCTATCGTAATCACTCGCCGAGCCCTCGTACTCCGAGCTGGTGCTGTGCTGCGGCGCACACTCATTAGGCCACAAGAAAGTCATCTGTGGCGCCGTCAAAGCAGTTAGAGATCCCTGTGACTTTGAGGCTTCGGGAAGCGGTCTCTGTCGACACCGAGCTCCATTCGGACAGAATCCAGTCAGCCACAGTGGCAGGCGGTGCCCTCTTAAGCCATCCGGTCGGCGTCTGCTCGTGGCCGACGGTTGCCATTTATTCTGTGTAATGGCACAGCACGGTTCTTCTCCAAAAAGCGAGGTGTTTTTCGCACACGTTTTTCGCAGACGTTTTCGCACACAGCCGACGATGGTTTTGGAACCATTGTTCGGTATGTTTTACCGCACGTGTGAAAGCTTGAGCCTCCATGGGGAGCATGTCCGTTGTCACGCATAGCCATCGTTTCGCACTTACATGACGTTGCTGAGCAGCTCCTCTTCAAATTCGGATAACTTTCACGGCTTTCCACAGAAAGCGTGCTTTTTGTCTGCTTGTGCTCTTGAACACGCCATTCTGAGCACATTATCGTCGAACGTACTTCTCATCTGGGTCGGATTTTCTTCCGGCTGCACGTTTCCAATGTAAGAGAGCAAACTGGGTCCCCCTCAACTTAAACCCAGCCGTGTAGCTATTTAGAGGCTCGGCCATTGTGCGAAAACGTAACTTCCCGGATAAAAACAAGCAGTCAGTGCACAACAGCCAAACGGCGTTTAGAGCATGTGCAAACGTCCTAACAACGCACGAGCGAGAGTTGGTCAAGGTAATGCCGATACAGATTAAGGGGATAGCGCGAGTTTACCACATGTGGATGGCGCGTAGACGCTCGCAAAAGCACGCGCATTACACACTAAACTTTTTAACACCCTTTAAGGTGCTAAAAGGGTGCACTCAACATTTTGCACTCTTTTTGCACCTTTTAGGGGCCAAAAAATTGCTCCGGCACCCAATCATGAGGGTGCCACAAATTAGGGGTGTAAATCTTAACATTTTTACACCCTTTAAGGTGCTAGAAGGGTGTACTGAACATTTTGCACCCTTTTTGCACCTTTCAAGCGCCCAAATATTGCTCGGGCACCCCACATCGAGGGTGCCAAAACTCAGGGGTGTAATCAACAGTTTCACAGGGTGCTACGACCGTTAAAGGGGTGCTAAAAAGTATTTCTTCTCGATTGGGGTGTTACCACGTCACCCCATCGTTAGGGTGCCTAAAAGAACGGTGTGTGAATGCAAGCATGCAAAATAGCACAAAAACAGGCTGAATGTTTAAACCGCGCATTGCACCATTTCACCTCCCGTTGAGAGGTTTAAATATGAACTCTCCACATAGACCAGGGGAAATGCTCTAAAATTGCTGTTCGTAAATTGAACAAAACGTGCTGAATGTTTAAATTGCACTGTGCACTAATCTACTTCTTCGAGTGTATTACAAGGTTCGTTTCCATGTCTGGGTGCACGGGAAGGGAAGGCTACAAAATGCCTCTTGTAGTCCTATAAATAAAACTTTTACGCGAGGCATCAGTGTCCTCAACGAAATCGAATTTACCTAAGAATTTGTTCCCGTATTATTATGCCCCGGGCAAAAAGTCCAACAAGACTTTCTTGTTGGGCTCACAGCACGCCTGTGGGGCCAATACGAAGTTCTGTCGGCACTCTATTGTTCCAATAGCCTAGTCTTCCAACAAGGAGTTTAACCTTGATGGCGTTTGTGGGGCCAATAAGAAGCTCTGTCGGCACTCTATCGTCCCAACAGCGTAGTCTTCCAACAGGGAGTTTAACCGTGATGGCGTTTACCGGCTCGCCAACACGATCAGTGAACGCCAACAGACGCCTTGTTCGTAATCAGCGGCGCGAGCGCGCCATCAGACAGAACCGACAGACGCCGTGAAGGTGGTTTTTAGGGCCTAAACAGCAGCATCTATGTCGGGCATAGACGCTAGACGTCAACGTTTGTGTTCTGAATTTCCCCTTCAATAAGTAACAGTCAGACGGACAATAACATAACGATGTGAAGATATGCTTTGGCTCATACCACGGCAAGCACAATCGTTTGTGGCTGCAGCCTCGGTTGCTCTTCGTCCACAACAAACTGAATCGGCTGTACAGCTTTCTTCGAGGGCGTGTATGCAGGGGTTCTATCTTCCTTTTTTGCGCAGGCCGACGGGGGCGGTCGTGTAAAATCATTTTCGCTCGTCGCTGCCGTTCTGCTTACCTGTTTGCTGTACCTATTACGTCGCCGCCACCGCATGCTTCGGTCGCTTTCTAATAATCCCCACTTGTTACAAACTCAGAGGTTTTCGCACTGTTAGCAGTCGTTTTACACGACGGGTTTGATGCGCCTGACATGCCAGGAGTGACATCGCTTGTAGTATTAGCGCGACGTCGCTTGTCTGCAAGACGGTGCCGGACAAACAAGCGTTATCAACGCCATAATTCTAACGGCACATTCCATTTATTTCGTGGCTACCGTGGCTTGCGCAGGAAAGGTCGGGTTGACAGCGATAGCTTTACTTGAGTCAAATAAGGGAGCTTTGGCTCAATCGCTTGCAGCGCTAGCAATGCGGCCTCGTCTGCAAGACCGGTGCGTGAGAAACAAGCGTTAGGACAGCCAGAATCTCAAAAATGCAGCATAAACTAGACACAAGCGACAATATTCGTTGACAACTTACGTAAGTATAGAGTTGTTTTAGGCGCCCCAACACCGCCCGCCGATATAGCTGAGTGTTAACGCGTCCGTTTACTGTTTTGTAGGTCAATGGTTCGATTCCTCGTCGAACCTGTTTTTTTTAGGTGAGGGTTTTATTAGCTCTTTTTTTACGACCAGGGTAAGCGCCTGTTCCTTGCTTTCTATCACGCCGACATTTACCGCCCTCTTCCTAAACCGAAAGTAGCTCGTTTTCTCGCACCTTCTCTCTTGAGAAGCCCGCCGTGAAAACAAAACCAAAACAAACGCCAAAACCTCTTTACAATATCAATATATGTCAATTACTTTATGTGTATTCAATTTTCGTGTTTAAAAACCTTAAATGTAAGTTATAAACACATTTCAGACTTTGAAAGCAGAAGGATAATTACCAACATTGCAGTACTAACACAATTTTCGTCAAACATAGAGGTGCTGCATTTGAAGTCTGGCAACTATCTCTTACTTTTTGTGTGTTTTTTCATGGCGTTTTGTGCCGAGTGGTTGCTGGCGTGATTTGATCTGGGGCGGTGTTCTCGAGTTTTGTCCCTTTTGCGTCCCTTTCGAAAGTGTCCCTTTTGGCGAGCCATGATTGGCTAAAAGTAAAAAACCGGAAGTGACGTAACGCAAGCGCAACAAACCTACTGTCACCGCCCAGTGCTTAACCGGAAGTACGTCACGATGAAAGGGACGCAAAAGGGACGTTTTCAAAAGGGACAGTTACGAGAATACCGCCCCAGTTTTATCTATTTCAAGCTTAAATCATAGTTATAAAAGCTTTATGGGTGAAGTCTACCCTTTCAACCTACGCGTGTGGTGAACATGGGGACCCCGGAAGAACGATCATCGCCGGATAAAATACTGCGCGTCAAAAGTGGATGACATTGCATCAGAACAAAGCGTGTTCGTGTGTCCGCGAGATGAAGATGACAGTGAAGGAGAATTGTACGTTGGAACCATCGTTTTTGCTCGGGTAAGTACTCATTTTTTATTATTCTGTATTTGGTTGGAACGAGTTCTGGTGTTTATGGGTCAGTAATTCGCTAGACCCCCATGTCGTTTGCTCTGAGAGCCTACGTGAGTTAGTATACTGTGTGGCGCCCAGTCCACCGTTTCCGCAGAAGTCAGCATCAATTTACGCTGAAGCTAGACCTTGGCTACGATGCTCGTGCTGTGGTACACGGCTGCTAATAATTTCACAACACGCAAGGCTCTTTAACACCGGGGCGTTTGTTTATGTGTCTCTCAAACAGTGCCTTTGCGGTTGCAGATCGCAGTCCCAATTTCGCGTGAGTGCACAACGCTGTGATTAGTCCTCCCTCGTGAATACCCACGGTATACCAAGAAATAACATGAACAGGAGGTTCCCTGGAAGTGCATGTGAAAAAGCGTACACTTGATTCCGTGGCTGGCGTCTCGTAGGTGTTGTGAAATCCCCCCCCCCCCAAAACGAATTCCGTGCAGTGCGCTTCGCAGCTATTGCGCTCGCGAGACCGGCGACCGTACGCCTCGCGGTCTTCGGGCCGCGAAGAATTCACATACGTGAAAATTAAAGGTGAAATGCGCGCATGTGGCCTCGCAGGGAGTTAGCATAGTCTCGGGGTAGTGGGGGAGATTTCACAACGCCTACGAGGCGCCTGCCGATTCCGTCAAAGTAGCTCTCGGGAAGTCTGGGGCTTGATATCAGAGGCATATGTATTGTTTAAATTAGTGCAGAAAATTGAGCGAATTTGCAAGTTCTCATTTTCGCAAAACCGCAGGCCATACAGAGACTAACAAGAAAGCTGTAGGCACTCACTCGAACTCGATTTATATTGGAGAATTGAAAGTGCAGATACAAGTCAGACATTGCAATGGAGGAGCCTCAACTATCACACACCAGTTCCGATTGAAAGCAAGGGATACAGAAGAGCTGCTAGCATGCGTTCCATGCAAATTAGCTCAGCAGTGCGCTTTGCATATATCATGCATACCCCACTCACAATACATGCGGGTCTAAAAAATACATTCTTACTGGGACCTAAATTTCGCTTGGGGTGTTCTGGGAATGTTCTTATTAGTGCCTTGGAGGGTACTGTCTTTTAACGATTAAAAATCTACTTGATGTAAGCATTCGTGTTTTGTGTGTGCTCTTCTTGTATTTCAACAAGTGTCAGCACACTCACAGATTATGCCCTGCAGGTGCTGCTGCTGGCTGTCCTGGGTCAGCTGCCTTCAAGTCCAGTTCCAAAGGCTTTGCCAGGGCCTCCCTGGCCAACCGACACTGCACCTGTTGTACCCAAGTACTGCCTGGCCTTTCGTTGGTGCTCCGTACGCTTTGCCGCCAGGAATGGTCATTCATCCATCATCTGGCCGCTTGGACCACCCGTTCAGAAGTCAGCGCATTTGCTCGACACATCGGTCTAGGCACTGCTGCCATATCGGTGCACCCACCGATTATGTACTTTCAGGTTAGTTATTGCATGTTGTGGAACCTGCCATGATGTATACCTGTTAGCAGTGCTGTGGCCTCTGATTATTTGAAACATTTTCATGAAGCAGTGCTGTGCGTTTGGAGCATGTCATTGCTTAGCAGAGATATTGAAGAGAATCTGGGGCCGATGACTAAAGGGCAAGAATAGAAATTGCACTGACTTTGAAGCAAGTATTCGTATGTAATCAAGCCAAGCAAACATTTGGGATCTTTCGATATGGTTTTGAACTTGCAATACAAACTGATCTACTTCAGATCATACTGGTATTAATCATAATATACCGAAAAGTACATCCCGTAGTCTGTAGAATTCCGACAGCGCTTTTTTCGCAGTCTCTCATGAGAGGCACTATTCTCATTGATTGGAAGATAGTCGAGGTAGCACCAATCTTTAAATCAGGAGGCGGTACTTCACCATTAAATTTCCCTAACAAGCACCATATGCAAGGTCGGGAAACATTTCATCCACTCTCAGGTCGCTAATTATTTATAAAATCGCAATATCACATTCGAATATCACCACGGTTTTTCACAAGGGTTACTTGAGAAACACAACTTTCAGGATTTGTTCACGATCTACATTGATCCATTGACGCAGGCTTACAAACTGCGGTAGTTTTTCTCGATTTTTCTAAAGCATTTAATCGCATTGCACACCACAGACTGCGTCTCAAACTTCACCCTAATGTCCTCACTTGAGTGAAAGATTTTCATTCTCAAATGCAGTTTACTTCTAATAACTATATACTTCTTTTGCTCGTGCCACTTTGTTGTCCCCCCAGGCAGGTTGCTTGGTCCTGTCTATCTTCCATGTTGCATATCCTCCCATGTAGGTCTATTTGCAGATGATGTTGTAATTTATCACACAATTTCTTTCAACTACTACCGTCAATACTTTCAATCTGATCTTAACACAATTAACTCCTGGTGCTGCAAATGGCTAATGTCGCTTATCTCTAAAACAAAGTGCGTGACTTTAACGGTGGCAAGTCTCGAATTGTAAATACTCACTTCATTAACAACAGCCTGATTACCTCTTGAGACAAAGGTGTTTTGGTAGGCCGGTAGGAGAGGGGGGATTGCATGGTGGATTTCAAAAGGTAGATCGATTGGGAAAATAAGACGTGTGAATAATATTTTCATTTGCACTCCAAAACTCGCTATTTTTCATATGTTTAACCCACTGCAGTGGCTAGGGTGGTGTGCTGTGGAGGCGAATGTCGGTTAGATACCGCTTGGTGTGGCCGCTTCTCAGATGAAGGCAACACGTAAAGACGCCCGTGTTTTGAGATTTCGGTGCGCACAAAAATACCCAGGTGGTCAAAATAATGCGAAGCCTTCCCCTACAGTGTTCCCCATATCCCAACTGTAGCTTTGGCGTGTTAAACCACAGTTTTTGTTCATATTTTGGTATATTACCAGCTGCATTAGCAGGTGCAACATAAAGGTGAATTTATACATAATGTTTCCAAGAGCTAAATATCAAGGCCATATTGAAGTGCGTTTATGGGTCTATCTCATAGCAGTAGTGAAAGGTTATATACTCTGGTGCAGGTTAAGAACGGCGATGGCTCATGTAGTGTAGTCCAGTGTTTGACGAAATGCCGTGTAGGCAGGTAAAAGCATTATTGGAATGATGAAACGTATGTCACTGACCAAGTCAAGAAAGCCATCTAACAGTTTGGTGCTTGTTCATGGTGAGCATGTGTCATGGAAAACGAAGCTATATATTGGGCATTACGCGGCGCAATGAGTTTGCATAGATATGGTGCAGATTGCCATCCATTATGTTGATAATGTTGGGCGTCGTCTCAACGAATGAGGGACTCGAGCAGTAATCGAGAAGATAGATTTGCACTCAGTTGTCAGTAATTTTGTCTTGTTCCAGTCGACCACGTGTCCCGTCCTCTCACGGTGCTCTGCCAGTGGACTTGTTTTTGCATGGCCCTTGTTCACTTCGTTCCAGTGCTGCGTTGATCTTCTTTGCAGATTGCCCGTTTCGCCAATGTACACTGATTTGCATTCAGCGCATGGAATCTAATAAACAATACCCGGAAGCTTGGAGAGTGAGAGGGGGTCTTTCACGCTGGCAATGTCAGAACGCAGCTTGCTAGTGGGCAAATGCACGATGTATGCACTGCGTTTCTTGAAATGTGTGCGAGAGTTCACCGATGTGTTGGACGTAGGTAATTGCCTGCACGTTTTGCCAGTCCTTGTGGCTGCCCTAAAGCATTATATTAAGAAAGAAGCAAAGAGGGCGACTAGCAGGAATCCGCATTGACATTTGCAGGCAGAGAAGCGTCCCACAAGGCCTGTGTCAAAACGTGCTGCAATTCTCGCCCTACACATCAATCAAGCTTTTGCACGCATTTTCAAGAAACGCATTGTGCACATCGTGCACGTGCCCACTAGCAAGCTATGTTCTGACATTGTCAGCGTGAAGACCCCCTCTCACGCTTCAAGCTTCCAGGGGTTGTTTATGTTTGAACGAAAAAAGTGCCATTTAAAGGTGACACTCCTTCCTTGCCGATTTCTGATGCCTGATTGTTCAGTTTGTGGGGATAAGTTTAGCAGATTGCTCACATGTCTAACCTGTATTTGTGCTTGAGCGGTTAAAACGCTGATGTTAGCAGGTGAAGGTAGGTGAAAATTGTAGTTTGATTGTAGTTGTGTGCAGATTACTTACATTGTGTTAATTCGTAGTAAAAGCAAATTTGAGGTAACCCGGCTAACTGTTCCGCATTGCAGCATTTTATTATGCGAACGTTAAGGAGTTCAGCTGCTTGTTAAAGGTGAAATAAACAGTGGTACAAAAAGAAGAGCACCTACTAAACAGAAATATCTTCACAATCGCAGGATGCCAATGGTCCGCCCACCAACTTGTGTCCTGCATCGTTTCTGCTGGCTGGAGCGGCTCATGGAGCATTTTCCAGCTTCTCAAAGTTTGTGGTCAAGTGCTCCTCCAAGTGAAAATGTCGCAGAGGGATCTTTTGTTTTAATGCCGCAATTTCACGTGCTCAGCAGCAAATTTACTTCTAAGGCTTTTTAAATATTCATCACCCAAGAGGGCATGTTAATTTCGTCTTCGGTGGAATGTGTCTGCACTCAGGTTATTTGTGACAGAAACAAGTGGACTACGTCGTGAGAGTCAATGAGGCCTTGTTGATTGTGCATGCTTATGAAATGACATTTTCATTCGGCTGAATACTTTCCAAATATTACGATTTGTGAACAAATTATGGTAAAAGTCATGATTAGTTGTACTACAGTGCAGGAAGGAAATGCCAACATACGTTTTAAGCGCCTTTGATATTTCAGATCGTTGCCTGGTGAGCAATAAAACAAAACTGAAAATTGTTTAAAGTGAAATCAAATATTCGTTGTCACCAGTGCATGACCGTAGTAAAAGCTATCTAGTCACCAAATTTAGAATTAGAAAAGAAATGACAAGAAAAATAGGGAAATAAACTAGACAGCTCGCTACAATAAACCAATTCGTAAAATGCCTCAATGTCTATGAAGTGATGATTCAGGCGGGTTAGTTAAGATGTCAGTGGGTTTACACACCCAACCTGCAGGGAAGCACATGAGCTCTCAATATTAAACTGTTTAGTGAAGACCGTCTTCCTTCATTAAGCTGCTTTGCACATTGATTCCAGTCTGATAAATGTAGTCCTTAATTTTTGTTATGATCAATCTTTGTATGGGAACCATATATTTTTATATGATGTCGCTGTGTATTTCTGAAACTGTAGTCACTAATTCCAATTTGTTGTGGTCAGGTTTTTTCAACTAATTCGTAGCTTTTTTAACAATTATGGTATATTTTGTGTTCCTAAAGGAATGCCTCATTGCATGTGTGGCCTATGAGTGTGAAAGCGCACATTTTGCTTCAAAGTGGAATGTCGGGCTAGCAACAAGGTACTTCGCGTGCTGCTCACTTTTATTCATGCCATTATTTTTATATTATCATTTAAAATTAAAAGCCAACCAATTTGCTGTCGTTTTAATTTTGTCACCTACTTTATACTTTCTTTTTTTCAACTTTCTGTTACGATTGACTATCCATATTTTTATGATACCAAGGCGTTGGACTGGGCTAGCTGGTACATGTTTGAATGGATGAAAAACCATAGGAAAACCCAGGACACAGAAGAGAACGACGGGACAAACTTGTGCCGTCATTCTGTTTTAACTGTTTCCTGTGTTTACCACTGGTTTTTTATGCATTCAAACATTTTTTATGAGTTTTTTGAACAGTGATTAGTTTAGGTGGTGAAACAATTTTTGGCTGCGAAGGCTCCCTGTAGCATTTATATAAGCGCTCTCTGCTCTTTTTTTGAGCCAATACCCCATCACCAGTCTTCATGAGGTGGTCTTTTCTAGAAATGAAGTTGAAATAAATATTTGTTTGCACTGCTTTACATGTTTTGAAAGAATTTCTTGTTCATTCTTGTTTCTTTCAATCCTGTTTCAGAATCCTGCTTAAGGCATTTCCTCTATTATTTTTTTCAGAACCAGGAAGGGTGCTCATCCTCGGTTCTTGCTGAAGCAGCAGTATCCATACTTCACACGTGAGCTCAGAACACACAGTATTTATGCTATGAAACATTCTACCAGTATAAGCTTGCTTTGTAGACGTCATTGTAGATGTCAAAGCTCTTGACAGGGTAGTCCAATGTCTGGTGTAACGGGCAATGTCTACAACTTGTAAAAATTAATTTTGTGGCTATAATGTTCGAGATTATTTTAAAATGCACGTCAACTACTATTTAGAATAGCTGTCTAAATTGGCAGCCATTTTCCTGGTGCATACAGAAAGTGAAAAAGCGCATGTGAAGAGATTTCAGTCCACCCTAAATGTCTCAAATTTGCTAAAGCTAATCCAAAGCCCTCCTTGTGGTGCACTTCATATCCCATGTACAGTTTTGCGTAAAAACAGCTAAAAAGTTATGATCAATTTAAACTTATTTTAATGTTTTTAAATGCAAATATTCTCAGTTTAAGCTGCCATATTTAGAGTAAAATATTTTGTAACAATTATATACCTACCAAAGGTTTACAGAAAAGCTTTTTGCTTTTGGTTATGCACCTTCTTATCAAAAGAAAAATGTTGTTGAGAAAGACAGAAGAAACCAAAATATGGAAATTAGCAAACCCTAAAGCTGCGGATAGACTGAATGTTTTGTAGAGAATCTTTTGCTGATTTCAGTTCTAGTCAAGCTTAAAAAAGTGTATCGACGTAGAATGCTTGCCGTGAGGCACCTCGCAATACTAGCCAAAACTAATGGGCCCTGGCTGTTGGCTTTTCATTTGCAACAGTGACAAATGACCCCACATCCACCGGCAGAGACATAATGCAAGGTAACATGTACAAGCTAGCCTCATGATAAAAAAATGTTTTCTGAACAATGACATTACATTTCAACCATGGGCTTCACCAGGGAACTTGTACGCATTGTTCTGTGATGTTTGCAGTTCTTGTTATTGCTATGTAGGGTCATTTAGTCTAAAGGTATGCTTATAAAACTCCATATACCACCAAACCTTGCAAGTGCTGTACCATATGAATATTGTTTCGTAAAGCAAAAAGAATAATGCAAACGAAAATAAATGGCTTGGGTACCCAACTTTTATAAGTAGATTATGAGCGGCAGTACGGAGGGAACTATATTATGAGCCGCATTACGGAGGAAACTATACATTCGCATTTGGTCTTCCTTCATACTGAACCTTCCTGCTCAGCTCAAGAATAAGGCACTAAACATTGCAGGTTGCTACCTTGATTGGAAGTTTGATGCAATACTGAGAAGCCAAGGGTTTTAAGGTTCAAGGAAGTTTTGTGTGGTTGAAGTGTTGCACACCTAATTGCTTTCACTGCACAGCATGGTTAGGCTGTGCAGTGAAGCTCGAAGGATGTGTACTGCAGGTTCGGCAAAGTGAACCTATAATTGGTTTTTTTACGAAGTTTTGGATAATCAACTACCTCTAAAGTTATAACTCTGTACTGAGATGTGGCTCCCGACTCTTTAAATTGATGTTTTTACAATCGGTGGCACAAGTTCAAGAAAATTATCAACTAACGTTGAGCTTCAATGGAATGTCTCACAGAACCGAGCTTGGAAAGCACGAATGTTTCATGCTATAATCGTGTATGATATTGTGCAATATGTGGTCTCACACCTGCTGCACCATTTGTGAACTGAGGATGACACACCCTTTTTGTACACCTTTAGGTGGGTGCTTTTGCAGAAGATGCTCCTACAGATTGGGGAGCTAAGTAGCACCCTAGGATACTTTTAGGCGGAAAAGGGTGTTATAAGGCACCTGTTCTCTGGGGTGCTTCACAAAGGGTGCTCCTGCGGCGACAGAATCCAAGCACCCTAAAGGGCGTAAAATATTAAGTTTTTAGGGTGCTCCTGCGGCGACGAGCTGAAGCACCCTTTTGGGCGTAAAAATTTTTAGTGTGTATGAACACGTCTGGTTCGAGGAAAGGATGGGTATGGCCCTTATTTTTTTTCGGGTACGTATTACGGAAAAATCGGGTGCGGCCTGTACACAGGCGCGACCCTTACGCACGTTTATACATTATTCTGCGGAGTATAAAGACGCTTTTTTTCCTTTTTTTCAGTAGAGCCAGCATTGCTTCACCACATCGCTTCTCATGCACAGACATTCCGGCTTCACGTAGGAGAACTCATCACATCCTTCGTAACATACCACCCTTCCCAGAGTGGGAGGCTGCCATCTCTAGCCCAACTTCCTTCATGCAAGAAGCTCTCGCCCAGTTGGCGAAAGACACCAAGATCCCGGAACATTGGGAGCCCCGCTGTCTCGTTGCCTGAGTGAAAAACTCAGTGGTGCAGTCGCTACAACTTTTCGGTGCACTGAAGTTTTTCTCCAGCTGCTACTACTGATACAAAGCTTAAAGTTCGAGAAAGGTACTAGATCTTCAAAAACCTCTTTATTACAAGATATACCATCCTTAAACTCTCAGGGCGTTTGTAATTTACACCCACCAAGCTGACAAGAACATCCTCCAGAACGAGGTAATCCTTCCTCTTCTAACCCATACAGGGGTGGACGTGCCTGCACGAAAGGGACCTGAGAGCAGAACGTTCCCAAACGGCTGCGAATTACTGTGTGACTACCCGCGGTTCATCTCGTGCAACGACGGGCTTGTATGAAACAGACCGATTCTCTAGGCTGGCCATCGCACAAGTGGGCTGTGGTAAGGGCGACAACCGTTAGAACCTTCACCACAGGTTACTGCTTAGTGTTCATGTAAAAACAACGTGCTGCTTATCTGCTTGCTTCACTAATTTTTTTCGTCATCACCATCCACGTACCCTTTCTTAAAACCTCCCCTTTCCTCCGCTTTCTTCTTCCCTCCAACTTCTATAATACTACCCATTTTTTTAGTTTTAGGTTCTCCCTCCTATAACTGCTCGTTTCCTCCACTGCATCCTTAATAAACACATTAGTGGGTGATGCAAGCCAGGGGCTCCCCCAACGAATCTAGTGACTCTATAGTAAGGCACGGTTTTTCGTCAATTCAGGTAATAACTGAACGACAGGTTACCTCCAAGTCCTAACACCGTGACAAGCAGAACAAGCGGTGACGTTTCGGGATGATTCGGTAACAAATAAACAGGAAACACTTTTCGTATTGATGGTGTTTTCGAGCCTGAGAACAACTTTTGTCGTTAAAAACATGCATGCTCCTTGGGACTCCACCACGGAGCTTAGGTGGTACCAGTGACAGCCTTCCCGATAATGACACTCAAGGCTGTAGCACAGCAGGTGCTCAAGGCTTCCTGGAAATCATCTAGACTAGTACTACTCGATCAGGGGACACTGATGAATATTTCAGGGAAGCTTGCAGTCAGCGCAAGACTTGAATCACGAAGCTTTGTCGGTGAGCCTTGCCGGACACATAGTCATCTTTCAGCATCATTTCTTTTTTGCATAGCTGCGGGACTAGTAATATGCATCGAAGAGGTCGTCGTCTCCTCCGCGGCGAGTGGTACATGCGTAGTCATTCTCAGCATTGCATACTTCCACCAGCTCTTCGTCGTGAACTCGTGGAAGCGGTGGCGGCATCTACAAGTCGTCTAGGAAAGAATTGGCCGACTCGTAGCCATGTTTACGATTCTTGATAGTGCGGCAGGTGCGGTGACCTCTTCCAAGCTGGGAGTATTTTCATCTTTTGCATTAGCGGTAGTTTTTTTACATGCGTTGAGCGCTTGGCGACAGCGCTGTTTTTTTTTTTTTTGTTTTTTGCAAAGCCACTGCGTGAGCCGGGGAGTCGGCACGGGTCACCACTACGCACACGTTCATACGGGCTAAGCATTTTCCTGCTCCGGAAATTTTTCCGGATTTTTTTTGCTAAAGCCACTCAGCGTGCCGAGCACGCTCGCCTGCGCCGCGGAACACGCGTTCACATGTGTTCGGCATTTTAATGGTATTTTTCCCGCATTTGCGATTTACGGCTTGTACAACAGCTCTACTGTTAAAACACTGGACAGAATGTCCGTACCTGCTCAACGATTGGCGCCGGGGATGCCGGGGATGCCGCAGATGCTGTGGTCCCGGGCTCTGTTTGTCGGGGTTCCTGCGGCTGCGATGGCTTCTGTGGTGCTGGTGGGTTTAGAGAATTGTACAGTATTACACAACAATACCAACCGGTACTCTTTCCTATTGAACAATTTGACCGAAGGAGGTAGCGCGAGCATTCCTTTTTCTATTTATATTCACAATAAATGGCGTAGCGTCAGCTCTCTATGGCCCTCAAAAAAAAAAATTAGGGACCCAACCCAACGAAAAAAAACTACAATGATGTTCCAGCTTGCCAAAATGAGCCTTGTTCATGAACTTTGTGAACGAGGCTTTAATTCGGGTGGAGGGAACGTCATAATAAAGTCTGTTTCTTTTGTAGTCGCCGTCATTATTTGTGGAATTATCGTCCCAACGCGGACGGGCTTCTGCCGCGAAGGCTTCATTTATCCTTATTCTTAATCACAGGATGGCCAGGCTGTCAAAAAGCCTACATCGGCTATGCTTCCTCTTTATGTATAAATTAAATACCGAGGGTTGTTGCAGCTGCTCTAAAAATATCGAAGCCTCTTTCTCGGGAAAGATAATTAAAATGCGAAGGTTTCTTCCCTGCTACCCAAGTCGAAGACAAAGTCGAAAATATGAATTGCTTCGACCATGTCAGAATGGCGCAGTCGTTCCGATTCACGTCAGCTTCATAACGCTAGGGATGGATGTTCGATTTTGACCACGGAGAGCATTATTTTCTTGAGGCGCTTGGCTTTCCTGTAGTGCGCTTTGCCTAGCGCCGGACACTATCACTGAGGCATACAAGGTTTCGCTTTAAAAGCTAGCGCACTGCTGGAACTTTATTACCTCTAAACCCCTCCCAAAAAACTCAACAACCCCTCTTTCTAACGACAACGATTGGAAAACGCGAAGCTTTAGTCCTTGAGTTTTAGATGCGACTGCATCTCATTCATTCGCCTTGTCCCTCCATGCGGCGTTGTTGTCCGTCCACATCCCTCCCCCATTCTCCTCGCCGCGCGAGCTGCGCTGTCCGCCGCTCACCCCCTCTCCTCTCCAATTGCGAACACTCTCTCGCGAAGGGCATTGGGTTGGATCCGATTGGGTTGGCTTGGCTTGGCTTGGATTGGATTTGGATTGGATTGGTATAAAGTGGATTGTGTTGGATTGTGTTGCGTCATAGCCACGCCACGTTGCGTCATAGCCGCGGTCGTTCCAGCACCGGCGTTCCGATTTCGGGCACGTGCATAGACTTGATCTTCGCTGCAAATTGCACGGTGGTCTTGTTACTTCACCATCAACTACCCGTACACTTCAGCGACCACAAGGCCGTACTCGTTAACGTTACGCCGTGTGTTAAATAAAGAATACATCATACGCGTTCCTCACACGTTTCACGCAATTAGAGAATCAACCCAACGGAAACACCAAGTGAACCCCCAAGATGAGTCGCATCTCCACAGGGTTCCCCTCGCGGGAAGGTGGGGTAATTTTTTCGTTTCATCGTTGAGTTTTGTCCTTTGCTTGGCTTAGATGTAGCGAAGGTTCGTCGGGTTTGACGCGGGTAGACATCCCAAAGCTTTGCGTTTTCCCATTGAGTTTTGCGTTTGCGTTGTCGTTAGATATGCCTCTAGTTGACTTGCTTAAAGTGAGAGAATGAAGAGGCGTTTCTGAAGTCTGGTAGTCTTGACTGTATTTAGATATTCTGCCATCATGACTCGACGCAGTGTGTTTGTAAACGTGAGATTTATGCAGGAACGGTATCGGGTGGTGGGTCGAAGTGGGGTCTTTAGACGCAATGAATAGTGGTCTGGCATGAAGCTCTCGATCTATTCAGAGGAGAGCTAGTGCTGGGCGTCGCATCATCCGATAGTGCACCATTGCGTCTCGTATGGCGGAGCTGCCCAAACTTTTCATCCAGCTTGCGAACCTCACGATTTTCTCGGCGTCGCTTGTCCTCTATCTTTTTGGCGAGACGAAACAGTAAAACCTACCAAAAGGCTAAACTGTGCAGGGTGGCGAGTTGGGCGAGTTGGTGTACTTGCATCTTGGGGAACAGCGCGAACTAACAGGGACACAAAAAGAAAGAAGTGGACAGGACTAGCGCTGACCTTCAACTCGATTTATTGGAAAAGACGTAACTACTTATACATACACAGAATCCTTCTCCCCCACCACGCCACGTGCCCACACCAGCCAATGACATACTATCAAGACCAAAACACTTCACTGTTGACAACGCACATTTTTTAACACATTTTTTGTGTCCCTGTTAGTTCGCGCTGTTCCCCAAGATACCAAAGGGCACGGGAGTGCTCGCGTTCCCGTTCGCACTGACGTTGCCTAAAGGCAGCCTGTTTCTCCTCTGAACGAACAAGACGCAGTCTACCCACTATGGTAGCGAATACCGCATTGCGAGTATGTGCTACTCGGGAGGTACGCACCACTTTGGTGGCGATTGGCCAACCAAAGAGTCCATCACCAGAAAGCTTCGCGTTGGACCATCGTCGTGATGAACTCAACGATCAAACGACAAACTCAATGACTCAAGCTTCGCCATTTCCCATCGTTGTTGTTAGACAGAGGGGAAGTTGATTCTTTTTCGTTCACTTCAGTCACGATCATCCATCATCATCGTTAGAAAAAGTTGGATTTCCTGCGGGGCGTATTGGCTTACGGCGGCATCATTGATGACAATAAACCTTCGCTTTAAAAGCTCCTGGGGGTTTGTACGAGAGAAAAAGGTCGCATTTTGGGAATCGTGGCATGTTGGCTTGCTTCTCCGCTTCCTTCTTCAGTCTTGTATAGACCCATCGTTTGTGTTGCAGTTTCAAGATAGGGCGGTTTTGCGATTTAAAATTCGGTTTCGAACTCGCACTGTGCGTTGAGACAGAATTCAGCCGTTTTGCAATGCGAAGGTGAATTGGGCCTCAGTCAAGCTGACATTAGCAGCTTACAAACTGAATTAAATAGAACGTACGGGAACTGTTCATTATTAACCTTATTATATATATTTTAAAGTTGACCTCACTGATGCACACACAGGCACTGCTGGGCAGGCACTTTTAGACCACCATATGATCGGTTATACAGGGTGATCAAAGTTAAGTCGACAGGTCTTTTAAAAATTAGGCGCTCAAATGTGCATGAAGACTACCTCTACAGTTAGGTTATGCGCCGAGGAGGACACAGAAGGAGGTTGTAATTATTGATATCGATGGCTTTATTACATAAAATTCAATATTTAACCTTTTAGTGGCGGCAGTAAGTAGGCCTGTTTGCATTGAAAAATTAGACGCAATCGTGTTTCTATGCAGTTTCATTTGGTAGAATTCTTCTAGCGCATTTGTACTCCGGGAGATCGAACTGCGAAGTTTATTTGCCGTTCGAATGATTACGCATGCTAGACAGCGAAGACCGGCGCAAAGCTTCTCCCTTTTTTGACGCGCCTGCTGTGTACGGTGTTTAGTTTCACAACAGGCTGGAGTCATTGGCAAAAGTGATAACTGGCACCCTATCAGTCCTGGCTGACGTTATCACAACCTGTAGTCCTCGGAACCGCTATCGAAACACAGAACAAAGTCACGAGCTTTGCACCGGTCCTCACTGTCTAGCATACGTATTCATGCGAACGGCAATTAAACTTCGCAGTTCGATATTCGGAGTACATACGTGCTGGAAGAATTCTGCCAAATGAAACTTCGTAGAAACACGATTGCCTCTAATTTTTCAATGCAAACATGACAGCTGCTAAAAGTTAATTATAGGTTAATAAACCTAAAGTTAACGAAAAGCCTCTAAAAAGTTAACTATTCAATGTTAGTTAATTATGTAACCGACATCCATAATTACACATAATTCTTTGTCCTCCTTGGCGTGTAACCTCCCTGTAGAGGTGGTCTTCACGTAAATCTTAGCGTCTATTTCTAAAAAAAACCTGCCGCCCTAATTTTGGTCTCCCTATATATCAAAACAGAAAGTCCGTGAGACCTTGACTGAATACATACATCCATAACGCCCCGTGTATCATTCGCTATATACGGAGAACATTTAAAGTCGGCTTCACTCCTGCGTGCAATAGTTTGCGACAAAGCGATTTTGGTGGGCAACGTGATAAACGATATTAAAACACAAGGCCCTAGTATGTTTTACACTAACTAAAACCCTCCGTATGCACAAGGAGCCCCAAACAGCAAGTTTCTTTTTCTTTAGGCTTCCCAGCTACACACCATATATTTCTGGAAAGACATTCTACAGACAATAAAAGAGGTTTCAATCAAAGTGTATAATATAAAAGCAATTGAAAGCAATGAAAGCAATTAAAATCTCGCCGTGAAATGACGAGGATTGTTTAAACGCAAAGATTTCTGCTTGCTAAAATCAAATGGCGAAGTACCAAAGTCAAAGCCTCTCCAGTCAAAATCCAAGCGTCCACTATGGAAGTGCAAACTGCTTGCTACTCAAAGCCCCTAATTAAGACGACAGCAAAGGAATCCCTCACAAAAAAAGGTGAGCGCCCCGCCCCCTCCACACATCGCAGGATCTAAGGATCTAAATTCGCATTTGACACCAATGCAACCAAAGTCAAAGTCAAAGTCGAAAATCCAAACTACTTTGACCGTGTCGCAATGGCGCAATAGGTTAGACGTCGGCTTCATAACGCGACAGACCCAGGTTCACCTCCGACCACATGAAGCGTTTTTGTAGCGCAACCATAATCATCATCCCGTGCCCTCCCATTGCGTAAAGTTGGCTTTCCTGAAGTGGTAGTTACTACAACGCCATCAGTGAGACCACGAAAGCATCGCTTATTTAATTTCATAAAAGTACATGAATCTCTATTGAGTGGGGGGTACTCCTAACCCTTTTGAAATCGGCTTCACCTGTAAACAAAAGTATACTGGTGGAAAGACACTTTTAAAGACGATAGTCTTTCTTGGGCTACTTAAACGCAGAAACTTTGGTCCGTCTGGCTGGCTGTCTGTTTGTAGGTGACTCGATTCAGCCACCCGGCCAAAGGGAACCAGAAGCTGCGCAATAGTCTTATATACCCCTAGCCAAATGTAAACGTCTAAGTCCTGTGTCGATGTTCATACTTGTCAACATTGTAAAACAAGAACAGGACATTATGCAAACATAAGGCAGAAAATCAATGCGTAAGTGATATTTGCAGAGTTCCATGATTAAAAAAATTATGCGTGCTTTGTTTTTGCGATAGAAAATGAAATACTACATCAGCTGCAGAAAACCATCATCTGCTGTGGCCCGCGCTACTATAGCTCCATGCTGAGTTTAAAAGATCAAATGGCAACAGCAACGACAGGTTCCACTAGATAGGTTCCACGCTCCGCTTAGAAAGCTCGTGAAGTAGGCCAACGTGGTTCTGTAAAAGCTATAGTAGGGTGCCTCGATTCATGCGGGTCTCCCAGCCCCGCCTTGGAAGACCAGCTCGTCCTAATCTCCAGGGGACAGGCAGCCGCGGAAGCATATGGGTCCCGTGAAGAGGGAACCACCCCATCCGGCACGTAGTCGCCGCAATTTTGTGCGGCTAAATAAAGTTGTTCTCTCTCTCTCTCTCTCTCTCTCTCTCTCTCTCTCTCTCTCTCTCTCTCTCTCTCTCTCTCTCTCTCTCTCTCTCTCTCTCTCTCCGCCGTAGGGCAGCGCTGGCATTCAGGTCCCGGCTTCGCGCAGTGGAATGCGGTAACTTGAAATGGACTTTCGAGTCAATCAAACCTCTAGCGTGTAACAGCTCTAGGGCTTGGGGGGAACGAGACGGGAGAACAGTATGAGAGATGAGCGGGAACGAGAATGGAGGCATTTACTAGGCAGGGTTCGCCAATCGTCTGTCGTCTTGCATCGGATTTGCAACAATAGGAGCAGATACGCAACCATTTTTTAAAGAGGGAGTATCGGGACTTCAAAGAGGAAGTACCAGGACTCTGACATCAAATTACCCAGGCCCTAGCTCTTTTCACTGGTATCATTTTCGTAAGGGGCGAAATTGTGATACATAAAGCCATACAGACCGATGGGTTTCTCCCGACTCCACGTACATAATCATTTCAAATAGCTGTACTGTCTCAAAGAAATGGACCACTAAGCCGCTCTTAATTTGTTTCGTCACGGTATTGAGCAGTATTTTATGCTAATGAGGGCGGTGGAAATTCGGTTGGCATGAAAAGCGTACGTACAAAACTGGATTGTAGGGTTCACGGGCCGTGCAACGCAGGCGATGAGGCGCGCCGTAGTGGAGGGCTTCCTGATTGATTTGACTACCTGGGGATCTTTGACGTGCGTCGAAACCTCGTACACGGGCGTGCTTGCTTTTCGCCTCCATCAGAAAAGCGGCCGCCGCGGCCAGGAATCGAAACCACGACCTCGTGCTCAGCAGGGCAACGCCTTAGCCACTGAGCCACCGCGTCGGGTGTACGTACGAAACTCAGAGGCTTAGCTAGGAATCAGGTCTACATTCGAATCTACGATAACAAGAAACGACATTTTATCGGAGTGCGAAAAAAATATCTTGAGGCAAGGCATTTGCAATCCGCTTGGTACGATGGAAATACTTTCATTTGCTGTTTTACAGCTACACTCTGTTCGCAGTTACAATTGCGCAGTGGCGAACCCGTTGCATACACACCAGGAATGGTCGAGATGGAGGCGGAAACCTTCCAGTAACGCCGTACATATTCGCTGCGGTTTCAGCCACATAGATAAACAATTACTTTCTCCAAATTCACCCAATGCAATTCAGTTAACTATAAATTTTACCTGCCTCCTCATTCCTATAACTTTTTTCGAATATTTTTATACATTTGATTGATTGTAGGGTTTAACGCGCCGACGCGACGCAGGCGATGAGGCGCGCCGTAGTGGAGGGCTCGGGATTAATTTTGACCACCTGGGGATCTTTAACGTGCGCCGAAATCTCGTACACACGGGCGTTTTTGCTTTTCGCCTACATCAGAAAAACGGCCGCCGCGGCCGGGAATCGAACCCGCGACCTCGTGCTCAGCAGCGCAACGCCTTAGCCACTGAGCCACCGCGGCGGGTATTTTTATACATTTATTGTCAAGGCCAGGACAGCCTTCTCGTACCGGTTTCTGGACAAAATGTCTGAGAACCGACAAACAATCAGTACGATAAACGTTATGGCAACGTTGAGATGGGTCAGACTGATGCGATCCGTAACGCTGGTGGCAGATTGTCCTTCTCGTTGATCACACTTCAGACAAAGACGATATATACTTCCAGCGCACCGTTATCGTGTTTACATTTCTGCTTTCCGTGCACGTGGGAGCGACTGCACACTCTGGAGCAGTTAACGAGCGCCAGCCATTACCGGAACGCCTTTACCGTTGACGTGGTTCTTCCTACCGGACGAAGTATTTCCTCATGTCATGGTTACAGAATAACATCAGCTGTACGAGAGGAATGTTTAGTACAGCCGATAAAAATTACCTTCGCTCAAGTTGTTGATCAAGTGATGGTTGTTAAACGACGCCTAGGAGCGAATCAAACGACGATATTTATAACACAGGCGGGAAAAACGGCCACTTCTGCTTGTGTTACGCTTCGCCGCCGTTCAGGTCAGATTCATTTCTGGGCCTCTAAAATGGTACAGTGCACCACAAATAGTAATGAGCAAATTACTGATGCGTCATGCGTAATTATGCGAAATCTTCTATCCTTTTTTACCAAAATGTATCATGCAGATGTTATATAATAAAGCGAAGCTGTCTACGTCTCATTGATGGCGTATGTTGCCTGGCGAACACACTGCAGAAAAGCTAACTTCCTCTGACGGCGATGATGATCGTGAATGAAGTAAAATGGAGAAATACGCCACCCGTGGTGGGAATCGAATCTCGGTCACTCGTGTTATGAAGCCGAAGTCTGTCTAACTGCGCCGTTTCGGGACGGTCGAAGCAGTCTGGATTTGGAGAGGGTTGTATGGACAAAAAAGAATATTCAGAAAAATCGTGCACTCCTCCGTCAAGCGACCACGATGGATGAACGCTATGCTATCTTCGTGAGAGACAAAATGGCGACGGGTCAAATTAAAAGCCGCTGTGATAAAAAGTTCAAACTTCATGCTCGTCGAAGTCAAAGCTAAACAAGTCAAGTCAAAATAGTGTTCGAGTCGAAGTCCAAACTCATGCGACAATCAAAGAATACCTTACAAGAAAGCTTCGCGTTCAACCATCGTCGTCGTGAGGCGGAGGGGTGCTTGATTTTTTTCGTTATTTGGTGGCAATGTAGCAGATTAGATGGCAATAACAAAAACATGCTGTTTTTAGCCTGTGTAGGAGATGCCTGCCATGCCCGCCAAAGAAAACTAATATTCGGGAATTACAATCTAAGAAGTGAAAGAATAAAGATGGTTTAAACCGAAGCAAATCACTTGGAGCAATAATGCTTTGAGTCTAATTCTGGAGCTGTCGCCAAGGGATGGAGAGTGTTCTCGAGAGCTTTGTGGACATTATCTAAGTGGAACGTGAAGCGTCGCTCATCCTGTTCCTTGAATTGTGTCAGCTTCTGGTCGATCTTCTGTTCTATTATGAGATTTAGTCCATACCCCAACATGACCAGAGAGGACGCCATTACCCTCCGACAGCAGCAAACTAACATGTAGCCCCCCCGGAACACTACTCCATGCCATCTACCCAACACCATGCACACTTACTTGTCAACTCTGCCCCACAACCCAACACTTTCTACCATATGGTCGGGGAGTGCCGACAATCACCATCATTAACCCCCCCTACCAAACACAACACTGGAGCAGTGGGAGGACCAGCTGACAGCTCACGCCCTCAAGACCTGCAACGACTGGTGGACAGAGACCGCCGGGCAGCCAAGGACCCAGGCTTCCTGAACTAAGGATGCCTGTCACAATGGAACTCATACAGTTTAATAAATGTTATTCCTCCTCCTGTCGCTAAGGGACTGTACGTTGGAATGATAAAATAACCATTGGCATGTTCATAGGCTCCGTCTGAGCTACGATGGTATGGCGTAAACCGCGGTTGCTGCACGCTCACGAGAACACGATAGTTTAGCTGAAGCTCTCCAATGTTTACCCGCAGTGAGGCTGGGAGGGCTTGTCCAAGAAGACCTGTCGCGGCGTCTTGCGGTCGACGTGTCGATGCCCTAACCTAAATGATTTGTGTATATCGTCGAACACGGCACACTTTTTAAAAATGCACCATCCAGGTAACTTCTTTCTCAAGATTTGCTTTTGCCTTTTTTGGTTTTATTACTACTTCAAAGCACTTAGAGAGTTATGCATAAAGGGTGGACAAAGACAGCAGCAGCATGGCAGCAAAAACAAAGGCATTACATTGCGGATAGACATGTTCGATGGCACTGTAGTAGCGGACATTACTGGTGAAACCGGCAATGGTGGCGGGAAGATCGTTCCACTCAAGTGAAGTAAAAACAAAGAATAGACATTGGAAATTTGGGGTCAGGGCACGTCGCAGATACACGATATGTTGTGACAATGGTAACCAGTACCAATAGCACTAATGTTGTTAACCGCGAAGAACGAATGTAAAAATTATGCTTCTTGGCAGATTCGACCGAGTTCTGTGGACATCCCGCTGTATTGAATGCTTGAAGCAATAATTTCTTACCTCCCGAGCGTGGAAACCACTGCATTTCTTGGGCTGCTAGCTGCAAAAAGTTAAATCGGAATCAACTGATAAATGGCAGCGTAATATTTACAGAAATATACTCAGTACCACTGTGGCTCGATAGGGACCCCCTCTTCCTCCCAAAAAGAGCACAGAGCCTCATGTAGTGCGCACATATCATTTTCTGAAGTTCGCAACAAACAAATTGGTCGTAATGTTCTCCTGACTTTTTCAAGAAATATTCGTAATAAACAGGTAGCCAAGGATCAACGCTGTAGCGTGCATGTGCTCATTGTTTTCGGCGACAAACAGCTCACTGATAGCAAGAAAATCGACTGCTGAGATTGTTTCTGGTTAATTATTTTTCCAGTAATAAGAAAAAAAATACTGCCGAACAAACCGAAGTCGCCAGCATTTACATCTTTGAATACCGAAGTGGTTAACGTTGCTATAAACGTGATCAAAACAATGGCACTGCCGAAGAGCTGAGCGTTAAAAATTATCTGTGGAGAGAGCGTGAGCTGTAATTTATTCAACCCTTTGCAATTTTGAAATACGTGTAGGCACGTTAAACTTTTTATACTTTAAGATGTTAAAGCACAACTGCTTTCAGGATTTCTTTTCTGCAGGAGTAACCACGACTCGAAGTTACTGGAAATTACTATAGCTTACAAGCTGCAGCACTGTGTCTAAAACATACGAGTTCAGAAATCTCCGCGAAAGCTTTTACAGTTGAAGCTTATCTCTGCGTTTCAGAACAATGTATCAACAAGCAGCACCAATTCCATGTCAGATTCAACAATTTCTCGCCTCGCAAATGGAACGTACTGCTCAGCAGTACTTTTTTCCGGAAGCTTAACAATTTGGCTAAGTGCAAAACACCGCAATCAAAGCATGCTCCGCAATCATAATGAAAGCGAGCTTGAAAGTACAAAAACACACGCAGTGAGCCCAAAGCTAGCAGTTCGTACCTTGCAGGCAACACAAAATTCAGGATGAAGCTGTTGAACGGGCAAACAAGCACGTAATTCTTGGTAAAGGGAGGCGGCCTTAGAAAATTGCTGCTGCTCGGAGACAATCCCTACTTCTTCCTCGTCACTTCAACAACTGAGATTCCCATACCGGCAGACGACCTTCGATGGCTCAATGTTCATTGTTAAAAAGGGAAGTTCAACAGCACACTTGCGTAACATAATAAGCAAATGAAAATACTCGAGCAAAAAGTTTTAGTTCTCAGCTTTTCAAGACATTTGACAGTAGCAGCCAAATTAAAGATACAGGAGCAATAATCCCAGCTGGAGGTGACAGAGGTCTTGTTCTTTTCTTTAGCGCTCTCTGCCCATACTCGGCTCTGGGCCATAAAAATCCAATCATCATCATCGAGATCTTTTGTGCTATTACAACATTACGACAAAGCAGTGGATAGGCAAACTTAATTTCCAAAATATTTTCCTGTAATAATAACATTCAGTGGTTACTTATACACCTCGGATAGCAAGAGAACAGAAGAGGAGGTTTGGCATGATCTGAAAATCACAGTACCCAGGAAGACGCACTGAAGCTACCTTAAAACAAATTACGTGAAACCACACTGACAGGACGCAAGTTTCGCCGCCAGCCGAATGTTCTCAAAAATCACTTGAACTTTCTCGATTTAATTTAATACATGCCCTTTCAAAGGAAGCGAAGATATTTCTGATCATGTGCGTAGTACGTTTTCGCCCACTGTGTATTATATCCGTGGTGACAACATCAATATCTTGTGCCCAGTACTTAAGTGGCGGTGAAAAGAGATTCCGTTCTCTTGTGGGTACTAAGCCCTCCGCTTCCGCTACATACCCAGCGCGGCCTACTAATTCATTTCGAAGGCACCATCAATACTCATGTGCAACTGCTAAAAAAAAACACCTGTTTTCGGCCAACCTCGCCTAATGAGTGGAACCACGGGTCAAAGCGAAGACGGCGTCATATCAAGAGCCAACATTGAAGCAAGGTTTTCAAGAACCGTTATTGGTTCACTGTGAGACTTTTTGGCTCAATTTTACGCATTAATTTTGTTGATATAATGGTTTCCTGTCCTTTAGGTGGGTTGAGATGTTCTATAAGAGAATACAACTTATTACACTTTTGCATCGCGCCGGAAGTAACTGAATTGTGCCTATCTTTGAAAAGAATATTGCGGCAGTCAACGGTCACTTCCGATCGAAATTTCCAATATACTGTTGATAGCGCCGTCCGATGGTGTAATAAGCGCTATACTAAAGCGACGTCCCCTCGTGGTTCGCAAACAATGCCATGTGTGGCACTAGTTCGCTCTCCCTAAAGTAATGTAACATAGCGTAAACGTCACCTAATGTAACATTGCAAAGCGATATGAAGCCATCAAATGAACACCGAGCGCTAACCCAAGCAATCAAAATGATAATTCAAGCTTAAGGAGTACCGAAAAATAAAGTAGGAAATAGTCGGTATCAAACCAGCCCCTTGGTCGTGAAGATGAGGCGAAATCTCTACACCGCGACGTGAGACATCTTGCTGTTGCCAGCATATTTTTAAAACTTAAGCATCGAGGGACAGCATTCTATAAATTCGCCTGTAGCTCCGAACTATTCCGCAGTCGGATAGCACTCTAGACTTTGCGTTTTCAATTTCTAATGGTTTCACGAAAGTAGGGCACGGTAAGCAGCCACCACTATAAATAGCCAAGGCTACTTTTGCTGTCACTTCCCCTCTGCAGACGCGTTCCAGACCGAACTCAACGTTGGGTGGAGCTCTGCCTTTCGTAGCCAATGGTTATACCTTTGTGAGAGGTCACTTCGGGTATTAGAAAACTATTTGCGTCTCCTCGGTGCAAACTTATTTATAGACGCTACTCTTAGCTACCAAAAACGAAGGCCGATTTTTTGGGAAACGCGGCTCTCAAATACGGAACTGCGAGAATCTAGAGCAATCGCAGCGCGCCGAGACTAACAAAACTGCCATGAAGAAGCTCCAGTTCCCATATCTGGCATGCTGACCTAAACAGGCATCAAGCATTTAATTGACACCTAGGCGCTTTCTAATGACGTAGTGGTTTACAAAGTGTTAGTCTGGAGTTGTGGAACGGATATGCTGGTAGTGTGAAAGTCACCACGTTTCCCAGGAGCTGTTGATGCGGGCAGTTCGAATGCCGCTTCCGTATAAACCCCCCGCATTCAAGGGATGCACGGTAGAGGGAACGCGTTTAGTGGTGCGTGTATCTCCCTTTCGTTATAATCGTCATTCCTTTTTCTCTTTTACGACGTTCTCTGCCTCATGCGGTCGCAATGACAAAAAAGCTTTGCCAACTGGCCTATTACCCCTCATATGCGCTATTACCGAGAACATTCTTTGCCAAGGGCTTACTTCCAAGAAAAAGCTAGTGCTAGTGCTAGTGCGAACACCGAGACAGCTCTTACGATTTGCGGGGAATGATAAGTGGAAGTGGATCGAGATTGGTTGGGCTGCAGACGTTTCCGTGGGTGCCGGAATTGCGTTTTCCCAATAAAACACTTATCACGAAATCAACCAATTGAAACTTGAAGTATGTCACCGTACAAGTCATACTTAAATGTAGGTGTAAAACATTCACGGCTTGCATTTTGTTATACTACTAAAAGTTTCACTAAAAATAAAGTAGTTCACTCTGCTCAAACGCTACATGCCGTCTTCTAACAATACACGACTGCTATCGTCTGACACATACTGAGCCATTTGTCTTCACCTTAGATTCAAGTCTTCTGGTCCATTCTGTTTGCAATGAATCGATAACAACTTGCCGTAATCGAAAGTGAAATCGAAACGTTCCTCTCCAAGGAGCAGTACCAGCACACCTGCGCTGTTGAGTTAAAAAAAAACTAATCTCGAAACAGTTTTTTCCCACTCGCCGCATGCTCTCAGCACCTGCTAAGACGTTCTTGCAAAAACACTACGGAAGCAGATTTGACTGTACAATGGAAGCCGGAGTGCTTTCAGCAAGAGCCGAGTGGCAATCGGAATTCTTTCCTACAATCACGGCCATCACGGCGGACAATTGCAGCGCCAGGTTTATGTCTAGGCATTGTTCAATAAAGCGATATGCTGAGAAGCTAATTGCCTATTCTCAAAGAAGCTTTCGGAAATTTCTACAGCAATACCGAGTAGATATCCTCAACACGTTTGTAATTTGAAGGCCACAACCGTTTTGCTAGATCCTCCTTGATACCCCTGTCACACGGGTAGTTTTAATCGTAGTAGAGCCCAATCCCACTCAATCTTAATCCTGGCTTTCCACACTATTTAGGCTTCCAAGCGGATAGCATGGGAGCTTTTAATAGTCTCGTCTCCGCTAAGTATCGCCATAGAAGGTTACAAAATCAAATAATGCTACGAACTGCATACAATAACTGGACTGAAGCCACCGTTGTTTAATATTTATGTAGTTATTATACAAACTTTTACAAATTTGAATTTGTGCACTCTCAATGCCTAGGTAATCCAACCTGAAAATAAAGATGGCATCGCCACGGCTGCCAGCGCCTGTATCGAATACAACTGCTTTGGCTAGTTCATAATGCAGAATTGTCGCTAGTGGGACGAATGTGAAGGGAAAACGTGGTTGAAGCCACCCGTCGCCCCAAAAGAAGTGCTCTGACACCCAGCAAAAAGCACTCCGCCAACTGCTACAAGCAACCACGCTACAGTGTATGGCCTTGAAAGGACTGCGAATTCCGCTTATGCCGGCTACCCCCGCGCAGTTTTACACAACGCCAGCTGCAAAATGACTGACTTTGGCATTATCTGGCGTACGTGAGGGTATTTTCTCAATCGGTGTTGAAAGCAGCCATGTATCAGCCCCGGTGCGTCGAGCACGCTCGAAAAATCAGTCTTGCCTCGCTCCAGTCTGATTGAAAGTACCCTTGTGAGAGGGATATTATTCAGCTGTAATCACTGAGATATAAGCGAAACTACCCGTGTGCTATAACCGACTATAACCGAGGAAGTCGAGTTTACGGCACTGGAAGCGAGCGACAATCTTAAATGCGTGAGCAAGGAGTGTGCCGTAGAAGTCAGAGGTAAGATCGCTAGACCGAATACTGGCAAACTTTCCAGGGAGACGAAAGATTTCACCTTAGCTGGCAGAATAGTACTGGAGGAGCTTTCCAAGTTAATGGATAAGCGTGAGGCCGTTGACATATGCAATTATAATATGGAGAGGGTCGAGCATGCTGTAAAGAACGGATGCCGCCTGAAAGCAGTGATGAGGCGTCTAGGAATGGGGAAAAAACCAGATGTATGCACTTAAAAACAAGCAAGGCAATGTCAGCACAAATGGGGATGAAATAGTCAGCAGTAGACGAGGGGTTCTATAGGGATCTCCACAGAAGCCGGGACATCCAGGCAATGCCGGACGAGAAAAGTAGTTCAGAGGAGATAGACATCCAACCAGTAGTGACCGAAGAAGTAAGGAAGGCGTTTTGAAAGAAATGAAAGGGAGCAAAGCACCTGGTGAGGATCAGATAACAGCAGACCTCTTGAAGGATGGCGGAGAAATTGTACTTGTAAAACTGGCAAACCTGTATACGCAATGCGTAATGACCGCAAGTGTACCGGAATCTTTGAAGAACGGGAACACCATCCTAGTCTGTACGAAAGCTAACATGAAGGACTTAAAAAATTACACGCCGATCAGCTTGCTGTCAGTCGTTTACAAGATACTTACCAAAGTAATCGCTAAGAGAATTGCTGTCACCTTAGATTTTAGTCCACTTAATGAACAATCAGGGTTTCGTAAAGGCTATGCAGTAGTAGACCATATTCGCACGATTATTCAGGTGATAGAGAAATGCGTGAGTTTACTGAACCCCTATATGTAGCCGTCATAAATTGTGAGAAAGCATTTGGCTAGGTCGAAACCGAAGCTGTCATGCAGGCATTGCGGAATCAGGGTGTAGACGAGCATTACGTAAGTATACTCGAAGATATCTTCAGTGGGCATATATATACCATAGTGCTCCGTAAGGAGAGCAGTAAAGTACGTATAAAGAAGGGCGTTAGACATGGAGGCTCTGCACTTCGAGTCAACCGTCGTTATACTTCTTCATTAACTATTGTAAAAAAAAGGAAAATTCTGTTCGACATAGGTTCTTTGATGACTATGCCTGCTCCTGTAAAAATCCCAGAAGGGATTGACAGTATCAATTTATAAATAAATAAATAAATAAATAAATATTAACGATCTCTCATCCCGCGTGCATTCTTCTATTAACGACTTCTCTGATGACTGTCTCATTTCTCGTAAAATAACAGGTATTCAGAACATCGGATTGGGAACAGGTGGGAGTGAAGGATAAAGGGGAATACCGCAGCAACCCTCTGATTTGCTGATGACGTTGCCTTGCTAAGTAACCCGGGAGACGTATTGCAGAGCATGATTACAGCACTGGACAAGCAGAGTAGAATCGTGGGCCTGAAACGTACTACGCAGAAAACTACAGTATTGCTCAAATCTTCGGGGGAGCACAGCGGTTTGAGATAGGTGTCGAGGCCATGGAAGTGGTAAGCGATTATATCTACTTAGGCAAACTAGCGACACCAAATAGCAATCATAATGCAGAGATAATTAGGAGGATAAGAAGGGGGTTGAGTGCAGTTGGCAGGCATTCTCAGATAATAAATGGCGGTCCAACATTACCCTTGACGAGGAAAGTGTATAACGGCTGCATCTTACCGATACTCACCTATACGGGGCAGAAACTTGGAGGGTCACTAAAAGGGTTCAACTTAAATTGAGGACGACCCAGCCAGAAATGGAACGGAAGATGATACGGTGTAACATTGGACGGACAAGGAGAGAAAGCGCAGTGGATCAGGAACAAATGTGTGTTAAGGACCATATTAGTAGAAAGCTAAGAAGTGGGGGAGGCAGGGCATGTAATTTACAAAGGAAGGCAACCGTTTGTCATTAAGGGTAACAAGAGTGGAACCCTGGAAAATGTAAGCGTGGCAGGTGGCCGCAGGAAGTTAGGTGAGCAGATGAGATCAACAAGTTTGCGGGGATAAATTGGTCGCAGTTAGCACAGGACCGCGACAGGACCGCTTTCAATTTTTAAACCGGTAATCATTTCGACTCATCTTTGTCCCCAGTTCTTTCGGGAAGTTCCACATTGGTCGGTCCTTGGTCCGCTCCTTTTTCTAACTTATATTCATAATGTATATGAGCCAGCGCTATCTTTCCTTTTCTTCACCGTTTGTCTTTGTTGCCTCTATTGTATTGAATAATTTCTGTGCTACTGCAAGCTCTGCACTTCGAGTCAACCACCGTTATACTTCTAACAATTGTAAAAAAAAGAAAAATTTTGTTCGACATGGTTCTTTGATGACTATGCCTGCTCCTGTAAAAATCCCAGAAGGGATTGACAGTATCAATTAATAAATAAATAAATAAATATTAACGACCTCTCATCCTGCGTGCATTCTTCTTTTAACGACTTCTCTGATGACTGTCTCATTTCTCGTAAAATAAGAAACGCTAACGATTCCCTAGCACTTCAGTCAGGCCTAAACGCTGCATATTCATGCTACAGCAAATGGGTGATCATGTTGAACATAAACAAATGCAAATTAATGCATGTATCACGCACCAACGCACCTTCCTCAACCTATACCCTACTGCAACATACTCCTGATATCGTAAGTTCTTTCAATTATCTAGGAGTCTATATTTCAAACAATGTTTTTTCGTGGGTTCAACACGTTACATATGTATCAAATAATGCTAACCGCTTATTAGGATACTTGAAGCGCAAATTTTCATCAATCTCTTCTAGCCTCAAGCTACAACTCTGTAAAACGCTCATTCGCCCAAAGCTAGAGTATGCGACCTCAATATGAGACCCTGCCCACGAATTTCTAGTTACATGGGTAGACGCAATCCAGAACCGCTCAGCTCGTTTCATACTGTTTAACTATCATCACACCACTAGTGTATCTTATATGAAAGCAAAGTTGATTGTGTCCAATATGTCGTCGCGCCGCAAGAGCCTTCGATTATCTTTGTTTCACAAAATTTATTTCCAAGCGCATTTTCAGGATTTCGTTTTATCGGCCACATCTTACATATCAAGCCGTGTCGTTCATTGCTACAAAGTTGCCCCGTTCCCCTGAAAAACAAATGCATTTTGTCATTCATTTTTACCCCGCATGGTGAGTGAATGGAATCGCCTTCACGAACCGCTAGTGTCAATACATGATAACAAGTTATTCTAAGCTTCCCTACTTGCGAATTTTTCTGATTTTCCATAGATGTCGTATTCATGTTTTTTTTTATTTGCGATAGAATGCCTGTTGGCATAAAATAACTTATTTACAAATATACATGGGCACCCGTCTCTCGAAGGAAGTCAAGAGGGAGCGGTGGGGGGGTCCCCAGAGCCACCGCTGAAGGCCGGGGTAGGATGGAGGCCTGTGCCTCTCAGGTGTCGCTTTCTGGCGGAGGCCAGTAAAAGACACGCCCATATGAGATGGTCCGCGTCAGCTTGTTCGGCAGGAGCTGTGCAGAAGGGGCAGGTGTCATCGAACGGGGCATGATAGCGTGGTGGCCACGCCCAGGTCACAGCAGGCCAAAGCGCCACTCCAACGCGAAATCTGCGCAGCAAAACCTCTTCCCTGTGATCGAGTTACATGTTAAAACGGTAAATATTTTCTGGAACGTTTTTGGACATCGTCTTATGTTCACATCCTATGCTGCGCTATCCGAACCCACGGGTGGGATCCCACCCGGCGGGAATTTTCCACCACTTTCTTTTTACTCAAAAAATTCATCTGTTTGTAAGACCCACCAGAAACTCCCCTTTGCTTTTCGTGGTTTTCTTGACTGCCAACCCTTATTTTCTGTCATCTTTCACCGAGCCCCTCATTTCCCATTTTCTGATTCGCAACATGCTTACCGAGAGCCTCTGTTTCAGTTTCAGTTTCAATTTATTATTCATTCCAAAAAAGTAGTACACTAATATTATTATACAGACGACGGTCCCAAAGTTAAAAACTGTAACGGGACCCTCGATGCTTTACAATCAATAAATTTGATAAAGAAAAAAAGCAACGAGTGAATGGCAATAAATTATACAATATAATGGGGTGAGTAATCATTATAAGCTAAGTGGCACATCAGGCAACGACAAGCAACGCAAATAAGGCAGTCTGGCAGTCTTGGTGCCAAAGGTAGCTTAAGAGGGTTGAACGCTGGTCGACCACTTTCGACTTGTCGTATACGCTCGAGTCACGGCCCGGGGGTTTAAAAAAGGCCCTCATCACCCCGAGTAGTCCGAGTGGCGCTGGCTACCACCCCCAAGTGCAGGAATAAAAAAAAAAGCCGGAACATAAATGCCCGTGAAAGTGGTGGGGAAACAGCCTCGCTGGTAGCGTAGTGGTTATCGTAACAGACCGGTATTCTGAAGGTCGTGGGTTCGGATCCCAGCAGGTAGGCATTTTTTCACCACTTTCTTTCTGACTCAAAAAATCCTTCACCTGTTTTTATGACCCACCACAACCTCCCCTTTGCTTTTCGAGGTTTTCTTGACTGCCAACCCTTACCTTCTGTCTGATTTCACCGAGCCCCTCATTTCCCATTTTCTGATTCGCTACATGCTTACCGAGGGCCTCTGTTCTGGTAGTCTTGGTGCCAAAGGTAGCTTAAGAGGGTTGAACGCTGGTCGACCACTCTCGACACGTCGTAGACACTCGACTCATGGCCCGGGGGTTACAAAGAAGGTCCTCTTCACCCCGAGTAGTCCGAGTGGCGCTGGCTACCACCCCAAGTGCAGGAATAAAAAAAAAAAGCCGGAACATAAATACCCGTGAAAGTGGTGGGGAAACAGCCTCGCTGGTAGCGTAGTGGTTATCGTAACAGACCGGTAATCTGGAGGTCGTGGGTTCGGATCCCACCAGACGGGCATTTTTTCACCACTTTCTTTCTGACTCAAAAAATTCTTCATCTGTTTTTATGACCCACCAGAGCCACTTCTTTGCTTTCCGAAGTTTTCTTGACTGCCAAACCCTATTTGCTGTCTTATTTCCCCAAGCCCCTCAATTCCCATTTTCTGATTCGCTACATGCTTACCGAGGGCCTCTATTCTGGCAGTCTTGGTGCCAAAGGTAGCGTAAGAGGGTTGATCGCTGGTCGACCACTTTCGACTTGCCGTATACGCTCGAGTCACGGCCCGGGGGTTTAAAAAAGGCCCTCATCACCCCGAGTAGTCCGAGTGGCGCTGGCTACCACCCCCAAGTGCAGGAATAAAAAAAAAGCCGGAACATAAATACCCGTGAAAGTGGTGGGGAAACAGCCTCGCTGGTAGCGTAGTGGTTATCGTAACAGACCGGTAAACTGGAGGTCGTGGGTTCGGATCCCACCCGACTGGCATTTTTTCACCACTTTCTTTCTGACTCAAAAAATTCTTCATCTGTTTTTATGACCCACCAGAGCCACTTCTTTGCTTTCCGAAGTTTTCTTGACTGCCAAACCCTATTTGCTGTCTTATTTCACCAAGCCCCTCAATTCCCATTTTCTGATTCGCTACATGCTTACCGAGGGCCTCTATTCTGGCAGTCTTGGTGCCAAAGGTAGCTTAAGAGGGTTGAACGCTGGTCGACCACTTTCGACATGTCGTATACGCTCGAGTCACGGCCCGGGGGTTACAAAGAAGGTCCTCTTCACCCCGAGTAGTTCGAGTGTCGGTGGCTACCACCCCCAAGTGCAGGAAACAAAAAAAAATGCCTGAACATAAATACCCCAGAAAGTGGTGGGGAAACAGCCCCGCCGGTAGCGTAGTGGTTATCGTAACAGACCGGTAATCTGGAGGTCGTGGGTTCGGATCCCACCCGGCGGGCATTTTTTCACCACTTTCTTTCTGACTCAAAAAATTCTTCATCTGTTTTTATGACCCACCAGAGCCACTTCTTTGCTTTCCGAGGTTTTCTTGACTGCCAAACCCTATTTTGCTGTCTTATTTCACCAAGCCCCTCATTTCCCATTTTCTGATTCGCTACATGCTTACCGAGGGCCTCTATTCTGGCAGTCTTGGTGCCAAAGGTAGCTTAAGAGGATTGAACGCTGGTCGCCCATCCTCGACATGTCGTAGACCCTAGAGTCACGGCCCGGGGGTTAAAAAGGGCCCCTTCACCCCGAGTAGTCCGAGTGGCGCTGGCTACCACCCCCAAGTGCAGGAATAAAAAAAAAGCCGGAACATAAATACCCGTGAAAGTGGTGGGGAAACAGCCCCGCCGGTAGCGTAGTGGTTATCGAACAGACCGGTATTCTGGAGGTCGTGGGTTCGGATCCCACCCGGTAGGCATTTTTTCACCACTTTCTTTCTGACTCAAAAAATTCTTCATCCTTATTATGACCCACCACAACCTCCTCTGTGCTTTCCGAGGTTTTCTTGACTGCCAACCCTTATTTTCTGCCTTATTTCACCGGGCCCCTCATTTCCCATTTTCTGATTCGCTATATATAACTACAACTTCGGATGAAGAGCTGTTTCTGGTGGGATGTGCAGGGGAGAAGTAAAAATGGTTCGAAGTCCCCGACAACCGGAAGGTATTTATTGGCTTTGAACGGACACAAGTATTTTTTCCGAGTTCCCTCTCCCCATGCGCTCGTTCCGCAGTGTAGGTATATTTCCTGACAATTTTGCGTTACTTTTATTGCAGTCTTTTCACAAAGGCACGAAATGCAAATAGGTAAATACGAGTGAGATCTTTTGTCTTTTCACAGGTTTTCAAAGAAAAGAATTCCTGCCATCTGCCCACATAATAATTTAAATTTATACATAGGTATAAGCTAGAGAAGTATATTATATCTATCACACTCTTAAAATTCTATTATCTGCAATTTATACACACTTTCTTTGTCTTTGGCGCGCACTGAAATCTTCGTAAACTACTGGTTTCTTCTGAACTCTAGATTTTCCACCAACAACCTCACACTGATAAACCAAAGTGTCTATGCTAATGATACGATTCTTAAACCCAGTAGTATTAGAAAGACTCTGTTTTCTATCAGAATCTTTTCGAAACTATAAAGGCATGTTCCTGAATTCTGTTTATATTCTCCGTGAAAATATTTCATGAACGTAAACTGCAACACGTTTAAAATGAAGGCACAGGAGCTAGAAGATTCTCACATTATGTACAATGAGGAGGAACACTGGGTGTCATTTACAAAAAAATGTTCAAGCTATGCTTATCACGAGAGACGGTACAGCGCGAAGTCTTCTGAAGTCTTAGAATAGACCCACGTGACTGGTAAGTCGTCGTCAACATTTGCGCCCTCGAGTGTTCTGTATTTGGCGGCGCAAAATGTATCAACGTAAATGTTGGCGGGCCTAAATGTTCCTATTTGTCCGACAACATAGGTTTTGCCCATATCTGTCAGTATCGAATCTTTCGATAACGTTTTACTTTGCCTGAAACGAAAAGTATGAAACAACATATCCACACATACCGCTCAGAAAATGTTGCACATTTATGATACATTAGTCCTTGTCTTGTGTCTAAGGCCCGAAGTACTATGGTAACCACAGTTGCTACTCGTGCGGCTTGCACACCTCGATTCACAAGAGCGAAATCCATTACACTGTAATACTTGCTTTAAAAAACGACCTTCGCAAACCGTCTCCTACACGCCACACTTGGTGCTCCGTAATCGGTTTGTTTCGGAGCGAAGGGTGAATTATATTCTTTACGTATTGAATATATATATTTGAGAAACCCTATAAATTTGTTGTACTCCAGCACGATTAACTTTCCTACCTGTACACAGCAGTCGGGTTTTCGGAGAGGAACGTGTCCTGGGCCCCCATCTGCTGAGCCACTGTTTCTTTAGTAATAGGGTAACTGAAAAACGTTAAAAGCGGTCATGCACCCACTTGTTGGTCGGTTGTGGTGTTAATTAACGGCCGGACCCGCCCTTCCGTGGTATGCCGGCAGTTGCTCCCCGCAGCAGCACCTTGACAAGTCTATGCGGGGAAAGCCACCACAAATCACTAAAGCTTGAGTCCTTGAAATCCCAGACCACCAGGCGGAAAATGTCTGTCTTTGAAATTCAATGCGTGTTAGCCGGGGAACATCACCGAAGGAGGCATGTGATACGGCTCTCGTTCGAAGTTCTTCAAACAAAGGGGACCGCCTCGTCGCTTGCTCTCACCAGTCAATGAAAAACGTCCGAATGTTAGTAAAGGAATGAAAAGTGTTGCGAAAAGAATGAAGAGGACGGAAGCATGATTGCTGTTCCGCATCCGGGCGAACACAGCAAGAACACCGGAGTGGTTTCGTAAGCTAAACCTTATATTATCACATCTGTCTCTGTAACGTCTGTCTTCCAAAACCTCCCCCTCGAGCTTTACTTTCCGAACAATCTAACCACTCTGTGAACGAAGCTTACAACGCAGTTAAAGAGGCTGACATTAGCAGGAAATACGAAGCGTCTGCTGGCGTGGACGACCGAAAGGCTCGCCAAGTGGTAGCGGTGACCGCCGTCGCTGACATTAAAGAAAAAATACTACTGCAGGAACAAAATTTGTAATGTGCAGATCATCAGGCGCGGGAGTAAATTAGAAAAATGCGCTGAGACGCACTATTTACTGCGTTGCCGTACTATGCGTGCAGTCCAAATTGAAAACTGAGAGGTGTTTGCGCGGAGATATAGGACTATGGACCAGGAGCTACGGGGCATGTTGTTAAAAAATACGCCTTCTCTTGGTTTGGCTGACTGATCGAGAAATTGAACTTTGCTTTTCGTATGGTTTCCTGCCCCCGCACGTCTTTGTATTCAGAGAACAACTAATGAAGAGCTCTAAATAGCATACGAAGCGCAGCTCCAAGTTGTCAAGCAGTATTCCAGTCACGAACATTTTAAACGCAGATCACCTTTCTTGTTGGTTTATATGGGTGTTTTGTGCCAAGCTGCATCCTGTTCAACGATCACGTAGGCTCTATATTTGCCTCGTTGAAAATTTCAGCTGTCCATCAGCACATTACTTTTTCCTTCATTGGCCTATATCCGTGCGCGCTTTTTAGCGCCATCCACACATATACCTTTCGGTGGATCCGCCATTTCTCTTTCGGTTTTAATTTAGCAATATTGTTTCCCAGTAAAACCATAATGTAAACATGCAATGTAGTTGCTACGTCAAGTTACCCTGAATTCACCAGAAGATGACCACCACCGCAACTCATCCTCCCTTGATAACTGTAGAACGAATTGAACTGGCCTATACAACATTTTCTAGAGCATTAAGCAGCCTAAATCCCGGCGCTTTTTTGCCATTACAGTTTTTTTATCTTAATACATACATGCCAACTTGAGCATGTAGCTTTTCATTCCATTGATGCACTGTAGCAAAATAACACAATAAAAGAACTCGCCTTTTGTGGAACATAGAGTATAATAACTTTCTCCATATTACTCGCCCACTCAGTCTTAAAGGCTGGAGAAAACCCACTTAGCAATTTCTAGAAAGTTTTGTTGCAGTCTAATTGGTGTCTTTATACGTACGTTAGGCACGTCACTGGTCCAAAAGAAAATGTAAATATCTGTCGAGAACGTTTACTGAGAACTCATTTAAGTAGTTCTGGTGCAGGATAAATTCCAATTTTCCCTAAGTGTGAGTCTGAGGTGACGATGGGGTTGGTGATGTGCTGTGCTGGACACATTTTCAGAAAGGTCCGTTAAAATGGCCTTAACCTGAATATTAAATTGGGATTGAGGTTGACATGTGATGGAAGTGGCTAGTGATCTGGAATGTAACCCAGCCAATTGTTTGCCTGAATGGCCGGTGTAAGTGGGGCCTACATCCGGCGAGGCAAAGCTCTGCGGAATGCCGGAAAGAGGAAAGAAATTGTGGCTTCATGTCACTATAACAACTTTTTTTAGCATTCTCTCTCCCACATGCGACCTCTATGAACAGTGCGCGGGTTTTGTTGTCTCTTCACGTGGCTTTATACAAAGGCAGGTAGAGAATATTGCGAATAGAGTGATATAAACATACTTCTGTCGCTTTTCGAAGGTTTTTAAGTGTACAGTTTTAGGTCCTATAGTTAGTACAATATATTAGTCATGCGTAAACCTAGCTTCAAATTAGCAAAAGCAGCAAACTCGCGTTATCATCATTTTCCTTTTTCTTACATTACCATTTGCATTGAAATACCTGCAGAAAGGGCACATTAACTATGTACTCTTCTTCTTGGATATTGTTTGAGATCCGCAGTCATAGGCCTCACAATGGTACACCAAAATATCTGAACTGCAAATAATTAACAATGAAATGAGAAGTTTGCGAATTGGTTGTGTTTTTTTGCAAATATTTTTATAGCCCAACGACTTCTAGCTGCAATATAATATTGACACTCCTTGCAAATATCTATAGTGCTTCTATGAATCGGGAATGAGTTCGCATCTATATTTGCCTCACTACTCATGAACTGGTATGACCGCCCGATATTTGCTATGACCAGCGATTACAGCAAATATATTTTCCGAAACACTATGTAAAGCACACATCCATTGTATTGATTAATTTTTCCTGACCAAAATTTGTAAACAAACTAGTATATATTGCACCTTGTTTTCTAGTGTATGATAAAAACTTCATAATGAAATAATTCGTAGTTGAATTATGTCAAATTAGTACAGCTTCCTGTGGCGAAGTAATGGTCCAGCGGCCTGATATTGTAACATTTATTTAAAATTGAGCATTCACCGTCTACAGCCAAGTCGTGTCTCTTTTTTCTGTGCGCCTAAATATATTTTCCCTTATTTGAGCTAACTTCACTATTAAAGAACATCAACGAAACTTAAGACGTATTTTTTTGTCACCTTCTCTTTTTTCTCTCGCCGAGATACTTCGGAAAACGGAACAAACGTTCTGCGCCATCGCTTGTTCGGACTCATTTATTAGGTTGCTGATAATTAAAGTGCTTTGTAAATGATGTCCGTCTATTGTGCGTGTAGAAAAAGAGCCGCGGACACGGTGATGCGCTGTGGATTGCATATCTATTCAGGTGCGTAAGGCCCGGCACGAACTAAAAGAGCGGCGTAGACATGCGACCGCCCCTGGAGCGCAGTCGTGTTCGAACTCCGGTGGCACGCGGCACTGCTGACGCTGGCCAGGCAGTGCTGAATGCGATTGTGAAAGCATGCGGATGATGATGATAGTGGCGCTAAATGCCGATGGGGTTGCCACCACTACTTGCGGAAAAACCGTTAACAGCTTGAAAAAGGTTAACGTTATGTACAAAAATAACACAGACAACAGATACAGTGGGTGCAGTGTTGATAAAAACTACTTAACAATTAGGTACAATAAGGGAAGGGGTTTAAAGTGACAGGGGTATTTGCTCACGTTAAGATGTCTGGAGATGAGCAACGCTAAGAGGACGTCAACCTGTATGGTTAGATTGGCATGGAAGTGACGTCACAGAAAGTGGCTTTTTTTCATGTTAATCTCGGGGCTAGCGAGGTCGTTTGATGGCATCCGAATCGTGCAACTTTATCAATCCGAGATGGCTGGATGATTAGGATATATGACGTAATATGAGCGTGTCATCTGTTCAACGTGGTAGCAATGATTATGATCCAACTTGAAGCAAACGGAAATAGCTGTTGAGGTATTTAAAGTATTCAAACCTGGTTAGGAACAAGCACTTCGCTTCAAAGAAACCAACGACCAATCGCGATTGCCGATGCAACCCGGTCTTTTTCATCAGGATGGCGGACTCGCTCTGTTTGGGCATGTAGTTTTAAAGAATAAATGACAGGAACAACAAAATAAGAACATCGCTAGTTAAAGCTTTAGATTTCGAAGAGTGCTTTATATTTTGCAATCCTGAACCAGCCGTTTTATTGAATGTCACTTCAAAGGGCATTCCATGCAGACAAGATACAGAGTATATTTTACCAGCCATCGAAGTAGACCAAGAGCTTTTCAAAGGTTGGCAGGATGGATGTAAAATTGGGCGCAGTATGTGGACATTTTAGTTTTATTATTGAGCTTCAACTCATCCTCCACTAATCATTGGAGTGAACTGTTGAAACGGTTATGGCAAAGATTTTCGCGCGGCTTTGATTTAATAGCGCCTGAGCGCAACTTAGCAATTTCTGAAGGGCAAGCGTCGCTCAAATTCTTTTCGAATGAGTGCAGGAGTTTATTGGTTAGTCAAAAAACTACTTTAGAGAAACACGGAAGGCTCGATGACTTTTTGTATTAACTGCAAGATCAAGCACTTCGTAGCTTTCGCGCCTTTGGCTGTGTTGTTTCCTGAGAAACGAACCGTGTAGGCTTTAAGTTCCCACACCAGATTTTAGTTATTTTGGTGAGTTCTAACGCACACTACCGAGAAGTGAGAGTGAGGCACATTCAGACTTTAGTCGACCGTCGCCATTTACAAAAAGTCATATTTATTTTAATTGTGCAATAAATCTCCCCGGACAGCCGTGCGACTTAAGCGAGTTTCCTGCACATGTACTCTAATTAAAACCATAAACCTAGCACTTTCTGTTTCTGAAGACACGCCCGGAAAATTTAAAGCAACGCAACAGGCCATGGTGTGTCCTATATTCAGGGTTTTTTATCTTTTGCGGTTGGATGTAATCGGTAGTTCTCTAGTACATACGCTCTGTGTTGCCGACCAACTGACATTTCCAGAAATAACTCAAACGCCAATCATCCCGAAGGATTTGTTTCTATGTCAAAACGTTTCAAAGAAAATTTAACTCAAATGACAGCAGGTAATCTTGTTCTCTTCCGCTAATTTGAAAAGCAACATTACAAACCCAGTCGGGCTACGCTTCTCCGCAGATACAAACATGTTCCCCGATCTGCACCATGTAGTGCTTGTTTCCGTTACTGCTGTATTGTGCAGCAAAAATTGACAGCTATGTACCTGTACACCGCCTTCACCTATGTACTCTTATTCCGGCAGAAGCTTTGTAGTAGCAAAAAAAGTGACAGCACAATATCAATTTTAGTGCGCTAGGGGTTTTCAGTTCCAATCCTTGCCCTACTTAAAATTTACGGCTTCTTTTACAATATCTGCTCATTTTAAAATTACTAAAGTTCAGGTAGAATTGTTACACCGCAAACCCACCAAGGACAGAGGACGAGAGCACAGAACCGGCGCTGATCGCGAATGGAACTGCCTCCGGGCTTATCTCGTGGCACCAAAGTTTTTCTCAAACGGGCCCATTACAGCTTCGCCATAACCGACGACATCGTCGCACGGTGGCGGGGACGGTACATTAACTTTGAGCCCCCGGGCAACCAATCGAAACAAGGCAACAACATACCGCCGGCAGGTTCTCCTATGTCAACCTCGGCGGTAAACGTCCCGTCTGTAGACCTCGTAGGACTTCAAAAGGCCGGAACTGCTCCAAGTTCCTCCACTTCTCTCTTGGACCCCCATGTGCTCTGCTACGCATGCCAAGACACATCGATACCTGACCTTCCGCACCTCGTCTGGTCTTCTTCGGGCCTTGCCGTGCTTCGCGCCCAACACCGCCCAGCGGTGGGTTCACTCATACGAAGAGTGGATTCGGTCCTCTTAACGCATCAAAGACACCTTGACAGCATTCTGGAGCTTCGTCTCTATGGCCTCGATGGCTGGACATTACTAGCGTCCTTCCTTCGCTCCCCATTCCCCAGGGACTTCGGGCCATCCTTTTTTAATAAGTTTTCCTCCTTCCTTCCTTCCTTCCTTCCTTCCTTCCTTCCTTCCTTCCTTCCTCCTCCTTCCTTCCTTCCTCCTTCCTTCGCTAGTGGAACTTTAGTGAAAGGAGCAAACATATATAGTCTACCCTTACAATGCGATGTAGTCAAAGTAAAAACACGAAGTTGTTATGACATGTACGTTGAGGTTGTAACGTGTACGACGGGTTAGCGTTACTGTATTGCCGAGGGAGCGTTTTTAACGGAGTAGCTGCCTTTACTGTTTATGCTTCTAAACCCCAAAGGTCAGGTAATACATCCGGACGTGGTTAATGGCTCTAAACCGCTATGGCACAGGAAACACAGACGCGATCTACACTTTTGTGCCTTATGACGTGGGTGTGAAAGTTTGAGGGCGCTTGGTGTTGATCAGTTTAAGCGAGCTTCGGATGCAGAAGCTCGTTTCCTACCCTCTCTGTCTGCTCACGCTGATCTTGAGGGTACGAGGTAGCCACAGATGCCTCCCATTACTTTACAGAAACGTGACATCTTTGAGTTGTTCTCCCCTGAACATACCTTTGGACATGGCTAGGTTTCTTGGAAGAGGGTACATGTTTTCCGCATTTCCAGTTTCCAGTTAACGTCGGATGTTTCCTACCAAATATCTTCACCTATCTTGATTTATAAATGCATAGACTTATTTGTATGCTGCACAGGGCTCCCGATCCTTCAGCATGCCAAAAACCGTGTCGCTAGACTTGACTTGAAATTTGAGCTTGAACGAAAACCACAGTACTTAGGAAGGAAACACAGACACAATGCTGACTATCAACACAGTCTACTAACAAAAAGGGGAACATACATACATGAAACTTTTCACAGCATTGGCACAGCATGACACTCTTTTTCTCGAGATTAGTTAACAAGATATTTGCTAAGCAGGTCCAGTTCTTCCTCTGTCAGAGCTACGGAAGCTGTGCTGACGCACGTGTCACCTTTCTGGCTGACGGCCATTGGTTCGACGACCTCACGTGCGAGGTCATTGTGTTTCTTCGTAAGCACGTCGATCCAGCGATGCGCCGGTGTGCATTTGGGGCAAGTGTGGCAATGGAATGATGGGTGCCCCGATGACGTTGTCTCGAGTGATTCGGCGTGTTCTCGTGCTTTGTCATTAATGCACCTTCCGGTTTGTCCCATGTACACTTTTCCGCAGTGGCAATGGGAGGCTGCATACGACTTCAGTCTGTCATTCGGTGTATAGTGGTCGATGATTGGTGGTAGATGTCTCCACTCTTGCTTCATTGTGTATGCGTCACCACAATTGATACACTTTGTAGGGCTCAATGCAGACAACGAAGACACCTTGCCCGCCTGCAATTTTTTGAGGTTGTGGGCGGAGCCATGTACATAGAGACGTACTACCGTGCACCCTCTCGTGCGTTGCACGTCTTGTCTCCTTTTGTTTTAGGTGCAGAGTATCTTAGAACCGCACAATGTCCATCCGCGTCCATGATCGTGTTGTCATTTACAATGACAAACTCACACACGCACCGGTAAGATTCCAGCCTGTGTCTCATGGACGAGACAGAGTGAGTCTCAGTTGTCTTACCCATTGGGCTACGCCCGTGAGCTAGTACCCGAGAGTCAAAAGGCTTGGCCATCATCCACGGAGTGGAAATGCTGCCATTTTCTTCCGTTTGCACGCTGTAGTAGGCTTTCGCTGACAGCCGCCAGAATGCTTGCCGCGTAGCCGGCATTACGCAGCCTGGTTATCTGCCGGTAGAAGCTCGTTGTCATCTGATGCGCGCAGGACCTCTCAATGGCAGGGTGCCAAGCCATAGTTGCAATCGCTCGCTTCAAGTTCTTGGAGTGTGCCGAGTCGCGGGGGGTCGGAACCCCTTACTGCTCCGTCTCTCGTACCGCCAGCAGATATGCCCCTTGTCGAACTGCAGTCTGAGATCCAAAAACGTCAGGTGGCCATTCTCCGGTAGTTCATGTGTGAAGGATACTCCCTGGGTGCTGTCTTCAAAACACTCCATAATTTCCGGCATTGGTCAATATCGCAATCATTCGCGCGCAGAACGAAATATTCATCCACATAACGAAAAATGGCCACAATCGGATTTCCTTCCAGAATTCCCTGAATGCGCTGGTCCACCTCCGCCAGGTATAGGTTTGACAGGTAGGGGGAGACGCGAGATCCTATGCATATCCCCGCTCGTTGCACATAGCTACCGCCTTCACGTGAAACGGCGGTAGATTGCAAGTACGTGTTGAGCAGCTCGAAAAAGGCGTCACAGGAAATTCCGACTCCATGTTGGATGGTAATCAGGTCTTGTTCCTCAGTTGTTGCTCGGAGTACAGACATCAGTTTGCTGTGGTGTATAGAGTAATATAGATCCTGGACGTCCAACAAAAAGCCTGCAACAGCCCACCCTAGGTACGACAACACGCCTCTCGAGTTGAAGGTCATGCAGGGATCTCAGACCTCAATTTGTGCAAGGTGCCTGGCCAGAAGAGTCGACAATTGTGCCAGGCAGGTGCCAGACTCCGATACTATGGCGCAGAATGAAATTCCAGGCTTGTAATCTTTCGCCTCAAAGAAGACTTGAAGGCGCCCGTTCTTCATTCCTTTTACCTTGCCAAAGAGGCTGTCGAGGTTTCCCTTCGCCAGCAACAATACAATGTCCTCTTTTGCTTCCTTGAGCTTCACGGGGTGAATGGGTACGAAGTTCTCTCCAAAAGCCTCATAGGCTCATCGACAGCCGTAATATACTGTCATCATTTATGACACTCAAACATGAAAGGTTCCAGATACATTGCAAACAATAACGGGCGTAATGAACAATCTCGCCTTAGAGACGATCTAACAGGTATGCTTCCAGTTGGAGACCTGTTTATAACTATGCGCGTTGTGCATTCGCTGTACACCATTCTAAACCCTCTAAAATAACGTTCCCGGCATTCACATGCTTCCAAGACATCCAATAATATTTCGTGCGAAACCGGGTCGGATTCCTTTGCTTAATCGATCTATCTCACAGCTACGCGACTCTCAAAAGAGTCAAAGCATTCTAGCGCCTCCGCGCAAGATGTACATTTGTCGCAATCGTGCTCCCTTGATACCGCATGTCTGACGAGGCCCGAATACTTGTGTTACCACGGTTTCCACTCTTTCTGGAAGTACCTTCATGAAAATTTTTTAATCAACTTTTTTGAGGCTTGTAGGGCGGTAAGGACCCCATAGATTTCAATTTTTCCCGATCGTTCGTTTTTGGGATTAATACCATATTAGCTGTAGTGAATGATAGAGGCACGCGCTTTACTGAATACTACTCGCCAATAACGGCATGCAAAGTTCGAGCAACGACGCGCTTAAAAGCCTTGTAACATCCCACCCCAAAAAGCGTCAGGTCCAGGTGATTTTCCAGCGGGGAGTGCGTCGTTGGCGTCGTTTATCTCTTCCAAACTGATGGCCTGCTCCAAGCACTGTTTTACCTCGTCGTCTAGCTTTCCATGCGCATTAGAAAAACATTCATGAACACTGCTTCCGTTCGCCTTTTCTTTCCTAACAGTTAACTATAGTCCTCAGCCGATGCTGCTTCAATTCTTTCTTAGTCCTCTGTTATTTGATTCTTATAGTGTATGTGTTTAATATCATTTTTGTTGCATAGCTTCTTTCATCATTTAGCGCTCTCTTGTTAGGTACTCCTCCCGCCACAATTTTTCGCTTCGAGCACGAATGATAGCCGCGCGATATCTTTCCGAATCAATGACTTCCATTTCGTTTATTACGCCTTTTATTTGTTTTACGAAATTACCAGGTTGAGAGCTTTCTATCTCTGTGAGGTAGATAAGTTGTGCTTTTAGTTCATTTTCTTTTTTCCTTTCGTTGTAGTGCAGTGTGGTCGGACTTTCTATTACCGTGTGCCTTATGCTGCTTTTGAATTCTTCCCACTTCACGAAGAAGGAGGTCGGTTGAGGTGAGAATAGCTTCTCAACTTTTCTTTCCACACTCTCTAGGAATTTCTCATCCTAAAGTAGCTTTGTTTTGAACTTCCAGAGTTCCCAGTTGGATTTAGACGTTTTTTTGCTTGAACCCTACCGTGAACCCAACTAAGCTATGGTCACTAAATGACACGTGCCTTACATCATATCATCAAGCATACGCCCGATCAAGTCGGGCATGACACTCGCGTTGAAAATGCGTGTAACGGGGGGTGCTTTCGCTTCCACATGCCAGTCCTACATCTTGTAAAGAATGGGTACCCGTCATGGCACATAATAACTTTCACTCTTATCGTACACAGCGGTGTTCTTAGAGCGATCTTACATATAGCAGACGCAGTTAAAATCGCCTAGAAATAGTACGCGTCTGTCGCACAACAGAAATAATTCTATCGATGATTCTAGCAGTCGTCTTACCCGTTGGGCTACGACCATGAGTTAGTACCCTAAAGTCAAACGGCTTACCCCCTCGCCTGTTACGGTTCGTAGAACCTTAAGACCTCTCAATGTCCGTCCGTGTCCATCGTGCGCACACCACCATCAAGCGAAAATCAAGCGAAACTCGATTTGAACCGTGCGTTGCAATTTTATCTAGGGAATAACAAAGGGCAACTCACGGCTCACATCGAATGATGGTTGGGAGCGCCAATTGCATGTTCACTCAGGGGGGAACTTGGATGTCAGAGGGCAACGTGGATGTGCCAATTCGTGCAGATAACTTCCGTAGAGTGCCGAACCATGGCCGAGTGCCCTTGAAAGGTGAGGTGGGTAGTTGAGTTCACCCGAAAAAAAATTGGTTAGTGGTCTCACTTGCCGCCGGAATTCAGAAAGAACAGTGCTTGTTACTCTTTTCGCGTGGCCATGTGACAGGCTCCGCGGCCCCAACTGGAGCTTCACGTCGGCCGATTATTCCTTTTTCCTGAGGCTGCGTTACAGCAGTCTGGCCCTGCAGGTCGTGGATGTAATTAATAAACATTGAGTGACTGGTCGTAAATGTAGAAAAGGAGCTGATGAGCCCATAGAACTAGAAAGAAACTGAAGAATGACTTGGATTTCGGCGAGTTGGCTTCATATCGTTTTGAAGTTTCAGCTCGAACGGAAACCACAGGACTTAGGAAGGAAACACGATCACAATGCTGACTATCAACTGAGTGAGCTAACAAAAAAGAGGAACATATGTCCCTGAAGCACTGCACAACATTTGCACAGCGCGACACTCTTTTTGCGGAGATTATTTAACAGGATATTCGCTATGCAGGTCCAGTTCTTTCTCTGTCAGAGCTACGGAAGCTGTGCTGACGCACGTGACACCTTTCTTGCTCATGGCCACTGCCTGGACGACCTCACGTGCGAGGCGATTGCGTTTCTTCCTAAACACGTCGATCTCGTGGTTCTTAACCTTACCCATCTTATTATTCTTAACGTCGATGTCGTAGTTCCTATGCTGAGAAAGAAGAGAGGTTCTGCATGTTTTTTTGGAAGGGGAGTGTGGCAGTCATGGTCGCAAGCAGCAGGACATGTGAGTTCCGGTGCTTGTTGGTCAACAGCCTCGATGAGTTCCATAACTGACTTCACTGTGGATGGGAGAATCTTTTCGAAGGTTTTAGGTAGTCCGTCTGTATGATGTTTGAAATATTGTAATGAGAATATATAATGATATTTGTGCTTCTTTATAGTTTCGCTAGATAAATTGCAGATATGACGAGTCCTGATTCCGCTTGGTCTGTTCTGTGTCCTTTGTTCCGCTTGCTGTGTGGGGAGGGCCATGTAGCGACGAAGGATTGCCAGGGGTGTCCGTTGCGACGAATGTTGTCTCAGTACGTTCGCTCATTCCGCATTCGATTTATGCTACATTTGGATGGTTTTAGTAATTCACTGCTACGAATGAGATCCTTGCTTCTTGCCTGTCCCTGTGTAAGTTTGAATACGATATATATATATATATATATATATATATATATATATATATATATATATATATATATATATATATATGAAGAGAGAGAGAGAGAGAGAGAGAGAGAGAGAGAGAGAGAGAGAGAGAGAGAGAGGAGAGGGAGGAAAATAGCCTTAATGCAGGACGGCGTTTATTCGGGCAGTCGTTACTAGGTAGATAAAAAACCAACAATCTCCGATGAGGATGATGAGCGCGTGAGCCAAGGGATGCGATGATGATGGCGAGCGATGCGTGGGTGAGACGATGCTGATGATAGAGTGCTTGGACGCAATGGAGGGAATGACGACTAAAGCAAACAGTGTAAAAACAGCGCTGACAATTTTTTCCCTGGCGGCTGTAGCGGCCATCCTGGCCCTCAAAGGGAGCATGATATGCAGAAAATTGGCTGTAGGCGCGAAACATGCACAGTTTTAATCCGACGGCACCGGCGGTCGGGGAGGGCAACAGTGAGAGCAACTACGTAGTTGACAGGACATAGTGCTCTGGGGTATGGTGTACGGAACAATGAAGCGCGTCATAAACATTTTACAGAGTCGTGGCGCACGGAACGGCGTCGAAAGTGTACCTCAACCCCAGGGCCAAGGGTAACTTCTCGGCGGTCTCCGTCATAGTGAGGACTTGTGGTCGTTTCGGCACGACTCTGTGTTCAGTCGTGCGAGGTTCCGGAACTGCACTAGCCGAGAAACAAATTAAGCGGCGGTATTGGATGCGGTATTCAAGGGAAAGGAAAAGAAGGATTCGTCGAGAGTGGACGGAGGATGGTAGCCGCAGACGAGAAGAAACGGTGAAAATCCAGTCGTTGTTTCAGCGGCAATATTATAGGCGTATGTGACAAAGGGAAGTGCATCTATTTGTTGAGGTCGAGGTTGATATACAGATAAACCATATCGCAAAGGGTACGCTTAAACCGTTCTGTTAGTCCATTTGTCTGCGGACAATTGCTAGATGCGGTTTTGTGGGCAGTACAAGCAGCTTGGAGTACGTTCTCAAGGACTGCTGACAGAAAGGTTCAATCACAATCACATAAAAGAGTACGAAGGTGGTCCATGCCGTATGAAGATGGCTTGCAGGAAAAAAATTTTGCGACCTCGGAAGCGCAGCCCGTACGTAGAGGAGAAGTATCCGCATACCGCGTTAAGTGATCCGCAGCGGTCACAATTCCCGTTGACCAGACAAAGTTAAAGGCAAAGGTCCGTACGAAAAGATGCCCACAACCTAGAATGGTGCACACGGGCAAGGCAGAGGCTGAAGCTTACCGGTATGGGCTGAGGTCGTGCGTTCACGACGCTGGCACGAAAGGCAGTACGCAACATATCTAGCGGCGCGTGTGGAAAGCCCTGTCCAAAGGAATCTAATTTTGATGAGGTCGTAGGTCTTGTGCAAAGCTAGATGGCCAGCTGTGGCGTCATCGTGGAAAACTTCCAAGATGTGGGCTTGAAGAGAGCGAGGGACAACTGGAACCCATCGTTCATAGTATGGAAGTAATTCTGGCGGTAAAGGAACCAATACTCCAAAAGCGAAATTTGCTTATTTGGCGGCGTGTTCGGCTGTTAGGTGGGGACGTTCAACTGTCGAGGAGTGTAGAAGTCGTCTGCAGTAAGGGTCGGGGCCTCGTTCGAGGGGAGCAACGGTGGGTAGGTTATCTTGGCCGGCAGCAACGCGAGCCTTAATTCCTAGAAGGGACGATTTACTTAGTAGCTGACGGCTGTGGGCAGTCGGTAGTGGGCTGGGAGCGAACGGGGAAAGCGGTTTGTTGTCGTTGGTCGTTCGCCCCGACTGGTATCGTGCATAGTAAAGTCGCACTCCTGCAGAAGGATTACCCCAGGCGGCCAAAGCATCCCGATAGGTGTTTGAGGAGGGAATATGCACAAAGGGAGTGATGGTCTGCTACCGACTTTAGAAATGTCGGCCGTACAAATTTTATACGGTATTTGTACGGCCCGGAAGACCAAATTTGCGTATACGGCCCAGACAACGACTAGCCCTCTTTCTCACATATGGTCTAATTGTTCTCAGCTGGAGTTAAAGTGCGGCTTCAACAGGCAACGACTCGCTTCGTCGAGCAATCAGAACGCTGAAGAAGGGCAGCACCGAGACCATGGCCACTAGCATTGGTATGAAGAATAGCGGGTGCCTACTCATCGAGGTTAGAGAGCACTGGTCCAGAAGTTGGAGCTTCTTTCAGAGGTTTTAAAGCTTTGTCGCAGTGTTAGGTTCAGGCGAATGTAGTTACGCATGTTAGTAATTTGTGAAAGGGTCAAACTATTCCTGCCAAATTTCAGACGAAGTGATAGAAAAAGGAAGCCAACCCCACGAAACTTCTAAGCTCTCTTTGACGAACAGGCCAGCAAAAATTGAGAACTGCATTGATTTTGTCTGGATCCGGGATGATACCGCCCTTCCCTACAGCGTGCCAAGACTTCGGTTGATGTACTGGCAAAGCAACATTTCTTGGTGTTCAGCTGTAGACCACCATTGATAAGATTACGCGAAACAAAGATGCCATGATGACAGCAAGCGATGCGTGGCTGAGACGATGCTGATCATACAGTGTTTAATCCAATGAAGGAAACGACCACGCAACCAATTCGAAATGGACTTAAAATTTACAGGGGTTGAAGCAAAATGGCAAACAGAGTCAAGGTTGAACAGCAGTGGGCCGATGATGATGATGATTATGATGATGTCCTCAAATATTTCGGCACGTACCCACAAGGGGGATTAGTCATGGCTAAAGCTAGCGGAGAACCATCTTCGTTCTTTTGTTGTTCCATTCAGCCTCGCTGATAGGGTGGTCAACCAAACTATGGCAGGCGTACCGTTGTGTGCGTAACAACATATAGTACAATTTTAATCTCAGAAACAACACGAATTCGTTTTTATCCTTTTTATTCGGCCTTTCTCGCTTTCATTCTAGACCATTTAGAAAGAGCCTACTAGCAGTATTTGGTTTAGCACGGCTCCGTTAATATTCTCACCGCACAATGTAACAATGGTAAGCGGAACATTTTAACTCAAAACACTAGAGTAATTACAATACCTTCCAGGGTTGTCATTGCTGATAAATTATATGCGTCGCCTTACCATCTTACCGCTTAAACATCGCCTTGAAGTGCAGAGGTTAGCTGGCTGAAACAAAAACGTACTACGAAGACTGGGATTACACATGCTATTCCCGCTGTTCATAGTTCGATTTCGTTTGGCTTATTGCACTTCGGGAATTCAAAATGTTTAAAACAATAAGGGGCCTGTTCCAGCGTTCCAAGCATCATCATTCGGCGTGCATGTATTCATTAGCTACAATAAAAAAGCAACCCATTTGCACGTACTTTTGCCCTAAGTAGATATCCACAATTTTGCCAACAAAATATGCGCTATTCCCCGAAACTGCTAACTGATAACAAACTTTCAGGCGGCGTTCAACATTTTTGTTTCCCTGATACCAAATATGTAAACTGACCACTCCATACTGCTGGATTGGAAAACTACTTATTTTGAAGAAAAACGTGCCTACGGTTGGTGCCCGGAGCCGGAGTATGAGTATGAGGAGGAAAGTATCTACTGAGGTTCAGGTAGCGCTTAGTTAACGGGAAGCTAGGAAGACAGAAAAGCGAAGTAACTACAGTGGGCTCGCAAGCGAAGGTGCCATATTGCAAAAAGAAGGTCCTTTTCTTGTCTCTAGGGCTGTCCATTTCTCTGAGGAGGTCACACCCTCTGAAAGGTCTCTCTGCCAAGCTTAACGGAAGTCATCGCAATCCCAGATTAGGTGGCCAATCATTAGGTGGGAATCCATTCGGCTGAACGTGGAAATGACTTCGGTTAGGGGGGAGAGGGGGTAGGACGGGGTGGTTTCAGGGAAGTCGATGCAATAATGCTTCGTTGCTCCCGGTTGCCTACAACGTCCGTAGTAAGTGCACAGTCTGTCCCCGCCTTATTAATTACAGCTTCAGCGCATAAGAGCAACCATGCAGGGAGAAGTTCGTCAGGGGTGGTGGGTGCTTGTGAAGTGCGACCGACCGTCGATTTGCCGTTACTAGAGCTCTTCTGAGGTCTTTGGAAAGGGGGGGCCGCCTCCTGTAGGCGGTATAAATTACAAGCCCCGCCACACCATTGTTATTGGCGAGCCACATTAACTGGGTGCCCTGAGGTACCCGGCACTCTTAGTAATTGAACATCTTATGTTTTGCTCCTGCGATAGCTGGTACAAAACATGTTGATGCAGTGCTTCGTGACCTGGAGCAGAGGTTTCACGCTGGTCTTGCAGTACATTAGCATGGCCGGTGCAGTGTGGACCTAATGCACACAGTAATTTCTGGTGTACTGAGTATTCACGCATGGCTGTTTGGAAGCTCAAGGGCAGCAATTGAGGGATGTCCTCCGCAAGGTTGCACACCTGTTTAGTGGCCCTCACAGGGTTCTTCTTACTGCTGCTGCTGCGACAACGCTGGTGTGCCTGCAAGAATAAAGTAGGAGTTTAGCCATGTTGTTGCCTTAACATAACTCGCTTCTGGTACATGTTGGGAATAACACTGAGGTCAGGTGTAATAAAGGCCGTTTGTGCTGTAATATTTATTCATAATAGCTCTCCCCTTGAGTCTCCGGATTTCATTAGGGTCAAAGTCGTCTCTTGAAACCGCTCATGGGATCCGCCAGGGCGACTCCTCCAAATACAGCAAGCAGAGTCACCACTGAAATGAAACGAGAGTTCAACAAGGCCACGCGTTAATAAATGTGTTGCAAATGTAAAAATATGCGGCCGCTTTTTTGTCACCCCCAAAAAAGTTCGTTATAAACTTAAGGTTTTAACACCTCCAATGGAGACCCTGGAAGTTTTTTTGCTGGTTTTCGTTCTTTCCCTTTTTTAGCTTGGAGCTGACTAGTAACTTCCACGGTCGCTCTATCGTCTACAAACTATCTTGTTCGGACACTTGCTCCTTTGTTTTTAATTTTGCACAGACTTTACAGAATATCAAAGAGCATAGCGCTGCTCAGGGATTGAAAAGGCATTTTTCTTTAAGACAATGTATGTCCCTGCACTGTGTGTCTCCTGCCACGTTTTCTATTCCATTTTTACCTGCATATATTTCTCGCTGTGTGCTTTGCCTCTTTTCTGGCTAGCTTGCCCCTGTAAGCTTCTTCAGATATCTTTATAATTTCATCTTTAACCTGCTAGTGCTTGGCCACTGCGAGTACAGGCATGTCATGTTGATGTATCTAGGCACTTTAGTTTTGCGTTAACGTAAAACGACTGTTCTAAACACCCAATTTTCACTCACCAAACATCTTACCCTGAGAATCTGAGTCTTCAATCGGCGAGGACCTCCCTCTTTCCATTTATCCCTGTAGTTGTTTACTTCCCGCTCCAAAAGCCGAACGGTGACTAGCGTTTCCTGGTTGATTTAAGCACGCCTGAGTTTGATTGAGTGAGTCCATGGTTTAACGCGAGGACGCAAAGCAGGTGATACGGCGCGCCGTAGTTGGGGGTTCCGAATTAATATTGGCTACCTGAGGATCTTAACGTGCGCCAAAATTTCGCACACACGCGCTGTTTTGCTATTCGCCTCCATCAGAAAAGTAGCCGCCACGGCCGGGAATCAACGTCCTCGTGGTCAGCAACACAACGCCAGAGCAACTTAGCCGCCGCGTCGAGTGCGTCTGATTTTATGTACAGTATTTCACTGATGAATTTGATTGATTGTAGGGTTTAACGCGCCTACGCAACGCAAGTTATGAGGCGCGCCGTAGTGGAGGGCTCCGGATAATTTGGACCACCTGGGGATCTTTCACGTACGCCGAAATCTGGTACATACGGGCGTTTTTGCTTTTTCGCCTCCATCAGAAAAGCGGCTGCCACGGCCGGGAATCGAAGCCCGCGACCTCGTGCTCAGCAGCGCAACGCCTTAGATACTGAGCCACCGCGGCAGGTATGTAGAGTATTAGATTCGCAAATGTAAGGCCCGGGACCATTAAACATTCCCAAACTCCTCACGCGTCTGTGTTCACACGAAAGCTCTAAGTTTTAGTTTGACTACATTTTGCTTTCCTTTACTTTAGGCTGCTCCTTATGCGTTCTCAGTCTCACTCATGCTCTCCCGCTGAAATTCTCAGCAAAACTGAAGTTCTTGCCATAGCTGTGCTACGAAGCTCATAATACGTGGCTGACATTTGTGCGGGATTGTGGATGTACACGCCAGAACGTTAGTTACCAATTTAGTGGAAATTAAGACAGGCCACTGATACATGTTCTTGATATAAAGATAGAGTCTAGTTTCGACAGAAGATCATTAGGGCGCGGGGCTGGAATCATGACTGACGAGGTAAACCAATCGACATGTAAACTCTACATGTAAACCCTTTTGAGCTGGTGTCACCTGTATGGTCAACTTGTTATCGGGCTTAAGTCGAGGCAAGTTACTTTGGTTTCAGTTGAGGCCAGAGATAGCCTTGTCACTTGGCCGCATCTCTAAACAAAGCGGCCTCCTGATGGGTGAGAAATTAATGGCTAGACTTGTCATTGGAATGTCTCTGTCATTTCATGAACATGGCCTCTTTCAAGGGTGATTCAAGTTTACGCAGAGAAAAAGAAGTGCTGGACGTTCTTACTGAGGTCAAGGTAATGACGCAATTTAGGCAGAATCCAGCCGAAGTCTACGATCTCATGAAACAAAGGCACCATTATCAATGTTCAATACGTAGTAGTTTTCTGCAAAATGCAGTGCTTTCTTTTCAAGCGTGAGTACACAAGTCAGTTCGGTGGCAACAAGAACAAAGTTTCTACGCATAAGCTTTAGAATTGTGTTTTTGTTTAAAATCCTGAAGCCACCGTTTTCATTGTCGGCCACTTCCAAATGCGTTCCTCTAGCAACAGTATAAGGCATACTTTAACCGACATTAAGCTCACTAGGAACTGTTCAAGTGCTTGCTCTGGAAATCACACGTTCGGTATTTTCTTTTGTACTTTTCATGAGGAGATTATCTTTGTTTAACTAGACCCGCTCGTGTTCACTTACGAATAAATTTCTAACTTTCCAGTCTATATCAGCCAGAGTGACATGTTGACGCTTCAGCAGACATGGCTCAGCTGCTAACCAAGCTCGCTTGAAGCATCCTAAGCAGACCTTGATATCGCTGAGGAAAGGAAATACCGCGGTCCGTGCACGCTGAAAAATCTTCCGCCCGCAAATTGATGTGCATGCGCAGACTAAAACTGGCTACGTGTGTGCTCGCTACTGGCCAAAGACTCTGAAAGAATATTTTTCTATAAATTAATTTACACTTCGAAATCGCTACAAAAAGGAAACATAACAAAGCCAGCACACCGGCATGACGCCTGTAACTGGCTACGAAATGTTTTAAAAAGCCTGATAGCTCTTACCAAATGCTAGAATGGTGATACTGCTCCTGCATATTTCGCCATTGCTTGGATATCTGCAAAAAAATGCTATGTGCAAAAAACGAAAAATGAGAAACACCTTCGAATAAAATGCTTGCTCTATACTTGAACCTAAAAAATCTCTAAACAGTTTCTAGAGAAGCGCTACACAGCATAATTCATCCCATCATTTTTGGTATGCCCTAACTTTACGCTTTTGGGGTGACAGCTATGCTTTCAGATTCAGTGGGAAAGAGCTTAAAGACAGAAAAGCTGAGCTTTTTTCTGTGATGGAACCTGGGGACAGCGATTAGAGATGACAGATTAAAGTAAATGTTTCTCCTGCTATCATTCAAGTTAGCCCGTAAAAGAAGATACAACGGAATTTTCACGCGGCTCTTGAAAGATAACGGCCGCTAGCAGCCTAGGCCATTCAAATTCTGGCAATAGCCAAAATATTTCCTGCAAGTGTATGCGTTGCAACTGCACGTTTACCCAAAAGGCTTTCAAGTAATACCATTTCACAGTAAAAACATTTCCGGAAAACGTGTTTCAGTGGTCTAACACCAGCCAAACACTAGTGTATGGGATGCAGGAGAGGGAGAACACAGTACGGAGGTCTGGGAGGTTAACCAGGTATAGAACTCGGTTTGCTACCTGCCACCTGCACAGGCGCGTGCGGTTTATGGAACACACAAGAGGACGGCCAAGAGGAAGAGATAGGAGCGGCAGGGGTGAGTACTCTATGCTCGTGCTACGAACTACAGCGCTAGTCTATTTTACTTTCAGTTTTTTGCGTGTGCCGCACAATTTGCAGCACTACGAATAAGGCGAGTCTTCCATTAAAAATTTATAATTACAACACAAAACATTGGACTCGAAAATAAAAGAAACACACCCAAGAACATGAAACCAATCGTAATCACTAGTTGCGCGTCCTTCATTCATGACCTTCAACATCATTCATCAAATCACCATCAGCATCACAAGCCAATCTCTGCCCAGTGCATGCAAAGGCCTTTCTCTATAATCTCCAATTATCAAGGTCTTGCGCCAACCGCGACAATTATCCCCGGAAACTTCTTGATCTCCTCTGCCCCTCTAACTTCTGCCGCCCTCTGCACGCTTGCCTTCTGTAGGGATCCACTCTGTTACTCTTAATGACCGACGGTTCTCTTGCGTTCGCATTGCATGCCCTGCCCGCGTCCAATGCTTCTTCTTAAGTCCTACTAATATATCCTAATTCTAATGTTTCTACTAATTTCTACTATTACGTCCACATCACTGCATAGTATTTAATTATAGTTCTGACGTAGGCTCGCTCTTTGGGCAGCCCAGCTGACGTTTTTATTAAAGATAATTTCAGACGTAAGTCACTGTGAAGGCTTTCCCTGAGCGTGAAAACTTTGGAAAGGCACGTTCAGCTCAAATGCAGAAGCTGATCCCTTTCCCTTGCGCTAGCTAAAAAAGAAACACTACAAACTACGTCGTGCTGCGCAACTCTGCGGACAACAAATTATGCAGGCTTCATCTGCACCAGAAGGCCTTCTTTCATTTATTTCTAGGTATGTGGCGACAAAAATGGAATTGATATGTAACCAGGTGGAGTGCTTCACTGTCATTGCGGCTGAAGTTCTTTATGTTTCCTTCAAATTCACCAAAAAGTGTCGAACTAAATCTCGACACCGAAACGTAAGAACTGCCTGTTTTCAGGTTATTACTTGTCCTACGGATATTCGTGAGGGAGATTCCAATATCATGTGGTCAGTGAGATTCCTAGCCTTGTCCTTATGAAGGGAAGTTGAACTTGAAGCTATTGTTTATGTTTTGCACACCTATAACTGAATGCCGAAAACTCCGTTTGAAGGGACATTCTAGCACTCTCTTTATTCAAAAGCCGGATTGCACTTTTATTGGGCAGCAAAGTACCCCATAAGGAATGGTAAAAATAAGTCGCACAAATACTGGTACAATCAGCAAATTGTAGCGCGTTCACTTGCAGTAAGACAGCTTTCCAATACGGTACTGTTGAGCGCCGACAACCAAAATAAATAAATTTACAATACGTTAATCAGATTTGAAACCATGACAGGTGTAACGTATTACAATAGGAACAACACATATAGAACACACTGGACTATTATCTTTCGGCCCAATATTATCGGAGCCTCTAAATAAAAACTTCCTTTTTTATGCTATGGTTTACAGTGTTAATAGTTATGTTAAAGCTACCACAACAGTGTGAGGACGCGTGAAGCGACGCCAATATAGGCTTCAGAAACTCTTGAATAAACATTTTCACAAGAGAAGTTAGCTCTTTTACTCGAAGAATTCCATCTACTTATAAAAATTGTGACGATGATAGCCCAACAGACGGAGCCTATAGTATCGAATAACAGTGCGCCGAAGTCGGAATACCACATTTTGAAGCGCCATTGATAGCCAAAAAATGAAATAGATTCGACACAATAAAAAATCCTTAGAAGACCTGAACGCTGGTTTATTCTAAACCAAAACTGCTCAATTCCCCACAATCATAATTTCTTGAAGTCTTTTTGCAAGAATGATCGAATATCCAATTCTAACTTTGTTATGGAATCGTGCTTACCCGAGGAAGGCTCTTCGCGATACACGCTGGTGATAGGATAGAGTTTCTGTGGCTGAGTCCTTGTTTTTATACATGAGCGAGCGGCCCCATACGGGGGTAAGCGATTTCCGACCAGAACGGAGTCCGGTGACCTAAACTGTCAACTGCTATTCTTTTGGAACGAGCAGCTGGTTCTCTTAGGATCAACAGCCTGCAGGGCAGAGCTATTAGGAATCTCGTATACAGGACAAATTACCTGCTGAACGTTGAACTAGTAATTTGTTGAACGCCCTTTTTTTCTCAGGCATCCTGTGTAGACTACATGAGGAAATTCTGACCATGTGCATTTATGCTGTTGACTTTTTTGACGCATAGAGAAGAAATGCGTTAAGTTATCAACACAACTTTGCCGTCATCGAGGTTTCAAACTTGTTCAAATATGAATGCGAATTTGTAAAATTACCTCCTCGTCACCAAAAAAGTTATCGCAGGCATGCGGTAGTATTTTTCCCCGAAATATAAATACAAAAACAACAGCATATAAATATAAAACATACATCAGGCTATCTATCAACACTCCTGGTATATATATATATTTATATATATATATATATATATATATATATATTTTTCAAATTTTGGGCTCGTTAGCAAATACAGAAAGAAACGCCGGCAGTCTACAACGCCAAAGAATCATAGGGGAATGGTTAGACTATTTTTTGCCCGTTAGTGACCTTACATTAATTATTAATATTACATCAGAAAGAAAGAAAGAAAAAACGCGCGCGCCCAGACTGGGGACGGAACCCATGCCTTCCGATTAGATCTCGAATGCCTTCCCAAATCGGCTATCTAGGCGACTGTGTTCTTCACTTTCGGGGTATTTATATTAACTACAACTGTATCTGACGTTTGAGGGTGGTAGCCAGTGTCACTCAGACTACACGGGGTGAAGGGGACCTTCTTTTTAACCCCCGGGGCGTGACGCGAACGTCTACAGCCTGTCTCAAGCGGGTAACTGGCGGGGAACCCTCTTATGCTACCTTGGCATCAACGCTGTCAGAACCGAGGCCCACGCTAAGCGTTCGCACGATAAATGGATTTGGAAATGAGGGTCTCGTTAGGAAATACAGAAAGAAATGCCGGCAGTGTACAACGCCAAAGAAGGCATAGGGGAATGCTTAGACAATTTTTTTACCGTTTGTGACGTTACATTATTTTTTATTATAATATTACATGAGAAAGAAACAAAAAAAAAACACGCGCCCAGAGTGGGGACCGAACCCACGCCTTTTGATTAGATCTCGAATGCCTCACCCATTCGGCTATCTGGGCGACTGTGTTCTCCTTCACTTTCTGGGGTACTTATACTTACTACAACTGTATCTGACGCTTGAGAGTGGCAGCCAGCACCACTCAGACTACACGGGGTGAAGGGGACCTTCTTTTCAACCCCGGGGCGTGACGCGAACGTCTACAGCCTGTCATAAGCGGGTAACTGGCGGGAACCCTCTTATGCTACCTTGGCATCAAGGCTGCCAGAACCGAGGCCCTCGCTAAGCTTTCGCACGATAATAGGGTTTGGAAATGAGGGGCTCGTTAGGAAATACAGAAAGGAATGCCGGCAGTCTACAACGCCAAAAAGGGAAAACGAATGGGACTCATTTTTTTACCTTGTTTTTACCGAACTTACATTTCATCTTACGTTTCCGGCATTTCTGTATATATATATATATATATATATATATATATATATATTGTAATGCTACACAAGTGGTAGATGGCTTGGACTTGTCACAGGCAAATCCCCCGGGCGGAAACAGCGTTGCGAGGCAAAAGAGAAAGAGGTGCTTTTTGGGTATTCGCCGCTCGGACACCACGCTCAAACCCGGTTCTTACCCAGGCTTTATTGATAAGCCCTCAGTTCACCTTAAAACGTCTAAACATCGTGGTTACCGTTTTGGTGGGAGGTGCGGGGTACGACGCCTTGGACAACAAAGTCCCTGGATCTCGGCCGAAACCGTCACGTTGCTGGCCTCCCACCCATTCAAGAAACGATGGCTCTGCCTGAAGGCAGTTCCCAGACACCACTGACGGGCAGCTGGCAGCCCCATTGGGAACCGCGGACATTTTCAGGCAAGGCCGGAGAAGACGTGGATGCATGGCTCGTTCATTATGAAAGGGTGAATAAATATAACCGCTGCGAAGCTGTGGCACGACGCGCGAACGTCTAATTCTACTTGGACGAGACAGGGATGACGTGATTTGAAAACCCTGAGGCAGCGTTGGCTACATGGGACCGGTTTGCTGAAGAAATTCGAAAGGTATTTGGTGACTCCATATGGAAGAAGAAGAGGGCCGAGCCGACGCTTCCTTAGAGAGTGCAAGTGTCCTGGGGAAACAAGCACAACTTACATTGAGAAAATCCTAGAGCTATGCCGGATTGTCAACGCCAGCATGCCAGAAGATGCAGAGTTGGGCACGTCCTCAAGAGGATCGCAGAAGACGTATATATTTCTTATCGGCAAGGACAACTTGAATACGGTCACCGCTGTGCTTCGCCACTGCCGTACGTTTTAAGTTTTGAAGACGCGTGAGACTAGGCCCAAGTTTGACTGACTGGCCAACATCACAACGGTGGCCAGCTTGGACGTCCGCTCGTGTTGCGACCTCTCGGTGAATATCCAACAAATTGTTCGTGAGGAGCTCCTTCGGCATAGCGACGTCGCTCCTTGCTGGACATCCTCTCGCCACGGAAGCTCCCTGTAAAATGCGTAACCTACTTGTTGCTAACCCAAGACACATTTTGACTCCTCGCAGCCGTCGGTCAACGTTGCTGACTTGGACGACGACCAGCGAAGGGGTGGGTACGTTGTGCCGCCATACAACCAGCTACGGGAAGATTTTCATCGTGATTTTCACAGTCCACAGGGCGCCTTCTACCCGGAAGAGTACCATCGCCCGAGTTTTCCCAGAAGGCAATTCTCGCATGGACAACAGTATTGTCGTTGAGAGCCCCCCACCTGCTATCGATGTCGAGTAGTCGGGCCATATATCGCGGTTTTTCGCAGTCGTCGCCAGGGGCGGAACGACGATCCCACGTTAATCTTTCCTCTCCCAATAAACCTCAACCCTACAATTGACGGACTCCACACAGGTTGTCAACACGTAACAAAGAGCCGAGCGGTCCACGCAATGGTTCCCCCACTTCGGAAAGAAGTTTGGCTCCATCACCTCTACGTCAGTGCCAGTCTCCATCGCCTCGACTCCGTCCAAAGTCACCACCGCCGAAAAACTAGCCGGCGTGGCCGATGGAGTTGAGGTCGCCGGACAGCTTTTAGGAAATATACCTCTGCCCTATCATATGGTCGAAAATAAGATTGAAGTTTTAATTGATGGCGTTCCAGCGGTGGCTTTGGTTTACACTTGGGCAACAAGTTCCTGTTATGAGTAAGGCCTTTAAAGACAACCTTTGGACTGAAGTAATTTCAGCTGGGATCGCGGTGCCACAGTTCGAGGTGTATGTGGTTAACCATTGTGCCCCCTTGGTACTTTTACGGTGGATGTGTCTTTAGGGAGCAAAAGCTTCAATGCAGAATTTGCGGTACTTCAGAAGCCTACACACGAAGTTATTCTCGGCACAGACTTCCTGCAAGAATGTGGAGCTAAGGTAGATTTTGCGACTGGCGAGCTCTCGGTAAGCAGTGTTCTTTACTCTGCACTTGCCAAACGATATTCATGTTCGGGCGAACATTCTTTGGTTGTTTCGGGTGACATGGTTCTACCTCCTAGATCACCATCCTTTGTACCTGTCATGGTGTGCGGTGCTGTGGAGCCTTCCTTTTGTGAAATGATTGAGCACCTTATGCCAAACTGCGTCAAGAAGGATATTCTGTTGCGGCATTGTTTTAGTTCCGTACCCGGTGGGCGCAGTTCATTAGGCGCAGTCAACTTCTCAGCAGCTAGTACCATTCTGCCGCTATGAATGCAGCTTGAGCTGTTTGAAAAGCATACGAGAGCATCCCTGGCAGCAGTGAGTGACGAAACTTGCGATTCGAAGGGTAACTGCGCTACGCGTGGCGAACAGCTTTTGAAGCTGATAAACAAAGGTCTTTCTTCTGGCAAGAGGGAGGCGTTAACCCATGTCATTTCAAGACATGAGACTGTGTTTGACGTTTCCACCAGACCCGGAACCAAGACCAAAATCCCCCCTTCTCGCAAGTGCGACAGCGTAGTAACCGGAGCAGCCCTCTGCGGCAAAAACCATATCGGGTTTCTACTGGCGAGAGGAAGGTCATCACAGGCCATGTCAACGAGATGCTACAAAAGGGAGTGGTACAGGAATTGGCTACTCCTTGGGCAGAGCCGGTAATTATGGTGAGGAAGGATGGTTCGTGGCGATTCGGTGTTGACTACAGACAGTGTACTGAAATCAATTGCAAAGAAGGACGTGTACCCCTTCCTCGCTTTGACGATGTCATAAGCCGCGTTTACATGAATGCGACAGAATGCGATAGGAGCACGTCGCATTTCCAAGCGCATCACGAGTAATGCGATGCGCTAGCGTTTACATGTACCGCATTACCCCTAGTGCGATGGTGGCGCCATACAGTGTCGCACATCGAAGGTAAAGTAGCGTTTCTGGCGCTTCCAAAGCTTCCGGCACGGCTGGTTCTTGTTCTTTTTTCACGACTCGCATTTTCCGGCGTCTTACACTCGATTTAGACGTTTTTAAATGCAAAGCTGCGTTGGCAAGGCTTACTTTTCTTGTCGGTATAATTCCTAATGCGATGCGCTCGCGTTTACATTCACTTCGAAAGTAGACTTACGCGTCTCAATCCACCCCTATCTGGCGCATTATTGCGATGCGCTTTCCTAGCGCATTAGCCCAGTTTACATGGATGCGATGCGCTAGAAAATATGATGCGAGGCGATGCGATGCGCCACTTGTCGCATTCATGTAAACGCGGCTATAGACTGTCTTCACTCAGCCTCCTACTTTTGGTCACTACACTTCAGATTTGGTTACTGGAAAATCCTGATGGACCCAGCCAACAAAAGAAGACGGCTTTTGTGACTCCTGATGCGCTATTTGAGGTTAACGTCATGCCGCTTTGGTGGCCTTCTTAAGCACCCCTTCTACATATTGAAAGTTCATGGACACAATTGTGCTGTGTAATTAATAGTGGTAGATTTTGTTGTGCTAACCTCGACGACGTAGTAATTTTGGACCGCATATTGCACTTTGAAGGAGGCACAAAAACCGTCTTGACAATTGTCCTCTGAACTGCCTGGAAAAAGCCGACCTTGTGCTGAATTCGGAAAAAAAGCCAGTTCGGCGAGCGCCAGACCTTAGTTTTGGGGCATATAATCGACAAAGACTGCATTAGACCTGATCTACAAAAGATTACTGCGGAAAGTCAGGTTTAAGACCGCCAAAGTCTGTGGCGCGGACCTACGAAGTTTCCTGGGGCTATGTGTCAAACTTCCTAAGTCTGGTTTGTAACAAACGTTGCAGAGCCTGCTATGCTTCTCTCTATAGTCTGGTTAACGACAAAAAATTAAAACCGTTCAACTGAATGGGAAAGCCGTTGGAAGTGCAGAGCAGTGATTCGCCCAAATGGGCTGCACCACCGTTATCCGCTTACTGCTACCTCCCCATGCAATTCAGATTTCCCGCCTTCGCTGTGCTCCCGCGACCCCTGCCTGAAACTGCGCCAGCGGGAGTTCTGTTCTCTTGGTGCTTTTTCCCCCGCAAGTACCGGCGTTGCACTGCCAGGCCGTGTATCTGCTCCTTTCGTTGCCCATGTCGACAAAAGGCGATTGTCTTTACTGACTTTGGCGAAGTAAATGCCACCCTCCGCTTTCCCGCTCACCTCTTATGTTGTTCCTCTTGCGTGGCGCTCCTTCAAAGCTAAATACACGAAAGGTTTGCCTAAATCATTTTAAATTTACCGCGCTCCACGGCTCCAGGCCGGGTGTCTCGATGCCAACGCTGCCGTACGGTGGAAACGCGCGCGAATCGAGGCGCCCTACTTCAAAGTTTATAGAACCACGTTGTCCCACTCCACGCGAGTTCCAAGCAGAACGTGGAACCTATCTAGGGGAACCTTTCGTAGCTGTTGCCGCTTGATTTCTTAAAAGGCGCCAGAATCAATACTGGCGCGGGAGACAGCAGGCGACAGCGGAGTGATTTTTTTTCTGCAGTTGATGAAATATTTAATTTCGCGAAAGTCATGCATGTATTACTTTTTAAAAAGGTGCGCTGCAAACATCTCTTCTGTATTATTTGTGGTCTTATATTTGCGTTTTGTCTTGTTCTTCTTCACCAATGTTGACAAGTATGAACATTACACAGGACTTAGATGGGTATATTTAGCTGTGACTATATAAGACTATTGCGCAGGCTTTCTTTTACTTTGGCCGCGTGGCTGAATCGAGTCACAGACAGGCAGACATACAGACAGACCAAAATTTCTGGGTTTAAGTAACCCGAGAAAGACTATCATCTTTAAAACGAGCCAAATGGGCGTCCTTCACTGAGGGAACCCAAGCGCTGCCGGTTAATTCCAGATATTTTTCCTCAAATGTACCTATATTTATCTTTGCGCTAAATAACGGGAAGAGGGATGACAAGCGCCAGCGTTTCATGAGTTTCCAACGCTTATGACTATATAAACAACGTGGCTTTCGAAGCCTCTAGGATACGCTTCGAACGACAGCGTTACTTGGATTCATTTGATTGGATTGGGTGCACTGGTCGAGATTGACCAGTTTTGCGTTGCTAACGGACACCCGTGCTGCGCAAGCGCGAGGACTGGTTTGGATTGCATTGGATTGGATTGGTTTTGAATTCGACGGATTGGGTTTGGATTGTATTTGAAATGAATTTACATTATATTTGGATTGGATTTGGATTGGAAGATAAGCAGCAGTAAGCATGATTTTCAGCTAATCCTGGACAACCAGAAAACCTAGGAATAACCATCTGAACCGTGGCCCAAGCTACGTGTATCCTGGCATAGCCGAGCTAACCCACTGCTAAGCGCCAGCGGTTCACGAGTTTCGAGCGGTTATGACTATATAAACTACTTGGCTTTTGACGCCTCTTTGGTAACGCTGGATCGAACGCACCGTGACAGGCGACACCGTAACACCGTGCGATATCCTTGGTTCTGCACTTAAAACGTAGAGGCGGCGTTGCAATCGCTGGTCTGATCGGTGGTGGTGGTTAGTTAATGGGCGGACCTGTCCTTGCGTAGTATGCCAGAAGTTGCTCCCCGCAGCAGAACCTTGACAACTGTATGCGCGGGAAGCCACCACAAATAACGCAAGCTTGTGTCCTTGAAATCCGAGAGCACAGGCGCAAAGTTTTGTCTTTGAAATCAAGTGCGGTTATCTAGGGAACATTACGGTCGTCGAAAGACGGCATGTGATACGAGCTTCGTTCGAAGTTCTTCAAAACAAAGGGGACCCGCCCTCATCCTTTCGTCTCACCAGTCAATGAAAAATGTCCTGCTTGTTACTAAAGGAAATGAAAAGTGCTGCGAAAGGATGCAGAAAGGGCCAAAAGCATGATTGCTGTTCCGCATCCGGACGAACACCGCAAAAACACTGAAAAGGTTTCATAAGCTAATCTGTATATTCTCACCTCTGGGTCCAACGTGTGGTGTAAGCGGTAACGCCTGTCCCCCCAAACTTCTCCATCGAGCTTTACTTTCCGAACAATCTAACTACGCTTTGAACAAAGCTTACTAAGCAGTTAAAGAGGCTGAGAATAGCAGGAAATACGAAGCTTCTCCTGGCGTAGATGACTGAAAGACTTTCTATGTGGGAGCTGTGACCGGCTTCCCCAACATGAAAGAAAAATGCTACTGAAAGAAGAAAATCCTTAATGCGCAGATCATCAAGGATGGGAGTATAATAAAAAAAAGGCGCTCAAACGCACTTCTCACTCCGTTGCCCCCTATGTGTGCAGTACAAAAAATTGAAAATGAGAGGTGTTCACACGAAGACGTACGAGTACGGTCCAGGGGCTAGGGGTATGTTATTAAATAATACGCCTTCCCTTGGTTCGGCTGACTGATCAAGAAAGTGAACTTTGGTTTTCGTACGGTTTCTTGCCCCCTCACTTTTCTCTATTCAGAGAAGAACTAATAAATAGTTCTAAATAGCGTACCAAGTCCTACTCGAAGCTGAACTTGCCGCTATGCATGCTGCTTTCGCCTACATCATCGAGCAACCAGCGCGTCAGTGGTCAATCTTCACCGTTTCTCGGGTGGCCCTTCAGTGCTTGAAATCGTACCTGAAAGATCGGCTTGTTTTCGCCATTTATGCGTTGCACTTACAAGCTCTAAATGCGCACCACCATGTAGAACATCAGTGGATTCCTCCCACTGCGGTATAACTGGGAACGTCAAAGCGGACACTGCGGCATCAATTGTGCATGATATGCACGGTCCAGTGATGCCGATACCGTTCTCCAGAAAAGATTCTTCGGCCCCTGTGTTCAGCGCTGCCTGGAGGTATTAGCGATCTATGTGGGATGCTGCGCCGCAAAATCACGCGCCGCTTCACTTCATAGACCCGCACGAGACCTTCAGGATGCCTGACAGACTTTCCAAGCATGACGAAGCGGTTCTTCACCGCGTGCGGCTAAATGTCGCTTACAAAAGTTATTTTCGATTCAAGATGAAACAGGCAACTTCCCCTTCTGCACTCTTTGTGACGTGCGCGAGGACTTGAACCACGTATTATGTGAGTGTACGCGGTAATAGAGTAGCTGGAACGCCCCTTTTAGTGTCCGTGGGTCTTCCGCTTTCTAGAGGACTAACTCTAAGTGACGTGCTAGGCCCTTGGTCGAGCTCTAAATGAGCATCTCGAGCGACAAAAGCTCGTTTGTCGTTCCTGCGAAGCACAGGACTTGATCAAACTCTATAAACAGGTCTTTTTGAAATAGCGCATCATCTTCATCACAGTAATAACCATCATCTCTTCATCGATTTCATTTTTTCATACGTCTGTTCTAGCAAGCTAGGCGCCTTGACCAGGGTAACCTCACCAGCATCATTAAAGACTATTCTCGCTCTCTAAGCTGTCAAGAAGTAGCTAACTATTTATGGTTCCTGTCATGCCCACTTTAAAGGCAGAACATCACCCTTATTGTTGGTTTTGATAGATGTTTCGTTCCCTGCTGCATCCTGTTCAAGGGTAATGTATGCTGCCCGTGTGTACGAGATTTCGGCGCACGCTAAAGATCGCCAGGTGGTCAAAATTAATCCGGAGCCCTCCACTACGGCGCGCCTCATCGCCTGCGTTGCGTCGGCGCGTTAAACCCCACAATCAAATCAAATCATAAGTATTGCTTCCATATTCGCTTCGTTGAAAATTTCAGCTGTCAATGAGCACATGACTTTTTCTCTTTATTGTCCTTTATCCGTGCGCGCTTTTTAGCGTCATCCACACTTAAACATTTCTCTATATCCGCCATTTGTCTCTTAGGTTATATTTCGCAAAACGTTTTCCCAGTAAAACCATAACGTAAACTTTAAATGTACCTGGTGCGTCAAGTTACCCTGCATTGACGAGAGGACGACCGCCAACCGCAACTCATCCTTCCTTGATAACTGTTGAACGAAGGAACTGGCCTATACAGCATTTTCTAATGCTTAAAGCAGCCTGAATCCCACGCTTTTTTCTAATTGTAGTTTCTTTCTCTTAAACAATACACGCCGACTTCACCATGTATCTTTCCACTCCTTCGATGCACTGTAGCAAAATGGCGCAATTAAAGAACTCGACTGTTGTGGAACTTGGAGTATAATACTTTCTACATATTTTTCTTCCACTCAGTCTTCAACGACTGAAGAAAAGTGACCCCTAAAAAGTATTGTTGAAGCCCACTTATCAATTTCTACGAAATTTTGTTGCAGTCTAATTGGTGTGATTATACGCACGGTAAGCACGTCACTGGTCCAAAGGAAAACCTAAATATCTGTTAAGAATTTTTACTGAGAACTAATTTAAGAATTTGGGGTGCACGATAAATTCCATTTTGCTTTAAGTGTGAGTCTGAGGTGAGGCTGAGGTTGGTGATGTGTTGTGCTGGACACATTTTCAAAACAGTCTGCATAAATGACCTTAAGCGGAATATTAAATTGGGGTTGATGTTGACATGCGATAGAAGTAGCCAGTGATCTGGAATGTAAGTTCGCATGAACGGCCGGTGCTAGTGGGGTGAACAGCCGGCGAGGCAAAGCTCTACGGAACGTCGAAAATAGAAAACAAATTGTGGCTTCATGCCGCAGTAATTAATTTTTTGAGCATTCTCTCTGCCCGCAGGAGACCTCTATGACCTGTACGCTGGTTTTAATATCTTTTCACGTGGCTTTATAAAGAGGCACGGTAGAGAATGCTGAGATTGGAGTGATATAAACATAGTTCTGTCGGTTTCCAGAGGTTTTTAAGTACACAATTCCATTTCATATAGTTAGTGCAATATATTAGTCATACGTAAACGTAGCTTCAAGTTAACAAAAGCAGCAAACTCACGTTATCATCTTTATACTTTATTTCACATTACCTTATAAATGGAAATATCTGCAGAAAGGGAACATTAAGCAGTATACCTTTCTGTTTGCAGTTGTTGAGATCTGCAGCCAAAGGTGTCAGACTGGTACACCAAAACATCTCAAATGCAAATAATAACAAAGAAATGAGCAAGTTGCGAATTGGATGTGTTTTGTAATAAATAATTTTTGATACCCCAAGGACTTCCAGCTGCAAAAAATATTGACACTCCTTGCAAATATTTGTAGCGTTTCTATGAATCGGGAACGAGTTCGCAACTGTTTTGGCATCAGTACTAATCAACCGGTATGACCCCCCCATATTTACTATCACCAGTGATTAGAGCCATTATGTTTCCCGAAACGTTATGTATAGCACATATGTATTGTATTTATTTAGTATTCTCTGAGCAAACTTTGGAAACAAAGTGTGGATATTGCACCTTGTTTCTGTAGTGTACGTTGAAAACTACATATTGAAAAAAATGCGTAATTGGTTTGCGCCATACTAATACAGCTTCCTGTGGCGGGAAATTTGTTTTTTCGGTATGCTGACTTCGGGCACAAGTTATGGTCCAGGGGCCTGGTAGTGTCACATTTATTTCAAACTGACCCTTCATCGTTTACAGCAAACTCGTTTCTCGAGTTTCTGTGCGCCTAAATATATTTTCTCTTATTTGAGCGAGCTTCACTTCTTAAAAACATCAAGTACACTTGAGATGTATGTCTTTGTAACCTTCTCTTTCTCTCGCCAAGATACTTAGGAAAACGGAACAAACGTTCTGCGCAATAGCTTGGTCGGACTCATTTATAAAGTTGCTGATAATTCAGTAGCTTTGTAAAAGGTGTCAGTCATTTTTGCGCGTAGGAAAGCGCCGTGGACTCGGTGATGCGCTGTGGCCTGCTACATGTATTCAGGTGCGTAGGTCCCGGACAGAATTTAAAGAGTGGCGTAGACAAGCGACCGCCCCTTCAGCGCAGTCGTGATCGATCTCTGGTGGCACGCGGCACTGCTGACGCTGGCCAGGCACAGCTGAATGTGGTTGTGAAAGGATGCAGCTGATGATGATAGTGGCGCTTATTGCCGATAGTGTGGCCGCCACTACTTGCGTAAACCCAATTACAGTTTGCAAAATGTTAACGTTGCGTGCAACAATAATACAGACAACAAATACAGTAGCTGAAGTGTTGATCAAAACTACTTTGCAATGAGTTACAATGGTACAGGGGGTTAGTGACGGAATATTTGTTCGCATGAAGATATCTGGAGATAAGCAACTCTAACAGGGCATCAACCGGTATGGATAGATTGGAATGGAAGTGACGTCGAAGAAAGTTACCTTTGTTTCAAGTAATCTCGGGGCTAGCGAGGTCGTTTGATCGCATCCGAATCGTGCAACTTTACCAATCCGCGATTGCTGGATGATTAGTATATATGACGTAATATGAGCGTGTCATCTGTTCAACGTGGTAGCAATGATTATGATCCGACTTTAAGAAAACGGAAATAGCTGTTGAGATATTTGAAGTATTCAAACCTAGTTAGGAACAAACACTCCGCTTCAAAGAAACCAACCACCAAATGGTGATTGCGGATGGAAGCCTGTCTTTTTCATCAGGATGGCGGGCTCACTCTGTTTGGGCATGTAGGTATTAAGGAATAAAAGACAGCAACAACAAAATAAAAACATCGGTCGTTAAAGCTTTAGATTTGAAAGCGTGCTTCATATTTTCTTATCCTGCACCAGCCGTTTTATTGAATCTCACATCAAAGTGCATTCTATACAACATGATACACAGTAGATTTTAGCAGCCATCGAGTAGACCAAGAATTTCTCTAAGGTTGGCTTGATTGATTTAAAATTAGCCGCATTCTGTGGACATTTTCGGCATTAGTTTAGTTTAAATTATTCAGCTTCAACTCACCCTCCACTAATCATTCGAGTTAACTGTTGAAACGGTTATGGCAAAGATTTTCGCGCGGCTTTGATTGAATAGCGACGTAGCGCCACATAGAAATTTCTGCAAGGATAGCGACGCTCGAAATCTTTTCGAACGAGTGCAGGAGTTTATTGGTTAGTCAATCAAAACTTCTTTAAACGAACACGAAAGGCTCAATGACTTTTTCTATTAACTGAAATATCAAGCGATTCGTAGCTCTCGCGCCCTTGGATGTGTTGTTTCCTGAGAACGAACCGTGTAAGCTTTAAGTTCCCACAGGAGTTTTTTTTTTTTGGTCAGTTCTAACGCGCACTACCGTCGCCATTTGACAAAAAGTCATTATTATTCTAAATGTGCAATAAATCTGACCGGATAGCCGTGTGACTTAAGCGAGTTTCCTGCATATGCACTTTAATTGAAATCGTAAACCTAACAGTTTCCGTTTATGAAGACACGTCCGGAAAATGTAAAGCAACGAAACAGGTCGTGGCGCGTCCTCTATTCAGGGTTTTTATTCTTTTGCGGCTGGATGTAATCAGTAGTTCCCTCGTACACACGCTGGGTTGCAGACCAACTGACCTTTCGAGAACTATCTCACAACGCCGATGATACTGAAGGATTTGTACCGACGTCAAAACGTTGGAAACACAATTAAACTCAAATGACAGCAGGTAATCTCGTTCTCTTTCGCTAATTGAAAAAGCAACATTCCAAACCCTGTCGGGCTGCGCTTTTTTGCAGATACAGACATGTACCTCGATCTGCAGCACATAGTGGTTGTTCAGTTACAGCTGTATTTTGCAGCAAAAAATTTACAACTATTTACCTGTATGCCGCCTTGACCTATGTACTCTCATTCTGGGAGACCCTGTGTAGTAGCAAAAAAGTGACAGCACAATATAAATGCTAGTGCGATAGGGGTGTTCAATTAAATCCTTGCCCTACCTTAAATTTACGGCTTTGCTACAGTATGTGCTCATTTAAAATTACTAAAGTTCAGGTAGAATTGTTACACCGCAAACTCACCAAGGACAGAGGACGAGAGCACGGAACTGGCGCTTATCGCGACTGGAACTATGCTGAAAGGAGCAAAACATATATAGTCTACACATACAATGCGATGTATTCAAAGAAGAAACACAAAGTTGCAGTGACATCTATGTTTATGTTGTAACATGCACGACGCGTTAGCGTTACTTTAATGCCGAGGGAGTGTTTTTAACGGAGTAGTTGCCTTTACCGTTTATGCTTTCCAAACACCGAAGGTCACTCAATACAGCCGGACTTGGTTAAATGGCTCATAAACCGCTATGGCGCAGGAGAGACAGACGCGATATACACTTTTGTGTCTTGTGACGTGGGTGTGAAAGGTTGCGGGTGCTTGGTGCTGATCAGTTTCAACGAGCATCCGATGCAGCAGCTCGTTTTCTTCCCTCTCTGTCTGCTCACACTGATCTTGAGGGTATGAGGTAGACACAGATGCCTCCCATTTCTTTACAGGAATGTGACATGTTTGAGTTGTTCTCCCCTGAGGATACCTTTGTACATGGCTAGGTTTCTTGAAAGAGGGTGCATGTTTTCCGCACTTACAGTTTCCATAACGCCAGATGTTTCCTACCAAACATGTTCACCTATTTTGATTTATGAACGCATAGACTTATTTATATCCCGCAAAAGGCTTGCGATCCTTCAGCACGCGAAAGATAATGTTCCTAGACCTGACTTGAATTTCAGCTTGCACGAAAACCACAATTCTTTCGGGAGAGAAACACGAACACAATGTTGGCTATCATCTCAGTATACATGAAACATTGCCCCACCATTGGCACAGCGCGGACACGTCTTTTTTTTCGAGATTAGTTAACAGGATAATCGCTAACAGGTCCAGTTCTTTCTCTGTAGGGCTACGGGGGCTGTGCTCACGCACGTGTCACCTTTCTTGCTTGCGGCCACTGCTTCGACGCCCTCACTTGCGTGGCGATTGCGTTGCTTCCATGCTTCCTAAGCACGTCGATATCGTCGATGCGCGCGATGCATTTTGGGCAAGTGCGGCAACGGAATGATAGTTCCGGATAACGTTGTCTTCAGTGCGACGGAGTGTTCTCGTGCCTTGTCATTAATGCACCTTCCGGTTTATCCTACGTACACTTTCCCTCAGGATAATGGGATGCTGTAATACGACTTCAGTCTGGCATCGGCATATGTTGTTCGATGATTGTTGGTGCATGTCTACACTCCTGGGGCCGAATTCTCTAAAAAACGGGCGTCGTTTTGAACGACGGGGCAGCGCCATGCAAATGCATGTGTTCTGGGGTTGGGGCCGTCGCTTTGGGGCTTCTTGCAGGGGCAATCACCGCAGAAAAGCGCTGTGGCAAGGGCTCGAAGCGACAAGTTAAACGACGGGGAGGCAGTGGGTGTCACTTCGAGCCCTTGCCACAGCGCTTTTCTGCGGTGATTGCCCCTGCAAGAAGCCCCAAAGCGACGGCCCCAACACCAGAACACATGCTTTTGCATGGCGCTACCCCAACGTTTCAAAACGACGCCTCGTCGTGTTAGAGAATTCGGCCCCTGCTTCGTTGTTTATGCGTTGGCACATTTGATACGTGTTATTGGGGGCACTGCAGACAAAGAACACACCTTGCCTGCACTTTTTTGAGGTTGTGGGCGAAACCATGTACATAGGGGAGTACTACCGTATTCCTTCTCGTGCGTTCCATGTCTTCCGTCCTTTTGGTTTACGTGCGGAGTACTTAATGCCCGCACAATGTACGTCCGCGGCCGTCCGCGTAGCATTTACAATCAGAAAAAAGACACACAAGCACCGGCAGGATTCCAGCCTGTGTGTGATAGACCAGAGTTAGCGTCAGTTGTCTTACCCATTGGGCTACAACCCTGAGTTTGTACGCAAGAGTCAAACGGCTTACTCCCTTGCCTGTGAATGTGCGGGGTACCACCTTAGGACCTCCCAATTTCTGACCGCGTCCATCCGTGCGCATGCCACCATCAAGCGAAAATCAAGTGAAATTCGATTTGAACCGTGCGTTGCAGTTTCATTGAGGGAATAATAAAGCTGCAACGCACAGCTCCAATCGAATGACGGTCGGGGCGCAAATCGGATGTCACTAGGGGCGCAACTTGAATGTCATTTCGAGCCCCAGTACTCCGCACCCGCGCCATCATCCACGGAGGAGAGATGCTGCATTTTCTTTTGTTCACACACTGTAGTAGGCTTTCACTCACAGCGGCCATGATGGTTTCTGCATAGCCGGCGCTACGCAGCCTTGTTATCTGCCGGTTGAAGCTCGTTGTCATCTGAAAGGAGCAAAAATATATAGTATACACATACAATGCGATGTAGTCAAAGTAAAAACACAAATTTGCGGTAACATCTACCTTTAGGTTGTAACGTGCACGACGCGTTAGCGTTAATTTTTGCTGAGGGAGTGTTTTTAACGGAGTAGCTGCCTTTACTATTTATGATGTTACAAACACCGAAGGTCATTCAATACAGCCGGACTTGGTTAAATGGCTCTAAACCGCTATGGCACCGGAAAGACAGACGCGATCTGCACATTTGTGTCTTGTGACGTGGGCATGAAAGGTTGAGGGCGCTTGGTGTTGATCAGTTTCAGCGAGCTTCGGATGCAGCAGCTCGTTTCCTTCCCTCTCTGCCTCCTCACACTGATCTTGAGGGTACAAGGTAGCCACAGATGCCTCCCATTACATTACAGGAATGTGACATTTTCGAGTTGTTCTCCCCTGAGCATACATTTGGACATGGCTAGGTTTTTTGGAAGAGGGTACATGTTTTACGCATGTACAGTTTCCAGTTAACGTGGGATGCTTCATACCAAATATCTTCACCCATCCTTATTTATAAATGTAGAGACCTAATTGTATCCTGCAAAGGGCTCCCGATCCTGCAGCATGCCAAAAAACGTGTCCCTAGACTTGACTTGAAATTTAGCTTGAACGAAAACCACAGTACGTAGGAAGGCAACACAAACACAATGCTGATTATCAACTCAGTTTACTAACAAAAAAGGGGAACATATACACATGAAACATTGCAGAGCATTGGCAGAGCACGACAGTCTTTTTCCCGAGATTAGTTAGCAAGACAATCGCTAAGGAGGTCCAGTTCTTTCTCCATCAATGCTATCGAAGCTTTACTGGCACACGTCTCACCTTTCTTGCTGACGGCCACTTCTTCGATGACCTCACGTGCGAGGGCATTGCGTTGCTTCCAAAGCACGTCGATCTCGTCGATGCGGGCGGTGCATTTGGGGCAAGTGCGGCAACGAAATGATAGGTGCCCGGATGACGTTGTCTTGAGTGAGACGGGGTGTTCTCGTGCCTTGTCGTTAATGCACCTTCCGAGTTGTCCCACGTACACTTTTTCGCATCGTAATGGGACGCTGTACACGACTTCAGTCTGGCATTCGCGGTATGTTGTGCGATTATTGGTAGTGGATGTCCCCACCCTTGCTTCATTGTTTATGTGCTTTCACATTTGATACGCGTTTGGGGGCAATGCAGACAACGAACACACGTTGCCTTCCTGCAATTTTTTTGAGGTTGTGGGTGGAGCCATGTACAGAGGGACCTATTAAAGTATACCCTCTCGTGCCTTGCACGTCTTGTCTTCTTTTGTTTAAGGGGCAGAGTACCTTAGGTCCGCACAATGTCCGTCCGCGTCCGTCCGCAAAGCATTTACAATTGCAAGAACTCACAGAGGCACCAGTAGGATTTGAGCCAGTGACTGGTGGACCAGACAGGGCTAGTATCAGTTGTCTTACCCATTGGGCAACGACCGTGAGCCAAACCCGAGAATCAAACGCCTTACTCCCTCGCCTGTAACGGTGCGTAGTACCATAGGACCTTCCCATTGTTCGTCCGCGTCCATCGTGCCCACACCATCATCAAGCGAAAGTCGAGTGAAATTCGACTTGAGTTGTGAGTTACAGTTTTATTTCTGCTATAATAAAAGGGCAACTCATGGATCAAATTGAACGATGGTCGGGGCACAAATCAGATGTCACAAGGGGGGAAACTTGGATTTCATTTCGAGTACCCATACTACGCACCCTCGCCATCATCCACGGAGTGGAGATGCTGCCATTTTCTTCCTTTCACACGCTGTAGTAGGCTTTCGCTCACTGCCGCCAGGATACTTTCCGCATAGCGAACATTACGCAGCGTGGTTATCTGCGGGCTGAAGCTCGTTGTCATCAGATGCGCGAAGGAAATCTCAGTGGCGGGGTGGAAAGGCATAGTTGATATCGCTCGCTTCACGTTTTGCAGTGTGCCGATTCGCAGGGGTTGGAACACGTTACTGCTGCTTGTCTCGTACCGCCAGCAGATATGGCCCTTGTCGAACCAGAGGCTGAGATCCCGAAACCCCAGGTGGCATTCTCCAGTAGTTTATGTGTGAAGGATAGCCCCAGGGTGCGGTCTTCAAAACACCACATAATTCAGGCATTGGTCACTATCACGGTCATTCGCGCCCAGAACTAGACATCCACATAACAAAAAATGGCCACAATCGGCTTTCCTTCCAGGATTCCCTGAATGCGGGGCGACGCGAGATCCTATGCATATCCCCGCTCGTTGCATATAGTTACCGCCTTCACGTGAAATGGTGGTAGATTGCAAGTATGTGTTAAGCAGCTCGTAAAAGACGTCACATAAAATTCTGACTGCATTTTAAAAGAAAATCAGGCCTTGTTCCTCAATTGTTGCTCGGAGTACAGGCATCAGTTTCGCGTGGGGTATAGAGTAATATATATCTTGCACGTCCACCGAAAAGCCTCAGACAGAACGCCTCGGTACGACAACACGTCTCTCGAGTTGCCAATCACGCAGGGTTCTCTCACCTGAATTTGTGCAAGGTGCTTGGCCAGAAAGTTCGACACTTGTGCAGTCAGGTGCCAGACTCCGATTCTATGGCGCGGAACGGAATTCCAGCCTTGTAATGTTTCGCCTCAAAAAAGACTTGAATGCACCCGTTCTTTGATCCTTTTACCTTGCCAAAGAGGCTGTCGAGGTTTCCCTTCGCCAGCAACGATACAATGTCCTGTCTTGCTTCCTTGAGCTTCACGGAGTGAATGGGTACGAAGTTCTTTCCAAATACCTTATCGGCCCTGTTGCCGTAGGACCCTGCATCAAGTGCAAAAAATCCTCCTTGCTTGTCAGAAACGCATAGTTTGAGGTTCTTCTCTTTCAAATCCCGCACGCTAGCACCGAAGCCGTGCTTCTATATTCTCTGGCCTCTGTGTCGGGTAAGGTAGTCCTCCCCTTTCTTAGGATAGGTGCCTTCTGGTCTTCTGGGGCTTTATCAGCAACCAATCTGAGCAGGGCGACCTTGTCGGCATTGTCAAGCGTTGGTTCCACAGCGAACTTTGGTCCTCTTTCCAGGAGGCATGTTTTTTTGTCGGATAACCACCTGCTTGAACTGGAGCACTGTTTTCTAGAGACGTGTCGACATGGACCCACTTCTGTTGTAGTGCGGAGTACCTTAGGACCGCACACTGACCTGTCCACGTCCGGGCGCATTGCATTTACAATCGCAAAAAAATCACACAGGGACCAGCAGGATTCGAGTCTGTGTCTGCCAGAGCAGACAGTGTTTGTGTCAGTTGTCTTACCCATTGGGTTATGACCGCATTTTTTTCTTTATGGCCTGTGTACTATACAGAACAAAACACACTCATAAAACACACAAGGCACCTCGCCAACCTATTTGTGATTTTCTGAGCCTGGAATTTCTTTAAACATTCCAGAATATCAAGCACGCTTGTTCACTCTGGCGGGTCATGCTGGGCTTGATACACATTGCGTATGTAGCACACAATTTCAATGAAATTTTCCCTTACCGGGCGGGCATTAGAATCTGCATTATCCACAGATTTTCTAGTTTTGCACAATGCGTGTTGCCTCAACAACATTATCATGTCGCACGGTACTCCTCCATCATTTACAACTGGCAAGTAGCGCACACCATGTCGGCTAATTGGTAGTTCTTCTTTTAGGGTATTCTTCAGCATATCCCAGTGAAACACAGCATCCCAACAATTATTAAACGCACGTTCTGCAGTTTCTGGAGTTTTGCTAAGACTACAATCAATGTCTCATTGTACAGACAGACCTTTTTCATGCGTCCACGTTTTTACTGTTAGTGTGTTCGTGTGTACCTTAAAAAAGGGCGGCTTAACTGATGGGTTTACTGACATTTTTTCACCCCCCTCAGCCCGTCTTGACCCGCTGTGCCAATATAATTTACCCGATAAAGCGGAACAGGGATCATCGTTTCCACTATATCACCGTACAACCTTTTCCTCATAAGTGTACTTAGATACTCTCTTGAGAACCGAACACTTAAAAATCGGAAGGACAAGATAACTTCACGCCAATACCCGCCCAAAGACCTTTCCATGCACTGCGTAGACGACACAATAAATTCTCGTAGGTGCTTTTGAAGACGCGCAATAATTACAGCACTCCAGAAAGGATCACTCTGGTCTCGCCAGAAAATAAAGCATGAAACAAGTTGCCGAAAGAAGAGGCGGGCAAGGCCAAGCCCTCCACACCGCACAGATCGGAAAAAGTTGGTTCGACTAGTTTGCTCCCAGCTCGATCCCCCGATCAACATTGCGAATACTGTGTATCTTTTGGGCACTGGCGCGAGACGTAAAACGCCCTGTCAACACATATCACAACTTGGCAACTAAAAACACATGGCACATAAATGCTCGCGAAAACATCGAAAAATGAGACCCTGCCACTCCTCCACCTTCTCCTGCAATGTTTTCATTTCCCCCGCCCTGTACTCTGCGCTTTCTAGTGGACCATTCTAGTGGACAACCTAGTGGATCACCCAGGTATGTGCCCGGCAGCGATGTCCATTGCATGTTTGCAAAATACTTGGGAGGGTTCTACCAGATTCCATGCCAGAACCCAGTGCTCTTCCTGCAGTTTATTTCACTTCCAGTCTGGGTGCAGTACTGCCTGGGCGATTTTTTCAACCTGCAATACACTTTCGCTGTCCATACAAAACACCGCTATGTCGTCTGCGTATGCAAGAATTTTAACCTCTGTGGTGTGCACATTAAAATCCTTTATACTGTCATCATATATAACCCACAAACAGAAAGGTTCCAGATACATTGCAAACAATAACGGGCTTAATGAACAACCGTGCCTTACAGATGATCTAACAGGTATGCTTTCAGTTAGAGACCTGTTTATAACAATGCGAGTTGTGCATTCGCTGTACACCATTTTAACCCCCTCCAAAATAACGTTCCCGACATTCACATGCTCCAAGACATCCGATCATATTTCGTCCGAAACCTGGTCAAATGCCTTCGCCTAATCGATCGAACTCACAGCTACGCGACTCTCAAAAGCGTCACAGCATTCTAACACACTCCGCGCAACATGCACATCTGTCACAATCATGCGTCCCTTGATACCGCATGTGTGATGAGGCCCGACTACTTGTGCTATAACGGTTTGAATTCTTTTTGTGAGAAAAGAAAGCGAAGAAGAGCCTGTCGGTATAGTTGCGTATCGCCCCCTGCTTCAACGGCTTCTAAATTGTGTTCACTACCATCCACCTTCTTCTCAGTATTCCCACGTTGATAACGAAGCACCCCGCTTTATTTTGGTACCCAATGTCCCCAGTTTCTTCGAACCACGGGGCTTTTTTCAGCCCCACCACCGCCACTGCCACAATAGGCCTTACATCAATCATGTCGGCGCCGCCGGCGCTGCTGCGGCCCCTGTGCTGGACTTGCAGACGGCGTCGCTTCCACCTCCTGCATCTGAAACGCCAGTCATTACTACGCTGCCCCCACTGAACCAACCAGCCGTCGATGTGACTGCCCCTCCAACAGTGCCCCGCACTTGTACACCACCAGACAGTTCATCTACCACCAAGGGAACAGTTGCCCTATAGTGACCCAACTGCGGCATGTGAAAGACGTCTATATGCAAGACGACGGGCAACACCCGCCGAGTGTTCCCAGCTCAGTTGATGCACCCCCGAACTACCCAGAAACAGACTCTAAACTCGGACCTCTCAATGACCGTGCTTCGTGGACGCGGCCAACCTCTTCTACCAGCAGAACCCTGAACAAAACTGATCGGGTGAGTAGGCCACGCTCTGTGTTCGTGCTCAGACCGCTCGCTAAAATCAGCGTCAATGGGATTTTCAAACATACCCTGGCCCACCTAATTGGCACAACTGCACCAAACCCTACCTTGCCGAACTAGCTTCCCACAGGTACGACACACTCGGCAACGGCCTTTACATCACAGTGTACGACGATTCCCTCACGCAACGTCTCTTATCAGCCACTCAGTTACATTTCCTCCAGAGCGGATCCTCAGTCACCATCCCAATTTAAATGAAGCTCTCCCCATATCGGCCCAATACGTCCGGAGTTGTTATTGAAGTTGAGCCCAATGTAACAAATGAAGATGTTCTGAAATGAATCCGCTGCGAACAAGCCAAAATCATAGCATGCCACCCGCCTTGGTCACTCCAATAGACCAGTCTTAACGTTCGACTGTCCCAGTCTACCAAAAGAGGTAAAATACTATATGGCCATAATCAATGTGCCGCCATAGAATCGAGTCGAATGGTATGTTAGAACTGCCATAACGTCGGTCATATGTCTCGACATTGTCCTTCCCCAACGTTTGTTGCAACTGTGGTAAAATGCATTCCAACAACAACAGACTGTGGGCCCACCATCTACTGCGTCATTTGCGGTGAGTTAGGCCACAATCCACTGAACCCTCCCTGCCCTTGAAGAGTTCCCACTCCACGCAACAAGCACCACTGCCAAGGACCGCACCAATGGCGTCTCTTGGGCGGATCTTGTGCAGCAAAAAGATATTTCATTCCTCGTCTTCCTACTATGCAAACCATTAAAAATGAGCCCAAAAGTAATTCCCAATCGAAAAACTCTTACAACAATATGGCACATATTCTCGCTCAACTGAATGCCCTTCGAGCAGAAAATCATCGACTCAAGGCCAGAATCATGGAACTTAAAACGAAGCCCAACAACACAGAGTCCCACCCTCCCCTAAATCGCCCCCCTCTCAACCACCCTCTTCCCAGCCGTCCACATCGACGACCCCGTTCATCCAAAAGGCGCACATCGAAGCCCTAGTACTAAACGCACTCCTACCTCCGAATCCAAAGTGGACCCCCAACTTACTCAAGTACTGCAAATTATACGTACTGACATATATCATGACGACTCGCTCGACAGGAAGATCGCAAAAAACTCGCATGCCTATATCGACACGCAGATGAATCAACTATGAAACTTCTACAACAATGCATTACTCGCCTTCCACCCATTGACCGAAACAAAGAGCCCCAGAGAAAGATCCCACTCCGCTCCGCAGATTGTCTTCATGACTGCCCCAGTAGACTACACTACAGTGGAACTGCCGCAGCTTGTCAGCACGAACGAAGCACTACTTTACTGATCAAGGTTTAACTGCCCCAATCCTTCCTTTATTCTCCTCCAAGAAACACACAAAACTCGGAGTATCCCCGGTTTATGTTACACATACGAACCTATCTATCAAGGAAAGTAACGTGCGGAAGGTCCAAAGTAAAATTAACTCTCACTCCAGGATATGCCGCAGTTTTTGTACAGTCCCACATCGCTACATCACCCGTCTTCCTCCCTGAATTCGCGTACTGTAATCACGAAGTCGTTGCAGTTCTCACACGCCTCCCTTCTGGCTGCAGAATTATTCTCGTCTCAGCCTACTACAAAATATCAAACGTTCCTCACGTTCCTCCGAGTTTGCCTGGATCCCGGCTCTGGTCACCCAAATATTCCAATAGTCATTTGTCGTTACCTACGCGCCCCTCACCCACAATGGGGTTACAGCCACACATCTGCTCGATTAAGCTCTCTCTCCGACAGCATGGAGCCTTCACAATTTCATTCTATCAATGAAACCTTTCCAAAACATAAGAATTGGCCCTTCATAAAGCTAAGGAAGACACCATTTCCGGACCTCACTTGGGCAACACCCAATCTCATCAAAGGTTGGTCCCCCTACTCTACAACATGGGATAGTGACCACTTCCCCCTCTTTATAACGTTTTCGTAACAAGAAGGCGCGCACCAAGCAACCACTGTCACGACTAGACTGGAACACCTTCCGCGAATATATTTGCCACTATTTGCTACCCTCACGCTCACAAAAACCCAGGTACCGTTGAACATGATATTAGTATAGGCTTCTTCCCCCACGCCCAACTCCATCCCCCTCCTTCTCTTCCACACATACCCATTACCGCCACAAGGACGATCTCGACCTTCCCTTCACCTTCAAAGAACTCTACACCGGCCATTCAACCAAGGTAAACCCAAATCTTATCCTGGAAATGACGGTGTGACCTGGAAACACCTCTGCAACTTGACAAACCCTACCCGTATTGCCTTACTTGGCCATGTAACGGCGCTCGAAAACTGGTGAAGTTACTGATGCATCTTAGCTCGCTCTCATCTTTCCTATTCCCAAACACAAGAAGCCTGGTACCGGCCAAACTGACCTCACAAACCTCCGACCCATCTTTCTTAGTCCTGTTTTCTGCAAACTCATAGAACGACTAATCAATAACCGTAACACTGATTACCTCGAATATGTCAAACCATACTTTCACCCTGCGCAGACTGGCTTCCGCCCTAACCTCAGCACTCACGATAGCGTTGGCTGTTACGTCGAGTGATCAATCGCTCCTGTCACAACCACTCTCCTCCCGACTTGATCCTAGCAGTTGACCTACGCAAGGCTTTTGATCGCGTCAACCAATCCGCCATACTAGAGGAACTGGCGCACGCCTACCCAAGCACCCTCACACAAATCTGGATCCGCAATTTTCTGAACGCTCGGCCAATGCCACTTCGAGGATCTCACCCAGGCGGGGCTCCTCGCACTTACTACCTTGACCGCGGGGTAGCTCAGGGATTGATACTTTCCACGATGCTATTTAACCTCGCCATGGTGGGGGTCGCTCGAAACCTCGAACGGGACTCTGCTGCACGATTCGCAATATATGCAGACGATGTATCCATATGGACTGAATCAGCCGACTTTTCATGCTCCGAAGACATGCAAACCGAACTCCAAGCCACCGCAAATAGCCTTGAGTGCTCCTTGGCCTCTCTTGGTCGGGAATTAGCCCCCGAAAAAACAAATTCTTACCCGTATTTGGCCACAAACCCCCTCCGCACTATAATCCTTCTAACTCTTCTCGCCGGCACTCCTATAACCGCTAGTTTTTATAACCCATACGACTACTCGGAATCCGAATCGGGACCCAAAAACAGCCCCGTCAATATGGTTACAGCTACTGAAAGCTAAATGGAAAACAATTCAACATGCCATACGTCGCTCTGGATCAAATTTGGTGGAGCAAGCCAGAAGGCAACCCAAACTTTAGCACACGCTGTCGCAATTTGTACCATAACTTACGCAGCCCCAAACCTACGACCCTCAACAAACGGCCATGAGGACGGTTCAACACCTGCACCTGAGCCACCCTACGCACCATCAGCGGACTACCAAACATACTCGTCTGGAGAACTAGCAAGCTGCAGTTGCTCTTTCCCCATTGGAAAATATAATTAAAGAGCAAGCTAATCAATTCCTTCCATAAGCGCACATTAACTCATCAAGGTTAACTCAGAGAAATTAACTCATCACATTAACTCAGCACATTAACTCATCAACACATTAAGTATCATCGCCTGGGACAATCTCAAACCACCAGAACCCCCCGACATCCCATCGCCTCTCGCTCCGTGGAGCCGCGCTTCTGTCACGGACTCTGCGGCCACCCATCCCGTCGCGCGTAACGCCCGCCCCGTCCGCGCTGCCCGCATCAAGGCTCTCCGAAACAGTAAACGCCCCCACGATATCGACATTTACACCGACGCGAGCATTTCTCCCCCGGCTAGTTGGCACCGCATGGGCTTCACCTGACCTCCCTTCCATACAAGGCAAACGATCCCTTAATATTCCATTTGCTACCATCCTCGAAGTGGTATGCTATCATTGAAGCCATAGACTACCTCATGTTTGATTTTCACTCCTCCGTGCCTTCCCAGGTACGCATCCTGACGGACTCTTTCGAAGCCCTACAGATTCTAAAATGTCCCACGTCGACCAATACCATCGCCAACACAATCATTCATCAGATCTTCCATCCTGAAATCTAGAGGCATTCATGTTCGCATCGACTGGTCACCTGGACACGAGGAGTCATCAGCGGGGAACCAGGCAGCCCACTCGGCTGCGCGGAGTGTATAACCTCTAGTCCTCCACCGGTACCCGACTTGGCTCCTCCACCTACTCAGACATTACCACCAGCAATACAGCTTCTACGTTACAAAAAGGAAAAAAAGAACGCCTCAAGGCCCTGACTTCAACTGGCTTTTTATACGCCCTGCCCTCGCCCCCAAGATCAGCCGAAGTTTTCATAAACAAATATTTTTCCAATGCTAGCCTTACCCCTGAGACTGTCCGTGAATAGTACACCCCGTCTCTACCGCCTCGATGTCCCTACTGCGCCTCCCCCACGCCCGCCAATCTCCAGCATCTAATTTAGCACTGCCCGAAGTTCGCGCGCTACAGAACCTTCAAGCGTCCTCCAAATACAACCTTTCTTTACATCGACCCTCAAACACTGCAACCCTCCATGCTGGTTTTAATTGCACATTTTTATCTAAAAAGCGGTTTAGTGCGAGCAGTTTAAAGTCGTGAGCCTGCCCTCCTCACCCGACGCGGACTCTCCAGCCTTCTCAAGGAGCCCACCTGTTTTGGGTCGAACTGTACGCATTTAAGGATGTCCCAAGTTACAACTCATCCCCTTTCTACTCCCCCTTATCCCCATATGACGTAGACTCTTCCTGATACAATAAAGGCTACCTCCTTGTCCTTTTTGCGAGTACCTTCATGGAGATTTTATAATCAACGTTCGTGAGGCTTGTAGGGCGGTAAGGCCACATCGATGTAAATTTTTCCGGATCATCCGTTTTCGGGATTAATATCATATAGCTCTAGTGAATGATCAAGGCAAGCGCTTTACTGACTACTACTCGCCAATAACGGCATGAAAATTTGAAGCGACAACGCGCTTAAAGGTCTTATAAAATCCCGCCCCCAAACCATCAGATCCAGGTGATTTTCCAGCGGGAGTGCGTCGATGGCATCGTTTATCCCTTCCAAACTGATGGGCTGCTTTATGCACTGTTTAACCTCGCCGTCTAACTTGAGCATGCGCATTAGAAAACCATTCATGAACCCTGCTTCGGTTCACCTTTTCTCTCCTCACACTTCACTATAGGGCTCAAACAATGCTTCTTCATTTATTTTTTGCCCAGTGTTATTTGATTCTTATACTGTATGCGTTAATTCTTATTTTTTGTTACAGATCTTTTTTCATCACTTAGCGCCCTTTTGTTATGTACTTCTCCCACCCACACCTTTTCGCTTCGAGCACAAATCATTGCCGCGCGATATCTTTCCGAATCAATGACCTCCAGTTCTGTTATTACGCCTTTTATTTCTTTTACGAAATTACCATGTTGAGAGCTTTCTCTCTCTGTGGGGTAGACAAGTTGTGCTTTTAGTTCATTTTCTTTTTTCCTTTCGTTGTAATGTAGTGTGCTCGCACTTTCTATTGCCATGAGCTTTATGCTGCTTTTGAATTCTTCCCACTTCACGTTGAAATAGGTCGGTTGAGGTGAGAATAGCTTCTGAACTTCTCTTTCAACACTCTCTACGAATTTCTCATCTTGAAGTAGCATTGTATTGGACTTCCACATTTCCCAGTTGAATTTTTACGTTTCTTGCTAGACCCCTACCGTGAACACAACTAAGCTATGGTCACTACATGACACGTGCCTTACATCATCTCCGCTGAGCAGACGGACAACTTCTAATAAAACATACGCCCGATCAAGTCGGGCATGACACGCACGTTGAAAATGCGTGTAACGGGGGGTGCTTTCGCTTCCACACGCCAGTCTTACATCTTCTAAACAATGGGTACCCGTCATTGCACATAATAACTTTGCCCTCTTATCGTACACAGCGGCGTTCTTAGAGCGATCTTCAATATAGCAGACGCAGTTAAAATCGCCTAGCAATAGTACGCGTCTGTCGCACAGCAGAAATGATTCTATCGATGACTCTATCAGTCGTCTTACCCGTTGGGCTACGACCGTGAGTTGGTACACGAGAGTCAAACGGCTTACTGCCTCACCTGTTACGATTCGGAGAACCGTAGGACCTGCCAATGTCCGGCGCGTCCATCGTGCGCACACCACCATAGCGAAAATCAAGCGAAATTCGATTTCAGCATGCGTTGCAGTTTTATCTGGGGAATAACAAAGGCGCAACTCACGGCTCAAATCGAATGATGGTTGGGAGCGCAAATTGCATGTCACTCAGGGGGCAACTTGGATGTCATTTCTAGTCCCGTACTCCGCACCCTCGCCATCATCCAAGGAGTGGAGATGCCGCCATTTCTATCAGTGGAATGTGCCAATTCGTCCAGATATCTTCCGTAGAGTGCCGAATCATGGCCGACTGCCCTTGAAAGGTGAGGGGGGTAGTTGAGTTCACCCGAAAAAAATCGGTTAGCGGTCTCACTTGCCGCCTCAATTCAGAAAGAACACTGCTTGTTACCCTTTTCGGGTGGCCATGTGACGGGCTCAGCGGCCCCAACCGGAGCTTCACGTCGGTCGATAATTCCTTTTCCTGAGGCTGCGTTACAGCAGACTGGCCCTGCAGGTCGTGGATGCAATTAATAAACATTGAATGACTGCACGTAAATGTAGAAAAGGAGTTGATGAGCCCATCGAACTAGAAAGAAACTGTAGAATGTCTTGGGTTTGGGCGAGTTGGTCCTTATCGTCTTGAAGTTTCAGCTCGAACGGAAACCACAGGACTTAGGGAGGAAACACGATCACAATACTGACTATAACTGAGTTAGCTAACAAAAAAGGGGAACATATGTACATAAAACACTGCACAACATTGGCACAGCGCGACACTCCTTATCCGGAAATTTGTTAACAGGATAATCGCTATGCAGGTGCAGTTCTTTCTCTGTCAGAGCTACGGAAGCTGTGCTGGCGCAGGTGAAACCTTTCTTGCTCATGGCCACTGCCTCGACGACCTCACGTGCGAGGCGATTGCGTTTCTTCCGAAACACGTCGATCTCGTGGTTCTTAACCTTCCCATCTTCTTAATCTTAACTTCGATTTCGTAGTTCCTATGCTCAGAAAGAACAGAGGTTCTGCATATTTTTCTGGAAGGGTAGTGTGGCAGTCATGGTCGCAAGCAGCAGGACATGTGACTTCGCGTGCTTGTTGGTCAACAGCCTCGATGCCTTCCATAACCGACTTCATTGAGGATGGGAGAATCTTTCCAAAGCTTTAGGTAGCCGTCTGTAATGATGTTTTAATTACTGTAATGAGAATGTGTAATGATATTTGTGCGTCTTTTTATAGTTTCGCTAGATGAATTGCCGATATGACGAGTCCGATTTCCGCTTGTTCTGTTCTGTGTTCTCTGTTCCGGTTGTTGTGTGGGGAGGGCCATGTAGCAACGAAGATTGTTAGGGTAGTCCATTGCGACGAATGCTGTCTCAGTACTTTCGCTGATTCCGCATTCGATTTGTGCTATATTTGGTTGGTTTTAGTAATTTATTTCTACGAATGAGATCCTTGCTTCTTGCCTGTCCCCGCGTAAGTTTGAATGCTATATATATATGTATAATAAAGTATATGATTTTAGAGAACAGAGAGAGAGAGAAGGGGGGAGGGATGTAGTGAGGGAGGCATGTTGGAGGAGGGAGGGAGGGAGGAAACGACAAACAGCCCTAAGGCAGTATGGCGTTTATTCGGGCAGTCGTTACCAGGCAGCCAACAGAACCAAAAATCTCTGATGAGGATGATGATCGCGTGAGCCAAGGAATGCGATGATGACTGGCAAGCGATGCGTGGGTGAGACGATGCTGATGATGGAGTGCTTGGACGCAATGCAGTCAATGACCACTAAGCAAACAATGTAAAAACAGCACTCACACTTTTTTCCCGGCGGCTGAAGCGGCCATCCTGGCCTTCAAAGAGACGATGACGGGACATGTGCTCTGGGGTATGGTGTACGGAACAATGAAGCGCGTTATAAACTTTTTACAGAGACCTGGCGCACGGAAAGGCGTCGAAAGTGTACCTCATCCGCAGGGTCAAGGGTAACTTCTCGGTGGTCTGCGTCATCGTGAGACTTGCGGTCGTTTCCGTAGTACTGTGTTCAATCGTGCGAGGTTCAGGAACTGCGCTAGCCGAGAAACAAATACAACGGGGATGTTGGCTGTGGTATTCAAGGGACAGGAAAAGAAAGATTCGTCGAGAGTGTACGGGGGATGGTAGCCGCAGACGAGAAGAAACGGTGAAAATCCAGTGGTTGTTTCAGCGGCAATATTATAGGCGTATGTGACAAAGGGAAGTACGACATCTTATTGTTGAGGTCGAGGTTGATATAGAGATAAATCATACCGCAAAGAGTACGATGAAACCGTTCTGTTAGTCCATTTGTCTGCGGACAATAGCTAGATGTGGTTTTGTGGGCAGTACCAGCAGCTTGGAGAACCTTCTCAAGGACTGCTAACAGAAAGGTTCAATTACAATCACATAAAAAAGTGCGAGGTCGTCCATGCAGTAAGAAAATGGCTCGCAGGAAAAATCTTTGCAATCTCTGAAGCGCAGCCCGTAGGTAGAGGAGCAGTATCCTCATAACGCGTCAAGTGATCGACAGCGGTCACATTGCCCCGTTGACCATTCGAAGTTAAAGGCAAAGGTCCGTACAATTCGATGCCCACAACCCCGAATGGTGCACACGTGCAAGGCGGAGGCTGAACCATAACGGTATGGGCTGAGGTCGAGCATTTACGACGCTGGCACGAAGGGCAGTACCAAACATATCTAGTGACGCGTGTGGAAAGACCTGTCCAAAGGAATCTAATTTTGATGCGGTCGTAGGTCTTGTGCAAAGCTAGATGGCCAGCGGTGGCGTCATCGTGGAAAACGTCCAAGATGTGGGCTTGAAGACAGCGAGGGACAACTGGAACCCATCGTTCACCGGTATGGTGGTAATTGTGACGGTAAAGGGCCCACTACTCAAAAGGCAAAATTTGCTTATTTGGCGGCGTGTTCGGCTGTTAGGTGGGGACGTTCAACTGTCGGGGAAGTCCTAGAAGTCGTCTTCAGTAAGGGTCAGCTCGTTCGAGGGAAGCAAGGTTGGGTAGGTTATCTTCACCTGCGGCAACGCGAGCTAATTCATAGAAGGCGACGAGTTACTTTTGGACGACGGCTCTCGGCAGTTGGTAGTGGGCTGGGAGGAAAGGGGGAGAGCATCCGGCATCGTTGTTCTTTCTCCCCGACTTGTACGTCATAGTAAAGTCGCACTCCTGCAGAAGGAGTACCATGCGGCCAAGGCATCCCGATAGGTTTTGAGGGAGAATAAGCAACAAAGGGCGTGATGGTCTGTTACCACTGAGAAATGGTGGCCGTACAAATTTTCGATATTTTGTACGGCTGAAAAGACGAAATTTTCGTACGGCCCAGACAACGGGCTAGCCCTTTTTGTCCAGTTATGGTTTATTGTTCTCAGCTGGAGTCAAATGCGGCTTGCACAGGCAACGACTCGCTTCGACGAGTAATCGGAACGCTGAAGAAAGACAGCACTGAGACCATGTCCACTGGCATCGGTGTAAAGAATAGCGTGGTCAACCAAAATATGCGAGGCGTAACCGGTTGTTTGCGTAACAATATATGTACAATTTCAATCTCAGAAACAACACGACCTCGTTTTTAATCTTTTATTCGGAGCTTTCTCGCTTTCATTCTAAACCATTAAAAAAGCCTACTAGCTGCATTTGGTTAGCCCGGCTCTTTTGGATATTCTCACCAGCACAGTGTCACAATGGTAAGGCTGAACATTTGAACTCAAAAAACACTATAGTAAATACAATAGTTGCGGGTTGTCATTTCTGATAAATTATATGCGTCGCCTTGCGCTCTTATTGCTTAAACATCGCCTTGAAGTGCAGAGGTGCGCTGTCTGACACAAAACACAAAAAGTACTACGAACAGGGGGATTACACATGGTATTCCTGCTGTTCGTAGTGCTCTTCCATTTCAGTGAACTCATCTCTGCAATTGAAAATGTTAAACCAATACGTGACCCACTTCCAACGCTTTCTAAACATCACCATTCGGCGTGCATGTATAAATAGCACGGCGTGCATGCTACAACAAAGCAACATATTTGCACGTACTTTTGCCCTAAGTAGATATCCACAATTATGCCAACAAAATATACGCTATTCCCCGAAACCGCTCACTTATAACAGAAACTTTCAGGCGGCGTCCAACGTTTTCGTTTCCGTAATACAAATATGTCAACTGATCACTCCATACTGCTGGATTGGAAACTACTTATTTCGAAGAAAAACGTGCCCACGTTTGGTGCCTGAGGCCGGAGGTTGAGTACGAGGAAGAAAGTATCTATTGAGATGAGGGTAGCGCTTAGCTAACGGGAAGCTTGGAAAGAGAGGAAAGCGAAGTACCTACGGTGGCTCGCAAGCGAAGTGCCATAATGCAAAAGCAAAGTCATTTTCTTGTCGCTAGGGCTGTCCATTTCTCTGAGGAGGTCACACCATCTGGAAGGTCCCTCTGCCGAACGTAACAGGAAGTCATCGCAATCCCAGAGAAGGTGGCCAATAACGAGGTGAGAATTCATTCGGCTTAACGTGGAAAATGACTTCGGCGAGGGGGAGATAGAGGGGGTAGGAGGGGCTGGTTTCAGGGAAGACGATGCAGTATTGCTTCGGTGCTGCCGTTTGCCTAAAACGTCCGGACTAAGTGCAGAGTCTGTCCCGGCCTTATCAATTACAGCTTCAGCGCCTAAGAGCAACCCTGCAGGGAGAAGTTCGTCAAGGGGTGGTGTGCTTGTGAAGTGCGACCGACCGTCGATTTGCCGTTACTAGAGCTCTTCTGAGGTCTTTAGAAATGGAGGGCCGCCAACTCCAGGTGGTGTAAATTACAAGCCCCGCACACCATGTCATGGGCGACCTCACTACCTGGGTGCCCTGAATTACCCGGCACCCTTAGTAATTGAACCACTATCTTTTGCTCCTGCTATAGCTTGGTACAAAACATGTCGATGCAGTGCTTCGTGGACCTGAGCAGACGTTCCGCGCTGGGTCTTGGAGTACATTAGCATTGCCGGTGCAGGTGCGACCTAAGTGCACACAGTAATTCCTCGTGTAATAAGTATTCATAGCATGCCGTTTTATTGCCTGGACCTCAACGGTTGCAATTGAGGGTGTCTCCCCAAGGTTGCACACCTGTTTAGAGGCCTCACCGGGTTCGCTTACTGCTGCTGCTGCGGCAACACTGGTGCACAGAGAATACCGTTAGGAGTTGTAGCAGTGTTGTTTCTTAAGAGAACTCACTTCTGGTACGTGTTGGGAATAACGCTGAGGTCTGGTGTAACAAAGGACCTTCCGGTGCTTTATTATTTACTAATTAACAGGCTTAGTCTTCATTCTCCTGCTTTCATTAGGGTCAAAGTCGTCTCTTGAACCGCTCATGGGCTCCGCCAGGGCGACTCCTCCGAATACAGAAAACAGAGTCAGCACTGAAAAGAAACGAGGGTTCAACATGGCCACGCGTGAATACATGTCTTGCAAATGTAAAAATAGGTGGCGCTTTTTCGTCAACCAAAAAATTTGGTATAAAATAAAGCTTTTCACACCTTCATTGGAGCGTCTAGAAGTCTTTGGCTGGTTTTTGTTGTTTTCCTTTTTTAAGCTTCTACCTAACTAGTCACTTTCACGGTCGCTGTATACGTCTACAAACTATCTTGTTCGGACACTTGGTCCTTTGTTTTTCATTTTGCACAGACTTTGCAGAGTCTCAGAGAGCATAGTGCTGCCCTGGGATTAAAAAGGTATTTTTCTTTAGAAAACATATATCTCTTGCAGTGTGCCTCTCTTGCCACGTTTTTTCTATTCCATTTTTGCCTCCATATATTCATCGCTGTCTGCTTTGCCTCTTTTCTGGTTACGTTGGCTGTGTAAGCTTCTGCAAATATCTTTATAATTTCATCGTTTGCCTGCTAGTCCTTAGCCCCTGCGAGTCAGGCATTTTCATGTAGCCGTATCTTAGGCACTTTAGTTGTCCGTTTACGTAAAATGACTGTTCTTAACCCCATTTCCACTCACCAGACATCTTACTTTTCAGAATCTGAGTTCTTTCAATCGGCGAGGAGCTCCTATCTCTTTCATTTATTCAGTAGTTGTTTACTACACGCGCCAAAATCGAACGGTGCCTAGCGTTTCCTGGTTTACTTAAGCAGTCTGATCTTGATTGAGTGAATCTAGGGTTTAAACGCGCCGGCGCAAGCAGGTGATACGGCGCGACGTAGTGGAGGGCTCCGGATTAATTTTGACCACCTGGGGATGTTTAACGTGCGCCTAAATCTCATACAGAATGACGTTTTTGCTATTCTCCTCCATCAGAAAATCAGCCGCCATAGCCGGGAATGAAACCCCGCGTCCTGCTGCTCAGTAGCATACGCCATAGCCACTGAGCCTCTGCGGCGGTGTGTTTGATTTTATGTAGAGTATTTCATTCACAAATGTGAGACCCGTGACCCAATAAACATTTCCAACCTCCTCGCGCGACTTTGTATTTGTTCAAGAACGATAGCTCCATAGTTTAGTATGACTACGTTTCGCTTTCCTTTACTTTTAAGCTGTTCCTCAAGCGTTCACCAACTCACTCATGCTCTCCCTCTAAAATGCTCAGCAAAACTGAAGTCTTGCATAGCTGTGATAAGAAGCTTTTAGTAAGTGCTGATATTTGTGCGGTATTGCGGATGTCACACCAGAAAGTTACCAGTTAGTGGAAATGTTGCACAGGCGCTGCCCTGATATATGTTCTTGATATTAAGATAAAGGCTAGTTTCGACGGAAGATAATTAGGCCGTGAGGCTGAAGTCATTGTTGAGGAGGTAAACCAATCTACATGTAAACTCTACATGTACACCCTTTTCAGCGGGCCTCACTGTATGGTCAACGTCTGGTCGGGCTTAAGTCGAGGCAAGTTACTTTTTTCAGTTAAGGCCAGAGATAGCCTTGTCACTTGGCCGCATCTCTAAACAAACGGCCTCCAAGAAATTAATGGCTAGGCTTGTCATAGGAATTTCTTTGTCATTTCTTGAACATGGCCTCTTTGAACGGGGATTCAAGTTTACGCAGAGAAAAAGACGTGCTGACGTCCTTACTAAGGTCAAGGTAATGATGCAATTTAGGCAGAAGCCACCGTAAGTCTAGGATCTCATGAAACAAATGCACCACTATCAATATTCAATACAGAATAGTTTTCTGCAAAATTCAGTGCTTTCTTTTCAAGCGCGAGTACACAAGTCAGTTCGGTGGCAACAAGAACAAAGTTTTTTTGCTGAGCTTTAAAAATGTGTTTCGTGTTTTAAAATCCAGAAGCCGCCGTTTTCATCGTAGGCCACTTCCAAGTGCATTCCTCTGATCAACAGTATAAGGCTTATTTTACCCGCCATTAAACTCACTAGTAACTGTTCAAGTGCTTGCTTGAGAAATCACATGTTCGGGGATTTGCTATGTCCTTTTCTTCAAGAGATTATCTTTGTTTACCTAGACCAGCTCGTATTGAATAACTAACGCATTTTTAACTTTCGCCTATCAGCCAGAGTGACATGTTCATCCTTCAGCAGATATGGCTCCGCTGCTAACAAAGCTCGTTTGAAGTATCCAAAAGCGGAGCTTCATATCCCTGCGGAAAAGGAAAATCCCGCGGTTCCGTGCACGCTGAAAAATCTTCCGCGGGAACCTGATGCGCATGCGCAGAATAAACTGGCTACGTGTGTGCTCGCTACTGGCCAAATACTCTGACAGAATATTTTTCTATAAATTATTTACACTTCGAAATCGTTACCAAAAAAGGAAACATTACAAAGCCAACACACTGCATGATGCGTGTAACTGGCTATGAAATGTTTTAAAAAGCCTGATGCTCTTACCAAATGCTAGAATGGTGATTACTGCTCCTGTATATTTCGCCATGGCTTGGATATCTATAAAAAAAGATATCTTCTAAAAAGGAAAATGATAAACACCTTAAATAAAATGCACGCTCTATACTTGAATCTAAAAATCTATAAACGTTTCTAGAGAAGCGCTACTCAGCATAATTATTCCATCCTATTTGGTATATCCTACTTTAGGCTTATTGGGGGTACAGCTATGCTTTCAGAATCAGTGGAAACAGCTTAAAGGCCGAAAACCTGAGCTTTTTTCTGTGATGGAACCTGGGACAGCTATTACAGATTGCAGATTAAAGTAAATGTTTTCTCCGGCTATCATTCAAGTTAGCCGTAAAAGAACATATAGCGGAAATTTTCACGCGGCTCCCTAATGATAGCGGCCGCCAGCAGCCTAGGCCATTAAAATCTTGCAATAGTCAAATTATTTCATGCAATTTGATGCGTTGAACTGCACGTGAACCCGAAAGGCTTTCAAGTAATGCCATTTCACAGTAAAAGCACTTCCGGGAAATGTGTTTCAGCAGTGGTCGAACACCGCCAACACAATATTGTGGGATGCAGGAGGTGGAGAAGACTGTACGGAAAGGCTGGGAGGTTAACCAGATAGAGAACTTGGTTTGCTACCTGCCAACTGCACAGGGGGGTGCGGTTCAGGGAATAAACCAGAGGACAGCCCAAGAGGAAGAGATGGAGCGGGAGGACGGGCACTCTATGCCCGTGTTTAGGAACTACAGCGCTGTCCATTTATCTTCAGTTTTTCTTGCCTGATCGCACAATTTGCAGCACTACCAATAAAGCGAGTTTTCCGTTAGAAGTTTTTAATTACAACACAAAACATTCGTCTCGAAAATTAAAGAAACACATCCAGGAATATGACAGCAATCGCAATCACTCGTGGCGCATCCTTTATTCATGGCCTTCAACACCACTCATCATAATCATCATCATCATCAGCCCCTCTACGTCCACTGCAGGCAAAGGCTTCTCTCATTAATCTCCAATTACCCCGGTCCTTGCTACAACTGCGACCAATTTATCCCCCGCTAAACTTCTTGATCAACATCTGCCACCTAACTTTCTGCCGATCTCTGCTTCTACGCTTGCCTTCTCTAAGCATCCACCCTAGTTTACCCTTAATGACAACGGTTATCCTGGCGTTTCGCATATACATGCCCTCTGCCCACTGTCCATTTCTTCTTAAATTCTACTAATATATCCTAATAGTAATATTTCTAGTAATTTCTACTGATACATCAACATCACTGATAGTATTTAATTAGTAGTTCTGACGTAAACCCGCTCTTTGGCCAGCCCAGCTGACGTTTTTTTAAGATAAACCCACGCTCAGGCACTCTGAAGGCTTTTCTTAACGTGAAAACTTTGGAAAGACAGTTCAGCTCAAATTGCTGAAGCTGATCCCTTCCCTTTCGCTAGCTAAAAAAGCAACACTACAAGCTACGTCGTGCTGCGCTACTCTGCGGACACAAAACTTGCAGCTCCATCTGCAGCAGCAGGCCTTCTTTCATTTATGTATTAGGTATGTGGCGAAAAAAATGAGATTTATATATACCAGCTGAAATGCTCACTGTCGTTGCGGCTGAAGTACTTCTTTATATGTCCTTTGAATTCACAAAAAAGGTGGAAATAAATCTCGGCTCCGAAAAGTAGGAATATACAGCTGAAGTGCTTTATCTGTCCTTCGAACTCTCAAAAAAAAAGGCCGAACCAAATCTCGACCCAGAAAAGTAGGAACTGCCAAGTTAATAAGTGTCCTACAGATATTCGTGAGGGAGCTTTCAACATCATGTGATCATTGAGATTGCTAGCCTTGCCTTTATGAGCGGAAGTTGGACTTGAAGCTATAGTTTATGTATGGTACACCTATCACTGAATGCCGAAAACTCCGTTTTACGGCACATTCTAGTACTCCGCAAGCTCTTTATTCAAAAGCCGGATTGCACTTTTATTGGGCAGCAAAGTACCCCATCAGGAATGGTAAAAATAACTCGCACAATTAATGGTACAATCAGCAAAGCGTAGCGCGTTCACTTGCAATAAGGCAGCTTTCCAATATGGTGCTGTTCAGCGCCCACAAAAAAATAAATAATTTACACTATGGTAATCATATTTCAACCCATGAAAGGTATGAAGTATTACAATGGAAACAACACATATAGAACACACTGGACCACTTTCTTTCGGGCCCAATAATACTGGAGCCTCTAAATAAAAACCTGCTTTTTTATATTATGGTCATCTGTTTTACAGCGAGAATAGTTATGTTGAACCTACCACAACAGTGTGAGGACGCATGAAGCGACACCAATATAGGCTTCAGTAACTCTTGCATAAACGTTTTCACAGGAGAAGTTAGCTCGTATTACTCGCAGAATTCCATCTAGCTATAAATTGTGACGATGAGGGCCCAGTCAGACGGAGCTTATAGTATCGAATAACAGTGCGCCGAAGTCGGGAATACCAGATTTTGAAGCGCCGTTCAAAGCCAAAACATGAAGTTTACTTGAACACCATGGAAATCATTAAAAGACATGAAGCTCTGGTGTAATCTAAACCAACACTGCTCAATTCTCCACAATCATAATTTCTTTAGGTTTTTTTGCAAGAACGATCGAATATGCCGTTCTAAATTTGTTATGGAATCGTGCTTACCCGATGAAGGCTCTTCGCGATGCACGCTTGCGATAGGATAGAGCTTCTGTGGCTGAGCCGGTTGCTTTTTATACATGAGCAAGCTGCCCCAGACAGAGGGTAATTGATTAGAACGGAGTCCGGTAACCCCTAACTGTCAGGCCGGTATTCGTTTGGAACTGAGCAGCTGTTCTCTTAGGATCAACAATCCTGTAAGGCAGAGCTATTAGGAAGCTCGTATACAGAAAGAAATTAACGGCTGAACTCTGCACTAGTAATTTGTTGAACGCTCTTTTTCACTCAGGCATCCAATGTAGACTACATCAGGAAATTCTGACCGTGTGCCAGCTGACGCATAGGTGTCAGCTTTTTTGACGCATAGAGAAGAACTTGGTTTTACCTGACAACTGCGCAGTGGGCGTGCAGTTGAGGAGAATAAACCAGAGGACAGCCCAAGAAGAGCCTGAATGCGTTAAGTTATCAAGATAACTTTGCCGTCATCCAGGGTTCCAAGCTTGTTGTTAAAATATGAATGCGAATTTGTAAAATTACCTCTGCGTCACCAAAAAAGATCTCGCAGGCATGCGGTAGTATTTTTCCCCCAAATATAAATACAAAGATAAATGCATATCAATATAAAACAAACATCAGGCTATCTATATACAACTCCTTGTATATATATATATATATATATATATATATATACGCATATCTTATATATATATTATAATATATATATATATATAAGCCCGGATATCGGTTGTGGGTTAGATCACCACCGGCTATATTTTTTCCCACTCTCGTTTGTCTTACCATATTCTTTATATGTTTGCAAGGACCTACCACATTCTCCCCTTTGCTTTACGAGGTTTTCTTGACTGCCAACCATTATTTCTGTCTATATATACTGAATATATATTATAGATATATATATATATATATGCGCGGTAAGTGGCTTTGACTTGTCACGGGCAAATCCCGCCGGCGGAAACACCGTGGCGACGAAGAAGAGAAAGAGGTGCTTTTTGGGTATTCACGGCTCGGACACCACGCTCAGCGCCGGTTCCTACCCAGGCTTTGTTAATAAGCCTGAGCTCACCCCAAAACTTCTCAACGTCATGGTAACAGTTTTGGTGAGAGGTGCGGGGTACGACGCCGCGGAGAACATAGTCCCTGGATCTCCGCCGAAGCCGTCGCGTTGCTGGCCTCCCGCCCATACAAGAAACGATGGCTCCGCATGTAGGCAGTTCCGAGACACCACTGCGGGCAGCTGGCAGCCGCATTAGGAGCCGCGGTCATTTTCAGGGAATGCCGGAGAAGACGTGGATGCATGGTTCGCTCATTATGAAAGGGTGAATAAATATAACCGCTGCGAAGCTGTGGCACGACGCGCGAACGTCTAATTCTACTTGGACGAGAAAGGGCTGACGTGATTTGAAACCACGAGGGCAGCAATTTGGCTACATGGGATCGGTTTGCTGAAGAAATTCGAAGGGATTTGGTGACTCCATATGGAAGAAGAAGAGAGCCGAGCAGACGCTTCTCCAGAGAGTGCAAGTGCCCGGGGAAACATCCACAAACTTACATTGAGGAAATCCTATGGCTATGCCGGATAGTCAACGCCAGCATGCCAGAAGATGCAGAGTTCGGAATGTACTCAAGGGGAACGCCGAAGAAGTATATAATTTCTTTATTGGTAAGGACAACTTGAATATGGTCGCCGATGTAATTAGCCACTGCCATACGTTTTAAGCTTTGAGGACGAGTCGGATTACGCCTAAGTTTGGCCGACTGGCCAACATCACAACAGTGGCCAGCGTGGACGTCAGCTCGTCTGTCGACCTGTCTGCGATTATCCGAAAATCGTTCTCGAGGAGCTCCTTCACCATAGCGACGTCACTCGTTGCTGTAAACCCTCTCGCCACGGAAGCTCTCTGCGCGACACGTCACCTACTTGTTGCTAACCCACGACACATTTTGACTCCTCACAGCCGTCGGTCAACGTTGCTGACGTGGACGACTACCAGCGAAGGGGCATGTACACTGTGGCGCATACAAACCAGCTACGGGAAGATTTTCATCGTGATTTTTATAGTCCACAGGCGCCTACTACCCGGAAGGGTAACCATCGCCCGAGTTTTCCCAGAAGGCAATTCTCGCCCTTACAGCAGTATTCTCGTGGGAGCCCCCCACCTGCTATTCGATGTGTAGTAGTCGGCCACTATTTTCACGTGTTTTGTCGCCCTATCCGTGCCAGGGCAACCCAACGACGATCCCAAGTTAATCTTTCCTCTCCCCAATAACCTCAACCCTAGACTTGATGGGCTCCACCACTGTTGTCAACACGTAACAAAGAGCCCACCGGTCCACGCAATGGTTCCCCCACTTCGGACAGAAGTTCGGCTCCATCGCCTCTACATCAGTGCCAGTCTCCATCGCCTCGACTCCGTCCAAAGTCACCACCGCCGAAAAACTAGCCGGCGTGGCCGATGGAGGTGAGTTTGCCGGACAGCCTTTACGAAATATACCTCGGCCCGATTATATGGTCAAAAATAAGATTGAAGTTTTCATTGATGGCGTTCAAGCGGTGGCTTTGGTTTACACTTGGGCAACAATTTCTGTTCGGAGTAAGGCCTTTAAAGACAACCTTGGGACTGAAGTAATTTCAGCTGGAATCGCGGTGCCACATTTTGAGGTGTATGTGGTGAACCATTGTGCACCATTGGGACTTTTACAGTGGATCTGTCTTTAGGGATCAAATGCTTCAATGCAGAATTTGCTGTACTTGAGAAGCCTACACGCAAAGTTATTCTCGGTACAGGCTTCCTGCAATAATGTGGTACTAAGTTAGATTTTGAGACTGGCGAGCTCTCTGTAAGCAGTGTTCTTTACTCTGCACTTGCCGAACGTTCTTCACGTTCGGGCGAACATGCTTTGGTTGTTTCGGTTGACATGGTTCTTCCTCCTCCATCACCATCATTTGTACCTGTGATGGTGTGCAGTGCTGTGGAGCCTTCCTTTTGTGAAATGGTTGAGCACATTATGCCAACTGCGTCAAGAAGGATTTTCTGTTGCGGCATTGTTTCGCTAATCGCACCGGGTGGGCGCAGTTCATTATGCGCAGTCAACGCAGCAGCTAGTAGCGTTCTGCTGCTATGGATTCAGCTTGCGCTGTTTGAAAAGCATATGAGAGCATCCCTGGCAGCAGTGAGTGACGAAAATTGCGATTCCAAGGGTGACTGCGCTACGCGTGGCGAACAGCTTTTGAAGATGATAAACAAAGGTCTGTCTTCTGCCAAGAGAGAGTGTTAACCCATGTCCTTTCGAGACATTTGACTGTGTTTGACGTTTCCGCCAGACCCGGCACCAAGACCCAAATCCCGCCTTCTCGCACATTCGACAGCATAGACACCGCAGCAGCCCGCCCTCTCCGGCAAAAACAATAACGGGTTTCTCCTGGTGAGAGGAAGGTCATCACAGACCATGTCAACGAGATGCTACAAAAGGGAGTGGTACAGGAATTAGCTAGTCCTTTGGCAGAGCCGGTAAATATGGTGAGGAAGGGTGGTTCGTGGCGATTCGGTGTTGACTACAGACACCTGAACTCAATTGCAAAGAAGGACATGTACCCCCTTCCTCGCATAGACGATGTCACAGGCTGTCTTCTCTCAGCCTCCTACTTTTCATCACTAGACTGCAGATCTGGTTACTGGAAAATTCTGATGGATCCAGCCAACAAAAGAAGACGGCTTTTGTGACTCCTCACGGGCTATTTTAGTTAACTTCATGCCGTTTGGCCTTTTAACGCCCCAGCTACATACTGAAGGGTCGATGGACACAATTTTGCGCGTTTTAATGTGGTAGATTTTTTTGTGCTACCTCGACGACGTAGTAATTTTTGGACGCACTTTCGAAGAGCACAACACCTGCCTTGACAGGGTCCTGAACTGCCTGGAAAAAGCCGACCTTGTGCTAAATTCGGAAAAAAATGCCGCTTCGGCGAGCGCCAGACCTTAGTGTTGGGGCATATAGTCGACAAAGATAGCATTAGACCTGATCTACAAAAAATTAATGCCGTGAGTCAGTTTAAGCAGCCAAAGTCCGTGCGCGACCTACGCAGTTTTTTCGTCAGTCGGTTTGTGCGAAACTTTGCAGACCTCGCTTCTCCTCTATCGTCTCTGTTACGTAAAAAATTAAAGCCGTTCGACTCAATGGGAAAGCTGTTTGAAGTGCAGAGCAGTGATTCGTCCTAATGGGCTGCACCACCATTATCCGCTTGCTGCTAACCTACCCATGCAATTCAGATTTCCCGCCTTCGCTGTGCTCCCGCGTCCCTGCCTGAAACTGCGCCAGCGGGAGTTCTGTTCTCTTTGTGCTTTTTCCCCCGCAAGTGCCGGCGTTGCACTGCCATTTGGGGCATCGTAAAAAATGGCGGCGAGTATCTGCTCCTTTCGTTGCCCATGTCGACAAAAGACGATTGTCTTTACTGACTTTGGCGTAAGTAATGCCTCCCTCCGCTTTCCCGCTCACCTCTTATGTTTTTTCCTCTTGCGTGGCGCTCCTCCAAGCTAAAGACGCGAAAGGTTTGCTTAAATCATTTTACTTATACAGCGTTCCACGGCTCCAGGCCGGGGTGTCTCGATGCAACGCTGCCGTACGGCGGAACGCGCGTGAATCGAGGCGCCCTACTTCAACGTTTATAGAACCACGTTGTCCTACTCCACGTGAGTTCCAAGCAGAACGTGGAACCTATCTAGTAGAACCTTTCGTAACTGTTGCCGGTTGATTTCTTAAAATGGCGCCAGAATCTGTAGTGGCGCGGGAGACAGCAGGCCATGACGGAGTGATTTTTTTTTCTGCAGTTGATAAAATATTTAATTTCGCGAAAGTCAAGCATGTATTACTTTTTAAAAAAGAACACTGCAAAGATCTCTTCTTTATTATTTGTGGTCTTATATTTGCGTAATGTCTTGTTCTTCTTAAACAATGTTGACAAGTATGAACATTACAAGACTTAGATGGGTATATTTAGCTGTGACTATATAAGACTAATGCGCAGGCTTTGTTTTACTTTGGCCGCGTGGCTGAATCGAGTCACAGACAGTCAGACATACAGACAGACCAAAATTTCTGGGTTTAAGTAACCCAAGAAAGACTATCATCTTTAAAACCAGCCAAACGGGCGTCCTTCACTGAAGGAACGTAGGCGCTGCTGGTTAATTCCGTATATTTTTCCTCAAATGTACCTATAGTATTCTTTGCGCTAAATAACGGGAAGATGTATGACAAGCCCCAGCGTTTCATGAGTTTTGAACGCTTATGACTATATAAACCACTTGGCTTTCGAAGCCTCTGGGGTACGCCTCGAACGACAGCGTTACTTCGATTCGATTTGATTGGATTGGGGGCACTGGCCGAGGTTGGCCAGTTTCGCGTTGCTAATGGACACCCGTGCTGCGCAAGCGCGAGGATTGGTTTGGATTGCATTGGATTGGATTGGTTTTGAATTCGATTGGATTGGGTTTGGATTGTATTTGGAATGGATTTACATTGAATTTGGATTGGATTTGGATTTGATGATAAGCAGCAGTAAGCATGATATAGAATCAGCTAATCCTGGACAACCAGGAAACCTAGGAATAACCAGCTGAACCTTAGCCCAAGCTACATATATCCTGGCATAGCCGAGCTGCCCCACTGCTAAGCGCCAGCGGTTCACGAGTTTCGAGCGCTTATGACTATATAAACGACTTGGCTTTTGAAGCCTCTCGGTAACGCGGGAGCGAACGGACCGTGACAGGCGACACCGTAACGCCGTGGCGATATCCTTGGTTCGGCACTTAAAACGTTAGAGGCGGCGTTGCAATCGCTGGTTGATCGGTGGTGGTGTTAATTAATGGGCGGACCTGTCCTTGCGTGGTATGCCGGAAGTTGCTCCCCGCAGCAGAACCTTGACAACTCTATGCGCGGGAAGTCACCACAAATCACGGAAGCTTGTGTCCTTGAGATCCTAGAGCACCAGGCGCAAAGTTTTTGTCTTTGAAATCAAATGCGGGTTGTCTAGGGAACTATACGTCGACAAAAGAGGCATGTGATACGGCTCTCGTTCGAAGTTCTTGAAACAAAGGGGACCACCTCGTCGCTTTCTCTCACCAGTCAATGAAAAAATGTCGGATTGTTACTAAAGGAATGAAAAGTGCTGCGAAAGGATTGAAGAGGGCAAAAGCATGATTGCTGTTCGGCATCCGGGCGAACTCAGCAAAAACACCGGAGAGGTTTCATAAGCTAATCTGTATATTCTCACCTCTGGGTCCAACGTGTGGTGTAAGTGGTTATGTCTGTCCCCCCACCCCCAAACTTCTCCATCGAGCTTTACTTTCCGAACAATCTAACTACGCTTTGAACAAAGCTTACTAGGCAGTTAAAGAGGCTGAGAATAGCAGGAAATACAAAGCTTCTCCTGGCGTAGATGACTGAAAGACTTGCTATGTGGGAGCTGTGACCGGCTTCCCCGACATTAAAGAAAAATGCTACTGAAAGAAGAAAATCCCTAATGTGCAGATCATCAGCATGGGAGTATATTAGAAAAAGGCGCTCAAACGCACTTCTCACTGCGTTGCCCACTATGCGTGCAGTCCAAAAAATTGAAAATGACAGGGGTTTACGCGAAGAGATACGACTACGGACCAGGGACTAGGGGCATGTTATTAAATATTACGCCTTCCCTTGGTTCGGCTGACTGATCAAGAAATTGAACTTTGCTTTTCAACAGTTTCTTGCCCCCACACTTCTCTCTACTTCTCTCTATTCAGAGAACTAATAAATAGTTTCTAAAAGGCTACGAAGTCCTACTCGAAGCTGAACTTGCCACTCTGCATGCTGCTTTCGCCTACATCATCGAGCAACCAGCGCGTCAGTGGGCAATCTTCACGGATTCTCGGGCGGCCCTTCAGTGCTTAAAATCGTACCCGAAAGATCAGCTTGTTTTCGAAATCCATGCTTTGAACTTACAAGCTTTAAATGCACACCATCATGCAGAGCTTCAGGGGATTCCTGCCCACTGCGGTATAACTGGAAATGTCAAGGCGGACACTGCGGCATCAATAGCGCATGATCTGCACGGGCCAGTGATACCGATACCGTTCTCCAGAAAAGATGCTTCTGCCCTGCGTTCAAGGCTGCCTCAAGATTTCAGCGATTTATGTGGCCTGCTGCGCCGCAAAATTACGCGCAGCTTCACTCCATAGACCCGTAGGACCTCAGGATGCCTGACAGACTTTCCAAGCATGACGAAGCGGTTCTTCACCGTGTGCGGCTAAAAGTCGCTTACACAAGTTATTTTCGATTCAAGATGAACAGGCCACTTCCCCTTGTGCACTTTTAGGGGCGAAGCTCCTTAGGGCGTGGGTCTGTCCATCCTCGACGTATGTATGTAGCCACCTTAGTTAGTTCTTGGATTGTTTACTAGATGGCGTGGCTACCTCTAGTTTAGTTCTTGGATTGTTACTAGATGGCGGTACTTGTATATGATGAAAAGATGCGCTTGGATTGGTTTACTAGATGGCGTGGCTACCTCTAGTTTAGTTCTTGGATTGTTTACTAGATGGCGGGGAGCTAGTTGTAATAAAATCCGTTCGCCTGTTGGGCGCGCGCTCGGAGTCGCCCGATGGATAAGGCTGCAGATGGGCGAGCCCGCGAGGCAGAAGCGCTCCGTGAAGCTGCGCGACGCCGCCGCCAAGACCTGCCGTACGAGAGCGGGAGGCCGAAGCGTGTCGTCTGGCTGCGCGACGACGCCGCCAAGATCCAGCGTTCGAGAACGAGAGGCCCAAGCGTCACGGCAACGGCGCGAGGACCCTGCCGTACGCGAAGCGGCACGGCTGCGGCGCGAAGAGGATCTCCAAAACGTCAGAGAACGGGAAGCGGCGGCGAGAAAGCGCGCGTATCGGCAGGCAGACCCCGATGCAGTGAGAGCTCGTGAGGCGTCTGCCAAACGCATCAGGCGAGCTCAGCCCCAAGGTGCCGACGCGCGGGTTTAAGCGAGACTTTCTAGACGTTACGTTCGGACACAGATGTAGTGGGCGAACTTTCTCTGAAGAGTCACGGTTTTACCGATGATTCCCCTCAGGAGCTTCGCCCACTCATCATCATTCACCCCGTGGATATGCTGGTGATGAATTTTTTTTGTGACGTGTGCGAGGACTTGAAACACGTATTGAGTGTATGCGGTAAGTGCAGCTAGGATGTCTCTTTTAGTGTGCTTGGGTCTTCCGCTTTCTAGAGGAGTAACTCTAAGTGACATGCCAGGCCTTTGGTCGAACTCTAAACGAGCATCTCAAGCGACAAAAGCTGTATTGTCCTTCCTGCGAAGCGCAAGAATTTATCAAACTATAAACAGGACTTCTTGAATGAGCGCATCATCTTCATCACAGTAATAAACCATCATCTCTTCATCGATTTCATTTTTCATACGTCTGGTCTAGCAAGATAGGCGCCTTGACGAGCCTAACCTCACCAGCATCATTAAAGACTATTCTCTCTCTCTAAGCTGTCAATGAGTAGCTTCCTATTTATGGTTCCTGTCATGCCCACTTTAAAGGCAGAACATCACCCTTATTGTTGGTTTAGAAGGGTGTTTTGTTCCCTGCTGCATCCTGTTCAACGATAATGTATGCTCTATATTTGCTTCGTTGAAAATTTCAGCTGTCAATGAACAGATCACTTTTTTCTTCATTGTCCGTTATTCTTGCGCGCTTTTTAGCGTCATCCACGCTTAAACATTTCTCTATATCCGCCATTTGTTTCTTAGGCTACATTTCGCAAAACTTTTTCCCAGTAAAACCATAACGTAAACTTCAAATGTACCTGGTGCGTCAAGTCACCCTGCATTGGCGAGAGGACGACCGCCAACCACAACTCATCCTTCCTTGATAATTGTTGGACGAATGAACTCGCCTGTACAGCATTTTCTAGAGCTTAAAGCAGCCTGAATCCCACGCTTTTTTTTTCAATGTAGTTTTCTTTCTCTTAAACAATACACGCCAACTTCACCATGTATCTTTCCACTCCTTCGATGCACTGTAGCAAAATGGCGCAATTAAAGAACTCGACTGTTGTGGAACTTGGAGTATAATACTTTCTACATATTTGTCTTCCACTCAGTCTTCAAGACGGAAGAAAAGTGACCCCGAAAAAGTACTGTTGAAGCCCAAGTATCAATTTCTACGAAATTTTGTTGCAGCCTAATTGGTGTCCTTATACGTACTTTAAGCACGTCGCTGGTCCAAAAGAAAACCTAAATATCTGTTAAACATTTTGACTGAGAACGAATTTAAGAATTTGTGGTGAACGATAAATTCCAATTTGCTTTAAGTGTGGGTCTGAGGTGAGGCTGAGGTTGGTGATGTGTTGTGCTGGACACATTTTCAAAACAGTCCGCATAAATGACCTTAATCTGAATATTAAATTGGGTTTTGATGTTGACATGCAATCGAAGTGGCCAGTGATCTGAATGTAAGTTCGCATGAACGGCCTGTGCTAGTGGGGTGAACAGCCGGCGAGGCAAAGCTCTGCGGAACGTCGAAAACAGAAAAGGAATTGTGGCTTCATGCCGCAGTAATTACTTTTTTGAGCATTCTCTCTCCCGCAGGCGACCTCTATGAACTTTGCGCGGGTTTTATTGTCTTTTCACGTGGCTTTATACAGAGGCAGGTAGAGAATGCTGAAAGGGGAGTGATATAAACATACTTCTGTCGCTTTCAGGAGGTTTTCAAGTATGCAATTCTATGTCACAGTTAGTACAATATATTAGTCATACCTAAACGTAGCTTCAAGTTAACAAAGCAGCAAACTCGCGTTACCATCTTTATACTTTATTTC
>CM023454.1:161021282-161260631 GCA_013339765.2 Haemaphysalis longicornis
CGTGTCTTCATGGACCCACTGCAGTCTTATCAGTGGGATGTACCAATTAGTCCTGATAACTTCCGTGGAGTGCCGAACCATGGCCAAGTTCCCTTGAAAGACGAGGGGGCTAGTTCAGTTCACCCAAAGAAAATCGGTTAGGAGTGCCCCTTGCCGCCTCAATTCAGAAAGAATAATGCTTGTTACTCTTTTCGCGTGGCCATGTGACGGGCTCAATGGCCCCCAGAGGAGCTCCACGTCGCCCGCCCATTTATTTTTCCTGATGCTGCGTGACAGAAGTCTGCCAATGCAGGTCGTGGATACAATTATTATACATAGAGTGGCTGGACCTAAATGTAGAAAAGGAGTTGATTAGCCACCGAACTACAAAGAAACTGTAGAATTGCTTTGGTTTGGGCGAGTTGTTCATATCAACTTAAAATTTCAGCTTGAACGAAACCCACAGGAATTAGGAAGGGAACACGAACACAATGCTTACTATCAATTGAGTTTACTAACAAAAAAGGTTAACTTATATATATATAAACATTGCACAACATAGGCGCAGAGCGACACTCTTTTTCCTGAGACTAGTTAACAGGATAATCGCTATGCAGGTACAGTTCTTTCTCTGTATGAGCTATGGAACCTGTGCTTACGCACGTGTCTCCATTTTGCTAATGGCCACTACTTCGGCGACCTCACGTTCGAGGCCATTGCGTTTTGTCCGAATCACGTCGATGTCGTAGTTCCTGGCCTTAACACCTTCTCAATCTTAACATCGATCTCGTAGTTCTTAGGCTGAGAAAGAAGACAGGTTCTGTCGTTGTGGAAAGGAGCAGGACATGTGGATTGTGTGCTTCTTGGTCAGCAGCTTTGATCCCTTCCACATCTTCGCGTGAGGGTGTCCATGTAATTTGAATTTACTTCTTTGTGGATTGGAGACTTTTTACGAAGCTTTCAGGTATTCCCTATGTAATGATGTTGGAAATACTGTGATGAGTCCATAATAATATTTGGGCTTCTATTTGATAGTTTGACTAGTTGAATTGCAGATAGGACGAGTCCGGTTTCCGCTTGTTGTGTTCTGTGTTCTGTGTTCCGCTTGTTGTGTGGGGAGGGCTATGCAGCGATGAAGATTGCAAGGGTAGTCCATAGCGACTATTGTTGTCTCAGTACTTTCGCTCATCCCGCCGGTGGTTTTGTGCAAAATTTGTGTCGTTTCAGTAATTTATTTCTATGAATTAGAACCTTGCTTTAAATCCGATATATATATATATATATATATATATATATATATATATATATATATATATATATATATATATATATATATATATATATATATATATATATATATAGTATAAGTAAGAGTCGGATACACAGCAAGAACAATAAAACAATGTTTACTTACGTAGCGGCAACGGGACTTGCCTTCATCAGAGTAAAGTTACATGACTGTGCTGTCAGCTATGTAACTTTACTCTGATGAAGGCAAGTCCCGTTGCCGCTACGTAAGTAAACATTGTTTGTTATTGTTCTTGCTGTGTACCGACTCTTTACTTATACTATTTCTGCGCGCTTTGTGAGTTTATCTTTCTCTAGATTTAATATATATATATATATATATTGTTACACGATATGTCAGGAATGCTTCACTTAATGGGAAATTCCTCCCCGCCAGCTTGCCGCCGATGAAGAAGGGAACGAAACGCTTTTTGGGCGGAATCGATGATTGCTCCATGCTCTGCGGTGAACCGCCGCCAGTCCTGCGAATAGACCCTACATCGCCTCTTACTCGCCTGCTCATCCACGTAACAACATATATATATATATATATATTGTATATTGTGATGATACCAGGAAAGGTTGACGAACAAGTGGAACAACAAAGGCAACCCCTTGAACGCGGGTATGCGCCAGAGAGGAAGAATAGCGTGGAGGAGGAAGAGAAAGACGTTGGATGACGGATCGCAAGACCAGCTGGAGTTCGGGTGCCCTAAAGAAAGGCGACATCTACTCCATGGCGACGACCATGCCGCAGCGCTGGAATGTCGCCAGCTCTGCCGGCACAGCGGAGCCAGCGCCGTAGGGCCGGACACCCACCCATCAACAGGCGCCCGAGCTTTCAGCCGGGTAGCCTGGGCATCGTTCCCCCCTACGGGGTCGCCACGTTGTCGGGCGGACCACCTGCTCTTCCCACAGATCAAGGCACCCGTGTCTTGCGCTTGGGAGCTTCGACTCGCACCGAGTCATTGGGGCCACCACTGTTCACGGTGGATCTCCCGCTCCTGCCAGTCGAGGTAACGCCGCCAAAAAGACCCGAACGCTATTCTATGGCCACCGGGCACCTCAGAACGCGAAGACGTCGGGGAAGTCTAGCTGTCTACTAGGGATACGCCTGGCGAAGCACCTGAAGAACTGTGAGGTAGTTTTTTGTCTAATTAGTGACATTTAGGAGATCATAGAATTATTGTTCTGTGTACCAGAACCACTCCTTTAGCTTTCCTTTTTGTAGATTGTGTTTATTGTCGCTCCCTTTGCTGCGTTCTCTGCGTCTTGAGTTTTGAGCTCATTTATAATGTGTCTCGTCTCTCTCTCGAGACACCCGTGTTGCCTCTCGTTCTTTCGTTCTTTTCCTGTCACGTGTGCATGTCTCGTTTTTCATAACACCCGAACCCAGACATCATATATATATATATAATATATATATATATATATAGATATCTATATATATATATAGCACCCCTGGAGCTCCGTTCGGGTCGTCGCTTACCCCAAGACACCATGCCTATGACAGCGGAACCTTCCAGCGGAACCGGCAGTCGAACCAGCGGTGCGGGTTCAGCCGCCTTCCCACCTTACTTCGTAACCAGCCACCAGCGGGATCCGCCGATGTTCACTGGCCTTCCGGGTGAGGACGTCGAGGAGTGGCTTGATACCTTCGCATGCGTCAGCGCTTTTAACATGTGGGACGACCACGCGAAGCTTCAAAACGTCTCGTGGGCCCTGGACAAAGCATCCAAGACATGGTTTTTGAACAATGAGCGCCGTATCAGTGACTGGCCGGACTTCACCACGCAACTGCGCCATATTTTTTGCTCTTCCGCTGCTCGCTCTGAAGCCGCAAAGAAGCTAGAAAGCCGTGTCCAGCAGGCTCACGAGACTTACACCTCGTGCATTCAGGATGTTCTTGCGTTGTGCCGCCGCGTTAACAGCGACATGTTGGAGGGAGACCGCGTTCGTCACATCATGAAGGGCATCAATCAATTTGCGTTCACGGCTCTCGCTCTTCAAAGCCCGCCGACTGTCGCTGATGTAACGACGACCTGGCAAAGGCTGGACGAACTGCAGTCTATCCGTCTGCAGCAGGAGGTCATCACGCCGCAGTACCCCAGAGATGACAACCTGCGGGATCTGATACAGGCTATTATCCGTGAAGAGCTCCGTGACTACCATTCTTCTTGTGCTCCTGGTGCCTATGTTCAGCCTTCTGCAACTGGCCTACGGGAAACCATTAAAGAGAAGCTTGCCGCTATGCCAGGCCTCACTCCTCCCGACCCTCCGACTCCTCTGACGGTTCCATCCTACTCAGAGGTTGCTCGGCGACCATCCATGCCGCTGACGGCGATCCTGGCTCAACCTGCGACCAACTATGTGGCGCCTATTCCTACGACTCTGGGTCCCCGTTCTTCGTACCAGGCATGGCGACCACCCGGCAAGACATATCTGTGGGCCGACCAGTTTGTTATTACTGCGGTATACGTGGCCACATCTCCGGTTTTGCCGCCGGCGTCAACAGGACGAGCGACGTGGCTACGACACCTACGAGCGCGACAACATGCGTTTTAGCTACGGCTACCGCCAACAGCGTTACACGTCGCCGCCACGTCGTTCTCCCTCTCCACCTGACCCGCTGACTTTCCTCGTAACTCCCGAAGCGAACGACGCCGTTCATCATCACCACACCGTCGGGCTGTGTCGTCTCTGCGACCAGCCTTGCGTGATACCAGCCACGTGCCGAAAGACTAGGTCCTGCAGTTTCGGGGGGCTAAACTGCAACACAAAGGGAAACTGTAGGACCCCCGGACCGGCCATGGAACCCTTTGACTGTCATCGTTGAGGGAATTCCTGTTGACGCATTGGCAGACACGGGTGCCAGCATATCTATCATTCATGAACGTTTGTGCTCTCGACTAAGAAAGGTGAGGACTCCTTACTCGGGCCCAGCTCTGCGTAGTGCGAACGGGGATATGATTCGGCCTTCAGGATATTGTACTGCGCGCATACTCATCAATGACAGTCGCCATCACGTTCAGTTTGCAGTACTCTCTTCGTGCGTCTATCAAGTAATTCTGGGTTGGGACTTTTTACGTTCGGCATCTGCTATCATCTCCTGTGGTCAACCAATGATTGATATCGCAAGAACAGAGCTCGCAAGTGTCGATAGCGCGTCAGATCTACGTTTGGTGACGACCTCCGACTGTACACTTTTCTCTGGACAAGAAACTCTTCTTTCAGTGTCATCAGACCAAATTGTTGACGGCGACGTGTTGATTGCACCAACCGGAAAATTCTTTGTTAAAGGACTGTTAATACCGCCGTGCCTTGTCCGTTTTTCTCGTGGATCTGCCTATCTCGCCGCTATAAATTCGACGTCGGAGATCCTCTTGGTACCCCAGCACGCCGCTATTGCTTCTGTGCCCCACGATGATGCCGTTGACGTTCTTCCTCTTGACTCTTTTGCGACAGTGGACAATTCTGCTGATCTTAAACCGCCGGCTGTCCCTATTGGTGCGAATATCAATCCCCACCTTTCCATGGAGCAAACGAACACCCTATTGACCTACTGGAAAGCACAAGCTTTATTTGACACTAACTCTTCTGTTCTGGGGCAGACTGCTATGGCCACCCATCGTATCGAAACGGATGGTTCCTATGTCGTCCGTCAGCGACCGTACCGCGTTTCATCTAAAGAACGTGACATTATGCAAGAAAACGTGGACCACATGTTGAAGCGCAATATTATTGGTCCTTCGGCTAGCTCCTGGTCATCACTTGTGGTGCTAGTTCAGAAGAAAGACGGTTCCGTGAGGTTTTGTGTGGACTACAGGGCCCTCAACAAGATCACTCGCAAAGATGTTTATCCGATGCCGCGCATCGACGACGCACTCGACACCTTCCAAGGGGCAGAATTCCTTCCTAGTCTCGATCTTCGATCGGGATACTGGAAGATACTGGAAGCCGACAAAGAGAAGACAGCTTTCGCAACACCCGATGGCCTCTACGAATTTAATGTAATGCCATTCGGGCTTTGCAATGCTCCCGCTACATTTGAAAGAATGATAGACAATGCCCTTCGTGGCTTTAAATGAAAAATGTGTCTCTGTTACCTGGACGACATTGTTATCTTTTCCTCCTCTTTTGCCGAGCACCTTCAACGCCTAGACCAAGTATTAACTTGCCTCAGCGAGGCCGGTCTCCAGCTCAATGAAAAAACGGCCACTTTGCAACCACGTCCATCAAAGTATTGGAGCGCGTTGTGAGCAAGGATGGCATTCGCCCTGATGCGGATAAAACGAGAACCGTAATAAATTTTTCCCGACCTCTTCGTCAGAAAGAACTTCGGAGTTTTCTTGGATTGGCTTCATACTTCCGTCGATTCATTCGGAACTTTTCGGCAATAGCTTCACCCTTAAACAAGCTCTTAGCTTCTGGCACACCGTTTACCTGGTCTAAAGAATGCGAAACAGCGTTTCTGGAGCTCAAACAGGCTCTTACTTCTGCACCTGTACTTAGCCATTTTAATGACAACGCTCCGACTATACTCCACACCGACGCCAGTGGATATGGTATTGGTGCTGTGCTCCTGCAGCGCAATGCATCATCTTTGGAGCACGTGGTTGCCTACGCCAGCCGGACGTTGACGCCAGCAGAGCGTAACTACGCAATACCCGAGCAGGAGTGCCTGGCTGTAGTTTGGTCCGTTCAAAAGTTTCGACCATACTTGTATGGTCGTCACTTCACCGTTGTAACGGATCACCATGCACTCTGCTGGCTATCCTCCCTCAAGAATGTAACCAGACGCCTTTGCCGCTGTATACTTAAGCTGCAAGAGTACGATTTTGCAGTAGTGTACAAATCCGGCAAAAAGCACTCGGATGCCGATTCACTTTCACGCTGTCCGCTGTTGTCGACACAGGAAAGTTGTCAAGCGCCACCTCCGACAGAGCCAGCTATTACTATTGCCTCCACCGAGCCCGTCAGCCCGGCGTTACCTTCTAATCTTCTCTCCTTACAACGAGCTGACACGTACTGCCGCAAATTTATCGACCTCCTAGACGGTTCAACCTAACCTCTGAAAAGCCGTTTGCGTCGAAAACTCAACAGATTTAAACTCATAAATGGTGGCAGCCTTTACCACGTCAACTATCATCCTACTGGCGACAAATGGGTCCCTGTGGTTCCGCGTTCCCTTCGGCAACAGATATTACGAACTTTTCACGACGATGCTACCGCTGGTCATCTTGCCTACATTAAGACATACGATCGCATAAAAAGCCGATTCTTTTGGCCCGGACTTTCAACAAGTGTCGCCAAATACGTTTCATCCTGTGAACCGTGTCAACGCCGTAAACAACCGACCTCGAGTCCGGCTGGGACGCTACAACCCCTTCCATATCCGTCGACTCCATTCGAAGTTGTAGGGATCGATCTGTACGGACCCCTTCCAGCCACCCCAGCCGGTAATCGGTGGGTTGTCACCGCGGTTGACCACCTGACCCGCTATGCCGAAACAGCGGCTATTCAACGGGCTGCGCCTCGGAGTTAGAGGAATTCTTCTTGCAAGCATTCTTCCTGCGCCATGGTCCACCTCGCGTTCTGCTCAGTGACCGCGGAAGGACGTTCCTTTCTACTCTCATTCCCGAAGTTCTTCGTGCCGCTGAAACCATTCACAAGACTACGTCCAGTTACCACCCGCAAACAAACGGCATCACTGAGAGCTTCCACCGTACTCTTTCCGACATGATTTCCTTTTACATTCGACCGGACCACACCAACTGGGATACCATCTTACCTTTTGTCACCTACGCCTACAACACCGCTGTACAACAAACCACAGGATTCTCTCCTTTCTTCCTTGTCTACGGCCGTTCCCCTTCGATCGGTACTTGACACATCTTTCCTTTCTGCACCCGGATCTTCTACTGCAAGCCTGCCCGACCAGTTTGTTTCCCGACTTCCGCACTGCTGCAGTCTTGCCCGTGTGAACACAGCAGCCTGCCAAAACAGCCGCAAGTCCCGCTACGATGAGAGGCATCGTTCTCTATCCTACCAACCCGGGGAAGAAGTCCTACTGTGCACCCCTCTCCGTGCCCCTGGGTTATGCGAGAAGTTCCTTCCCCGCTTCATTGGCCCCTACACAATCATCGCGCAGACCTCACCAGTTAACTACCGCGTAACCCCTACTTCCGGTGTCAGTGACCGCCGGTGCCGTGGAACTGAGATCGTTCATGTTTCCCGAATCAAGCCTTTCATTCGACGGGCTTCCTCTACCTGACTGTGACGGCCAGGATGGCCGCTTCCGCCGAGGGGGGATAATATTGTAAGCGCGAATCTTAAATGTCCCGTCATCAGGCCATAGCTCAGTGTTATGACTGGTCAATACCGCTTTCGTGTTTCGTCATCGTCGCTCCATTTTGTGCGTTCATCATCATCTCTTCGCTCTTCGTTTTTCTGGGACGCACCATCATCTCCATCGTGATTGATGCAGTTCTGGCCAGGGCACCGCTGGCCGAATAAACGTCGTCCGCAAAGTCTCCTGGCATTGCCTCTCAATATATTTATTTAGAGAGAGAGAGAGAGAGTAAAACACCCCTAAGGCAGGACGGCGTTCATTCCGGCAGTAGTTACCAGGCAGCCAACAGAACCAACGAACTCAGATGAAGATGATGATGGCGTGAGGCAAGAGATGGTATGATGACATAAAGCGATGGGTGGGTGAGACGGTGCTGATGATAGAGTGCTTGGACGCAATGAAGGGAGTGACCACTAAACCCATCAGTGCTCACACAGCGCTCCCGCTAGCTTCTCCGGTGGCTGATGTGGCCATCCGGGCCGTTAAAGGAAAGATGATCTGTGGCGAAAGGGCTTTAGACGAAAAACATGAACAGTTTCGATGCCACGGCACCGTCGGACAGCGACGCCACAAGTGGGAGCAACTAGGTAGTTGACGGGAGAAGTGCGCTGGAGTACGGTGTATGGACCAATCAAGCGCGGCATTTATTTTTACAGAATCCTGGCGCACGGAGCCCCGTCGAACAGTACCTCATCCCTAGGGTTAAACGTAACTTTTCGGCGGTCTGCGTCATAGTCTGTCTTGCGGTAATTTCGGCAGGACTCGGTGTTCAATTGCGCGAGGTTCCGGAGCTGCGCTATCCGAGAAATAAATTGAACGGTGATGTTGGCTGCGGTATTCAAGGTAGACGAAAAGAACGATGCGTCGAAAGGTGGACACGGGGATGGCGACCGCAGACAAGAAGAAACGGTGAAAAAATTCAGTGCTGCTTTAAGCGGCGGTATTACAGGCGTATGTCACAAAGGCAAGTACGACGTCTTATTTGTTGGGTTCGGGGTTGATATAGAGATAAATCATATCGGAAAGGGTACGATGACTGTTGTCTTAGTTCGTTTGTCTCTGAATGATAGCTAGATGCGATTTTGTGGGCAGTACCACAGCTTGGAGAACCTCCTCAAGGACTGGTGACATCCTGGTTCGGCCACAATCACATAAAATAGTACGAGGTTGTCCATGCCGTAAGATTGCTTGCAGAAAAAATATTTGCGACCTCCGAAGCGCGGACTGTGGGTAGAGGAGCAGTTTCCGTATACCGCGTCGAGTGAGCGACACAGGTCACAATCCACGGTTGACCAGTCAAAGTTGAACGCAAAGGTCCGTACAAATCGATGCCCACATCTCCTAATGGTTCACACTGGCAAGGCAAAAGCTGCAGCATACCGGTAAGGGCTGAGGGGCTCAAAGACAGCGTGGGACGACTGGAACCCATCGGTCACCGGTAGGGTGGTAATTGTGACGGTAAAGGCTCCAACATTGAAAAGGCAAAGTTTTGCTGATTGGGCGGCGTGTTCGCCTTTTAAATGGGGCGTTGAACTGCCGGGGACGTCCACAAGTTGTCGGCAGTACGGGTCGGCTCGTTGGAGAGAAACAAGTTTCGGAAGGATATCTTGACGGGCGGTCTGTAAAGGAGCGATGAGAAACGCGAACTGAGTCATAGAAGGCGAGCAGTTACTCTGGGACGACGGCTCTGAGCAGGTGGTAGTGGATGGGATCAAAGGGCCAGAGCGTCGGCATCAGTGTGCTTTCTCCACAACTTGTATATCATAGTAAAGTCACACTCCTGTAGAGGGAGTATCGAGTGGCCAGGTCATCCCGATAGGTTTTTGGGGGAGGATAAGCAACAAAGGACGGGATGGTCGGTTACAACCGAGAAATGGCGCCCATCCTAATAAGGACGAAATTTTTGTATGGCCGGGCCCACACAACGGCTTGGCCCTCTTTCTCAGTTATAGTCTATTGCTTCCCAGCTTGAGCCAAAGTGCAGTTTTCACGGGTAACGACTCGCTCCGACGAGGAATCGGAAGGCTGAAGAAGAACCGCACCGAGACCATGTCCACTGGCATCGGCGTGAAGAATAGCGGGTGCCGATTCGTCGAAGTTGGAGAGCACTGGTCCAGAAGTTAGAGCTTGTTTCAGGGGTTTCAAAGCTTTGTCGCAGTATTGGGTCCAGACGAATGTAGTTCCGCATGTGGGTAATTTGTGAACGGGTGAAGCTATTCCAAAATTTCAGATGAAGCGAAGGAAATAAGAAGCCAACCCCACGTACCGTCTAAGCTCTTTTTGACGAAGAGGCCGGGAAAAACTGACAACTGCATTGTCCTCGTCTGAATCCGGCCGTACACCATCCATGCTTACAACGTGCACAAGACTTTGATTGACCTACTGGCAAAGCGACCTTTCTTGGTGTTCAGCTGTAGACCCCCTATAGCTGAGATCGCGCGAGGCAAGGATGCGATGATGACAGCAAGCGATGTGTGGATGAGCCGATGCTAATATAGAGTGCTTGTAGCAATGGAGAGAACGACCACGCAAGCAATATGGAATGGATTTATAATTTACAGGGGTTGAAGAACAATGGCAAACAGGGTCAAGGTGGAACCGCAGTGGACCAATGCAGAGCTAGCGGGGAACCTTCCTCGTTCTCTTCTTGTTCCATTCAGCCTCGCTGATAGGGTGATCGGCCAAACTATGGCAGGCGTACCATTGTGTGAGTAACAATATAAAGTACAATTTGAATCTCAGAAACAACGCGACCTCGTTTTTAACCCTTTATTCGAACTTTCTCGCTTTTATTCCAAACCTTTTAGAAAGAGTCTTCTAGCAGTATTTGGTTAGGCCGGCTCTGTTTATATTCTCACCGCGCGATGTCACAATGATAAGGCAGAACATTTGAACTTAAAACCACTACAATAAATGCAATAGCTTCCTTGTTTTCATTGCTGTTGCTGATAAATTATATGCGTCTCCTTGCGATCTTATCGCTTAAAGATCGCCTTGAAGTGCCGAGCTGCGCTGTCTGAAACAAAATCGGTCTAGGAACAGCGACATTACACGTGTAATACCTGCGCTTCGTAGTACGCTATCGTTTCAGTCAGCGCACCTCTGCATTCAAAATTTTAAAAAATTTCAACTGGCTCCCTTCCACGCCCTTCTAAACATCACCATTCTGCGTGCATATATTCCTAATGCTACAATAAAAAACCAACCCATTTTCACGTACTTTTGCCCTACGTAGATGTCCACAATTATGCCCAGAAGATATACGCTATTCCCCGAAAGCACTCACTTATAACAGAAACTTTCAGGGGCGTTAAACCCTTTTCTTTTTCCTGAACCAAATCTGTAAACTGATCACTCCATATGCTGGATTAAAAACTCCCTTATTTTGAAGAAAAACGTGCCCTTGCTTGGTCCCTAAAGCCGGACGATGTGTACAAGGAGGAACGTACCTATTGAGACTGAGGTAGCGCTTAGCTGGCGGTAAGACAAAAGCTAAGTAACTACGGTGGGCTCGCAAACGACGTGCCATAATGAAAAAACAACGCCCTTTTTCTCCCCGCTAGGGTTATCCATTTTCTGAAAAGTAAACCATGCGGAAGGTCTCCCCGCCGAACGTAACTACTGAAGTTATCGAAACCCAAAGGAAGGGGGGCCAATTTCAAGGTGAAATTAATAGGCTAAAGGGGGGGGGGGAGGGTGTTAAGAAGAGTGGTTTCGGGAAGTCGATGCAGAAATGCTTCGGTGCTGCTGTTTGCCTAAAACATCCAGAGTAACCGCAGAGTCTATCCCGGCCTTTTCAAGTACAGCTTCAACTCCTGAGAGTAACCCTGCAGGGAGGAGTTCGTAAAGGGGGTGGTGTGCTTGTGAAGTGCGGCCGAACGTCGATTTGCCATTACTAGAGCTCTTCTGAGGTCTTTGGCAACCGGGGGCGGCCTACTGCAGGCGGTGTAAATTTCACGCCCCGCCCACCTGCTATGGGCAAGGCCCCAAAACCTGGGCGCCCTGAGTTACCCGGCACACTTAGTAATTGAACCACAATGTTTTTCTCCTGCTAAGCTTGGCACAAAACATGTTGTTGCAATGCTTCGAGGACCTGAGCAAGGTTTCGTTCTGGGAGCACGGAGTACATTAACATTGCCCTTACAGGTGTGACCTAAGTGCACACAGTAATTCCTGGTGTAAAGAGTATTCATGCATGCCGTTTTTATTGCCTGGACCCCAACGGCTGCAATTGAGGGTGTCTCCCCAAGGTTCCCCACTTGTTTTTGGCCTCACCGGGTTTGGTTTTCTGCTGCTGCTGCGGCAACGCTGGGGCCCGGAGAATAACGTTAGGAGTTTTAGCAGTGTTTTTTCTTAAGAGAACCCAGGCGGCACGAAAGTGTGTCCCCAAAAAAAAACCCGTCTAGGGCCGCTTTCTGGCATGTCCGGCTAAATCCAGGTTCTGGCAGCCCCTGATCATGCGATCAGCGGCTAAAAATTGGCGACCAGCGCCTTCGGTATTTCGCCGACCGCCCATGTTCAGAAAGCACAATGGCAGCTACCCTGCTGCGATATATTCAGTTCACTTTCGGTTCCAAAGTTTAGAAAGAGAACGGCCCAAATACGGCTTTAGGGCATCCTTTTTCCTTCGGGGCGTGGTGTTCAGGCCCAAGCCGGCACGCGACCGACCCAGAATATCGGTATTCTTGTGGCAGTTGGTGTTCGAAAGGAGACCGGCCCCCCGGCGCGTCTGCCTTTGCATTCGTCTTTCAACATTAAAAACCCCGCGTCCGGTGGGGCAGAATATTCGTTTTCTTTGGGCAACCGGTGTTTTACAGGAGACCGGCCGACGCACGGCCCAGAATGTACATTTTTTCATTCGGTTAGCGGTCCTCGACCGAATTACGGCAAGCGAACGGCCGCAGAATTTTTTGGGAACCGGTGTTAAAAGGGGACCAGCCTACGTAAGGTCTCAGGTTATACGTCATTGTTTCGGTAAGCGGCGTACAGCCGAACAACGGCATGGTCGGGCGCCGGAAATTTATGCACAGACCTGTTTGGAAGGAGACCCGCCGGGGTAGGACCAGTTTTTTTTGGGTTTAAGAAAGCCGTTAGGGGGCCGAAAGACGCAGACGCGTTTTTTTTTTCGCTCGGTGTTTTTCGTTTTTCATGAACAAAAAACGCTTTCAAACATTTAAAGAGTGTTTTAATTTAACGGGCAACGTGCCAAAGACTCACGGACATTTTCCAGGGAACCCTTTTTGGCCATTGGATTGCCTTTTTTGCCACAAAAAACTGTGCCACATGGACGGGTGAGCTAAACCTCGCCAGTCATAGCCGCTACCACGCCTCGCCCCCGGCTTCGTCGACGCATCAGCTCGAGGCTTTGGGCCCCCCAAAAAATTTGGGGCCATTGGAGACATCGACCCGGAAGAATTTGACCCCAGGTGGTGGTGGTTTTACCAAAATAAGTGGCCTTAAAGGGGGTAGAGCAAGCGGGCCCCCCGCAGGAGCTCAACCGCCCCCATGTCAAGGACTCCCTAACAAAGAAAGGCAAGGGCGCTAAAGCGCAAATTTTCGGCTATTCTTCTTACAATATACTGCGAAAAACAATGTTGCACTATTTTGTTGGTGATAAACGTAAAGAGGCTAATCTCGTGAATTGGTAGGATCAACGTCGTGCCCTGCTTCATGGGATTTTATGACTGTCTATTTGAAAACGTGTTATTTTAAATTTACCATAACAACAAGCCTTGTGAAGACGAAGCCTGGATGTTAATTTGGTTGCGGTGTCTGAAATTGAGATTAGCTACACTGGGATATACTCATTGTTTTTAAGATAATCGCCAGCATCAAGCAAACACGATTTCGTTCGGGTTTTTTTTCTTGCTCAAAAGCAGCTTGTTGAGTTACGCACCCATTTGGCTCTAGCAAAAGGTAAGCTTGAAGTAGTTGAACTGTATTTTCCTTGTCCTGCAAAAAAGCATTTGGAGGTTCCGTATCAGCTTCTTCTCAGTACATTTGCGGCTATAAACTGAATGAATCGGTTTATTGCATGGATAGCCGGTATAAGCTCTCTAGACAAACAGTCAGTTGCTGCCTAAATGGTTGTTTGTCCCGTATTGTTTCCGTGCCCAGGAATCTCCAAGGAGTTGCCGGTCACTTTTTGTTTCGTTATATGTAAACATGTTATTAAATGACCTCAATTTTGTTGTGAAATGTTCGCGAATGACTCTTATGCTTAAGAACGGCCGGGGAATATAAATAACTAGGGTTTATTACATGAGATTAGAGGTTAAATAGGCACGGTTTCACAACACAAAAGTTATGGCTGCACGTGTTTTTGCTTTAATGAGATAAAATTTCGCGAACCTCCATCTACCTTAAAAGAACAACCGTTTTTTTAATTGGGCTCTTTGTTGGAGTACGCATTTTTTTTCTGGGATCCCTACACCAAAAAAAGCGGGTTTATACGCCAAAAACATGCAGATAGGGCAGTGCGTTTCGTAGGAGAAATTGGCACTGTGCTTAGCATGGGGGAAAAGTAAAAGTAAATTGACGGGTTTTAAAGACGGAAAGTTTTAAAACCTCATTTTTGAAATTTTTAAATATCTATCATTCAAAATGGAAAGAAGGGGAGAAGAAAATCCAAGGCCATTCTACAATCCCAAAGGGGGGACCGCTAGCTTAAAAAAAATTATTAATTTTCCCTTTTAAAAGGTGAGCCTTGCCGATTTTTTTCTAGTTCAATACGAGAGTGAAATTTATTTCCCTTGATTGTACCCTGTTTTAACAACGATTTTCACCGCACTTTGTGAAAATATTTTTATTTGGTCACACATTGTGCTTGTGTTATGCATCCCCTGCCAAAACACGCAAAGGCAAGCAGGTATCAAAAAAAAAAAAAATAAAAAATAAATAATAAAAAATAAATAAAAAAAAATAAACTTGCGGGCCGCAAGTTCGCCGACGGGTTGAGAGGGGCCTTTCCCACCCAAACTACCAAGGGGAAAAATTAATTGTTTTATTTTGCAGTATGCAATTTTGCTGTATGGTTTTAAATTTACGGGGTTTGGGAACAATGAATGGAAACAGGGGCAAGGTGGAACCGTGGCCATGCAGAGCTAGCGGGAAAACCTTCCCCGTTTTATGTTTTTTTATGTATTTGGTTTTATGTTTGTTATGGTTATTGCTATGTTTTTGGGGGTTTTAAAAAAAAAATTAGAAACTCTAGCTTACGCTTTCTTGCGTGAACATAGAAAAAATTCAACTGCAGCCCCTGAAGCAAGGCGTCATTCCTAACGCGTGTGGAATTTTTTACGTAGTACGAATTACAGGGAAAAATTTAAATTCTTTTGGGGTATTAAGTGGTGTGCACGTAACTCACGAAACAACATAAAAATAGATTGAAAATGAAAGCACTTTTCGATCTCTCCTAGGGCAGCCCTTTGAAAGATCATCAGAAAAATTATCGAGTAGAAAATTCCCTTTTCAAGAAAAATGGGCAAATCTGGACATACTTTTTTGTGTGGAAATTTTGTTTAATGCTCCTCGATTTCGTGGGTACCAAAACGCTTCGTAAGGCATTTGCGGGGTTTATATACAAAAAAACGCTAAGCAACTGTTGAAAAAAAATTATTAAATCAGAGCATAAAAATGCTCAGGAAGATTGTCCTAAATGAAAATTGGGTAAAGCGCACTTTATCTTTGTGAAATTCAACGCCTTCCGCCCCCCTCCCCCCCTTTCCCCGTTTATTGCAGGTAAGCCGCCCAGAAATATCAGGACATGGACAATCTATTCCAGCTCTAAAAGAACTGAATATTTTTTGTATTCCAGTAAAAAAGGGACAGCAATTAAAGGAACGACATTTTTGAGCACTGTTTAATAAATAAATTTTGGTGTCAACTGGGGCGATAATTAAGCAAAGGGTGGCTGAAGGCTGGACCGCTGGGTGCGCGCGGGCTCACTTTGATGTGGCTGCATTGGACCCAAAATGTGGGTTTTTTGCTGGTGCACAGCGGACTGAGTTCAGCTTGCGCGACATGCAGTGACCGGCCTCAGTACAGTTAACGTACTGTAGCTTTTGTCCGGGTGGAGTCCGATGACCGCACCTCGGCTGTCCTCGGGCCGTACTTCGGCTGTACACGGGTGGCTTTGGAATGGCCGGAGCCCTACGGCTGGAATCTGGCCGTATGAACGTAAGCCGGTCGACTGACCGACGGACACGGCCGTTGGACAGCCATGGGAGTACGGCCGTATACGGCCAAAAGCCCCAATGGACAGGGCAGAACATGGCTGCCGGAAAAAGGCGGACAGAAAAATCACCGGCCAAAGTACACCGGCTTGATTAGGCCGCACTGCCTGTAATGCCTGGAACTCCTTCTGGTACCTGTTTGAACAACGCTGAGGTCTGGTGTAATAAAGGACCTTCCTGTGCTTTATTATTTATTTATGAACAGGCTTCGTCTTGATTTTCCTGCTTGAATTACGGTCGATTTCATGTCTCCAACCGCTCATGGGCTCCGCCAGGGCGACTCCTCCAAATACAGCAAGCAGAGTCATCACTGAAAAGAAACGGGGGTTCAACATCGCCACGCGTGAATAACTGTCGGGCAAATGAAAAAAAAAATTGCGCTATTTCTTCAACCGAGAAATTTCTTTAAAAATAAAGTTTCACACCTTCATTGTTGACCCTGGAAGTATTTTGCTGGCTTATGTTCTTTTTCATTTTTTATGCTTGTACCTAACTACCCACTTTTACGATTGCTGTATACGAATACAAACTATCTTGTTCGGACACTTGCTCCTTGGTTTTTCATTTTGCGCAGACTTTGCAGAGTCTCAAAGAGCATAGCACTACCCAAGGATTAAAAAGGTATTTTTCTTTCTGACAATATATATACCTCTTGACTGCTTTTCTAACCACGTTTTCTATACCATTTTTACGTCCATATATTCATAGCTATCTGCTTTGCCTTTTTTTTATTACGTTGGATCTTTGCGCTTCTGCAAATATTTTTATAATTTGATCGTTAGCCTGGTAGTCCTTAGCCACTGCGAGTATAGGCATTTCATGTAGATGTATCTTATCACTTCAGTTGTCCGTTCACGTAAAACGACTGTTCTTATCTCCCATTTCCACTCACTAGACATCTCACTCTGAGAATCTGAGTCTCATTGGCGAGGATCTCCTTTTTCAATTTCTTCCGTAGTTGTTGACTACACGCTCCAAAACCAAACGGTGACTAACGTTTCCTGGTTTGCTTAAGCACGTCAGAGTTTTATTGAGTGATTCTAGGGTTTAACGCGCCGACGCAACGCAGGTGATACCCTGCGCCGTAGTGGAGGGCTCCGGATTAATATTGACCACCTGTTGATATTTTATGTGCGCCTAAATCTCATACACAATGGCGGTTTTGCTATTCTCCTCCATCAGAAAATCAGCCGCCACGGCCGGATATCAAACCCGCGTCCTCGTGCTGAGCAGCACAACGCCATTACCTCTGAGCCGCTGCGGTGGGTGCGTCTGATTTTATGTAGAGTATATCATTCACAAATGTGAAACCCAGGACCATTAAGCATTTCCAAACTCCTCGCGCGACTTTGTATTTGTTCAACCACGAAAGCTCCATGTTTTAGTAAGACTACGTTTTGATTTCCTTTAATTTAAGCTGTTCCCCATGCGTTCTCCAACTCACTCATTCTCTTCTTCTGAAATGATCAGCAAAAATGAAGTTCTTGCCATAGCTGTGCTAAGAAGCTCTTTAGTAAGTGACTGATATTTGCACGGGATTGCGGATGTACAGGCCAGAACGTTACCAATTTAGTGGAAATTAAGACAGGCCGCTGATACAAGTTGTTGATATAAATATAAAGGCTAGTTTCGGCGGAAGTTCAATAGGACGTGAGGCTGTAGTCATTATTCAGGAGGTAAACCAATCTACATGTAAACTCTACATGTAAAGCTTTACCGCAAGTTGGGCTAGTTGGTGCATGATATCGAAAAACTCCAAAGCGCACAAAAAACTGGGACAAAGAGGAGGGACACACACACACGCTTTTCTTGTGTGTGTGTGTGTGTGCGTGTGTGTGTGTGTGTGTGGGTGTGTGTGTGTGTGTGTGTGTGTGTGTGTGTGTGTGTGTGTGTGTGTGTGTGTGTGTGTGTGTGTGTGTGTGTGTGTCCCTTCTCTTTGTCCCCGTTTTTTGTGCGCTTTGAAGTTTTTAGATATACAGCTTTGTCATGTGGTCCCGCCTGTATGGTCAACTTCTGGTCGGGCTTAACTCGAGGCAAGTTACTTTGGTTTCAATTAAGGCCCGAGATTGCCGTGTCACTTGGCTGCATCTCTAAACAAGCGGCCTCCTTCATCGGTGAGAAAAATAATGACTACGCTTGACATCGAAATTTCTACATCATTTCATGAACATGGCCTCTCTTAAGGGTGATTCAAGGTTACGCAGAGAAAAAGAAGTGCTGACGTTCTTACTAAGGTCAAGGTAATGATGCAATTCAGGCAGAAGCCGGCCGATCTTTAGGACCTCATGAAACAAACGCACCAGTTTAAATTTTCAATACGGAGTAGTTTTCTGCAAAATCCAGTGCTTTCTTTTCAGGCGTGAGTGAGTACACAAGTCAGTTTGGTGGCAACAAGAACAAACTTTTTCCGCATAAGCTTTGGAAATGTGCTTTGTGTTTTAAAATCCCGAAGCACCCGTTTACATTGTAGGCCACTTCCGAGTGCATTCCTCTAGCGATAGTAGAAGGCATATTTTAAGCGACATTAGGCTCACTAACAACTGTTAAAGTGCTTGCTTGAGAAATCACATGTTCGAGGATTTACTATGTACTTTTCATCAAGAGATCGTCCTTGTTTAACTAGGGCAGCTCATGTTGAATTACGAATGCATTTCAAATATTTGCCGATAAGCCAGACAGACATGTTGACGCTTCCCCAGCAATGGCTGAGTTGTTCACAAAGCTCGTTTCAAGTATCCAAAAGCTGAGCTTGATGTCGCTACTAAAAAGGAAAATCTCGCAGTTCCATGCACGAGCAAAAATCTTCCGGCTCAACCTGATGTGCATCCGCAGAGTAAACTGGCTACATGTGTGCTGGCTACTGGCCAGATACTCTGACAAAAAAAGCTTTCTATAAATTATTACACTTCCAAATCACTACCAAAAAGGAAAAATTAAGAGGCCAAAACACGGGCATGACACTTGTAAACTGGCTACAAAATGCTTTGAAAAAGCCTGATGCTCTTACCAAACGCAAGAATGGTGATTATTGCTCCTGTATATTTCGCCATGGCTTCGATATCTGCAATAAAGGATATCTGCAAAAAAGGAAAATTATAAACACCCTAAATTAGAATGCTCACGCTGTACTTGAATTAAAAATCTCTAAGCAGTATCTAGAGAAGCGCTACACAGAATAATTATTTCATCCAACAGTCAAATCTCATTGTTGTGGACCTCAGATTAACAATTTTTTTCAAATTAACAGCACTTTTTGAGTATCCCATACCAAATCCCCGTATTCTCTATCAGAAATATTTCCAGTACTACAAATTTCAGAACTATTATTTCAGTAAAACGTATGGAAATTTATCATCATATGAAACAACAATTCAAAATAACGAATTCGAGTGTAGGAAATTACTCGTGTTGGTGTGAACGACGCTTTATGGTGGGCATGTACAACTGTCATCATCAGCATACTAAATGCGGGTGAGCTCTACCGCCATCGCCTGCGCTTGGGGGTCTCCCCGCCATGCTAGCCAGTGGGGGCGAGAAGACAGTGAAGAATGCGATGCATGTGATGAAAGTCGCAAAAAAGCTCGAAGTGGATGCTACAGTCACAATCGAAGATTACGTGCAGTGCGACGACGAAGCATGCACGTCTGCTGAACTGACGACTGAAGGCATCGTAGACACCGTTCGTCGCGATGACGGAACCAGTGACGAGGACGCCAAGAGTGACCACGACCACGCTGAGACAGGGCCCGCGAGACAAGGCGAAGAAGCCGTGTCTAACGCCGATGTTTTGCAGCGCGTAGGAAAAATGCGTACTTTTCTTAGCAAGTGCACCAGTGCCCCCAAGGCAGTGCACAAGAACGTGGGCAGCTTCGAATCGTTCGTCTTGCAGCAGTTGAGTCGAACACTTCAGGCAAAGATCAACAATTTCTATCGAATAAACGTGCATCCAGACCCGCGTTAGAGGCTAACGCGATTGCGCACGTGTTTCCAGTAAGGGTAGGTGAATGCATTTGTTACGTTCACAATTTTTACCGCGCCTTTTTATTTTTGCACTGTAACGATTTTTCAAAATTACGAACTATTTTTAGCGGTCCCTTCAAATTTCTTGTATCGAGATTTGACTGTATTTCGTATACCGTACTTTAGGTTGATTAGGGTGACAGCTATGCTTTCAGAATCAGTGGAAAGAGCTTAAAATTCGAAAACTTGAGCTTTTTGTGTGATGGAACATGGGACAGTTATTAGAGATAGCAGGTTAAAGTAAACGTTTTCTCCCGTTATCATTCAAGTAAGCCGTAAAAGAAGATCTATCGGAAGTTTTTACGCGGCTCCTTAAGGATATCGGCCGCTAACCACCTAGCCATTTTAAATCCTGCAATATTCAAATTATTTCCTACGAGTTGATGCTTTGAACTGCACGTTAATCCAAAGGGTTTCGAGTAACGACATTCCACAGTAAAACCACTTCCGGAAAATGTGTTTCAGTGGTCGAACACCACCAACACAATTGTGTTGGACGCAGAAGGAGGAGAAGACAGTACGGAAGGGCTGGGAGGTTAACCAGACTGGAGAACTTGGTTTGCTACCTGGCAACTGCGCAGGGGTGTGCGGTTCAGGGAATAAATTAAAGGACAGCCCAAGAGCAAGAGATAGGAGTGGCAGGGTTAGTTTTATATGCCCGTGCTAGGAACTACAACGCTGTTCATTTACTTTCTGGTTTTTTTAGTTGCCGCACAATTCGCAGCACTACGAATAAGGCGAATTGTCCGTTAGAAATTTTTGATTACAACAGAAAACATTGGTCTGGAAACTAAAGAAACACACCCAAAAATATGAAAACAATCGTAATCCCTCGTGGCGCCTCCTTCATTCATTACCTTAAATATCTCTACATAGTATTTATTTAGACGTTCCGACTTACGCCCGCTCTTTGGGCAACCCAGGTGACGCTTTTTAAGATAATTCGATACGTCAGTCACTCTGAAGGCTTTTCTGAAAGTGGAAACTTTGGAAACACAGTTCAGCTTAAATTGCAGAAGTTGATCCCCTTCCCTTACGCTAACTAAAAAAGCAACACTACAGACCATGTCGTTGTGCGCTACTCTGCGGACATAAAATTTGCAGCTCCATCTGCAGCAGGAAGCCTTCACGTATTTATTGCTGAGGTACGTTGCGAAAAAATGGAACTTATATATACCAGCTGGAGTGCTCACTGTTTTTGCAGCTGAAGTTTTTTATCTGTCCTTCTGATTCACAAAAAAGGTCGAACTAAATCTCGATACCGAAAACTAGGAACTGCCAAGTTAATAAGTGCCCTACAGATATTCGTGAGGGAGATTTCACTATCATGTGATCATTGAGATTGCTAGCCTTGCCTTAATGAGCGGAAGTTGGACTTCAAGCTATAGCTGATGTATGGTACACCTATCACCGAATGCGGAAAACTCCGTTTGGCGGCACATTCTAGTACTCCGCAAGCTTATGATTGAAAAGCCGGACTGCACTTTTATTGGGCAGCAAAATAAACCATCAGGAATGGTAACTCGCACAAATAATGGTACAATCAGCAAAGCATAGCGTGTTTGCTTGCATTAGGGCAGCTTTAAAATGCGGTACTGTTGAGCGCAGACGACCAAACTAAATAAATTTACTCAACGTTAATGAGATTTGAAAACATGACAGTTAGAATATATTACAATGCAAACAACTGATATAGAACCCAGTGGACCACTTTCTTTCGGCCCATTAGTAGTGAAGCCTCTAAATAAAAACTTTCTTTTTTATGATATGGTCATCTGTTTTACAGTTTTACAATGAGAATATTTATGTTCAAACTACCAGACCTGTGTAAGGACGCATGAAGCGACCCCAATATCGGCTTCAGTAACTCTTCCACAAACTTTTTCCCAAGAGACGTGAGCACGTATACTCGCAAATTCAACCTAGTTATAAAAATTGTGACGATAAGGGCCCAACAGACGGAGCTTATAGAATCGAATAACAGTCCGCCGAAGTCGGAATACCAGATTTTGAAGCGCCGTTGATAGGCAAAAAATGAAGTAGATTCAACACCATAAAAAAATCATTAGAAGACCTGAACGCTGGTTTAATCTAAACCGAAACTGCTCAATTCCCCACAATCACATTTTGTTGAGGTTTTTTGCAAGAATGATCGAATATGCAGTCTTTATTTCGTTATGGAATCGTGCTTACCCGATTAACGCTTTCCACGATACACCCTGGGGATGGGATAGAGCTTCTGTGGCTAAGCCATTGTTTTTATACATGATCAAGCTGCCCCAGACGGAGGTAAGCGATTTCCGACGAGAACAGAGTCCGGTGACCTTAGCCGTTAGCCGCTAGTCGTTTGGAACGTGCAGCTGGTTCTCTTAGGATCAACAGCCTGTAAGGCAGAGCTATTAGAAATCTCCAATATAGAAAAATATTAACTGCTGAACTCTGCACTAGTAATCAGTTCAACGGTCTTTGTTACTCAGGCATCCTTCCTAGACTACATGCGGAAATTCTGCCCTTGTGCATTTATGCTATGCACTTTGCTGACGCATAGAGAAGAAATGCGTTGAGTTATCAAGATAGCTTTGTGGTCATTCAGGTTTCAAGCTTGTTATTAAAATACAAATGCGAATTTTTGTAAAATTACCTGCTTCTCACAAAGAAAAGATCTCGCAGGCATGTAATAGTATGCTGCCCCAAACCGCCTGCACGTAAGTGGCTTCCATCCAAAAGTGGTGATACAACTATGGTTGGTTGTTTAATTTTGTGCATATAAATATAAAACAAATATCAGGCTATCTATCACCCCCTCCTGCTGATATATATATATATATATTATATATATATATATTATATATAATATATATATATATAAAATATATATATATATATATAACACGAAATCAAGAAATATAACACAGAAATAAGAGTTGGCAGTCAAGAAAACCTCGGAAAGCAAAGGGGAAGATGTGGTAGGTCACTGAAATAGATAAAGAATTTGGAAAGAAAAAAAGAAAAAAGAAAGAAAGTGCAGAAAAAATGCCCGCCAGGTGGGATCCGTACCCACGACCTCCAGAATACCGGTCTGGTGCGATAACCACTACGCTACCGGCGGGGCGATTTTCCCCTCCACTTTCTCGGGTATTTATGTTTAGGTATTTTTGTTTCCTGTCCTTGGGGGTGGTAGCCAGCGCCACTCGGACTACTCGGGATGAAGGGGACTTCCTTTTTATCCCCCGGGCCGTGAATCGAGTGTCTATGACATGTCGAGAGTGGTCAACCGGCGTTGAACCCTCTTAAGCTTCCTATGGCACTAAGACTGCCAGAACAGGGGACTTCGCTATGCAGGTAGCGAATCAAAATAGGAAATTAGGAGCTCGTTGAAAATAACGCAGAAAAGAGAGTTGGCAGTCAAGAAAGGTCGTGGGTTCGGATCCCACCTGGCAGGCATTTTTCCTCCACTTTCTTTCTTTCTGAATTCTTTATCTATTTCAGTGACCTACCACATCCTCCCCTTCGCTTTCCGAGGTTTTCTTGACTGCCAACTCTTATTTCTGTTTTGGAATAGGAAATGAGGGGCTCGTTGAAAATATAAATTGAAAAACATTTTTTCTCCAATTTCTTATTTTCTAAATTCTTTATCTTGAGCTACTACATCTCCCCTTTGCTTTCCGAGGTCTTCTTGACTGCCAATTCTTATTTCTGCCTTATTTTCAACCAGCCCCCCATTTCCTATTCTGATTCGCTACATGCATAGCGAGGGCCTCTGTTCTGGCAGTCTTGGTGCCATAGGGAGCTTAAGAGGGTTCAACGCTGGTCGACCACTCTCGACATGTCGTAGACGCTCGATTCACGGCCCGGGGGTTAAAAAGAAGGTCCCCTTCATCCCGAGTAGTCCGAGTGGCGCTGGCTACCACCCCCAATCAAAGGAAACAAAAACACCTGAACACAAATAACCCAGAAAGTGGAGGTTAAAGTAGCCCCGCCGGTAGCGTAGTGGTCATCGCAGTAGACCGGTATTCTGGAGGTCGTGGGTTCGGATCCCGCCTGGCCGGCATTTTTTCTCCACTTTATGATTTTCTAAATTCTTTATCTTGAGCTACTACATCGTCCCCTTTGCTTTCCGAGGTCTTCTTGACGGCCAATTCTTATTTCTGTCTTATGTTCAATGAGCCCCTCCTTTCCTATTTTGATTCGCTACACACACACACACATATATATATATATATATATATATATATATTATATATATATATATATATATATATATGAATAGCCTATTTTTGGTGTACTGCAGGACTAAGGCCTCCCTCATTGACCTCCACCCGTTTCTGTCCTGTGCTATCCTAGTCCATTCTTTGCTTCAGAATTTTCATATTTCATCTCTTCATCTCTCCATCAAGTTAATGGCCTTCCTCTTCTTCCAGTCCCGTCTCTCGGTGTATATTCTGTTGTCCTCGCCGACCCCATATTATCAGCGCGTCATACCAAATGGCCAACCCAAGTCCATTTCTTTTTTTATCTTGAAGTAATATATCCTCTATCCGAGTTTTCTCCATAAACCAAGTAGCTCGTTTTTGTCCCTGAGTGTTGCACCTAACATTACTCGCTCCATGGCACGTTGGGCTGGCCTAAGTTTGCTTTCTAACTGCTTAGTAATTCGCCAAGTTTCCACTCCCTATATAGTCACTGGCAGGACGCATTGGTTAAATTCCTTTCTCTTTTAGGGAAAGAAGGAATTTTACTTTTCATTATTTGCGAGTGCTTGCTGAATGCACCAATCGAAGTTTTATTACCCGCCTGATTCCATTCTCGTGGTTTGGGTCACCACTGACCATCTGGCCAAACTCATTATACTCTTGTACATGTTCCAGTGTTCAGTCCCCTATTCTGAAAAAGGCACGTTGAGCATGTTTAGTTATCATTAGTTTTATCCAAATTTATTTTAGCTCCACCGTGAAGTTCTGTCATTGTACTTCCTCGATCACTTTTTTGGAGTTGTTCTTCAGACTCATTGAGCAAGTCTATGTCGTCTGCAAACCTTAAATGGTTCAAGTATTCGCAGTTTATTCCTAAATCTAAGGTTTCCAGTGAAGCCTCCGGAATACACTCTCCAGACAAGATGTGAACAAGTTTCGGTGAGATGGTATCTCCTTGTCGCACTCCCTTCTGGATCGGAAATTTATCGCTTTGTTTTATCGCTTTTTGTTTTATCGCTTCCATCGCTATCGGTAATTTATGGCTTTGTTTCCTGAACTGTTACCCCGTGCCGACCCAGGTCGGCACGTGGTAACAGTTCAGGGAACGCCGAGGTGGTCATCCATGAATATTAGAAAACAGAAATACAAAAAAGGAAGGCGAGAGGAAAGAAATCACACACGCTCGCGTTCACGCATTGATTACAAGGTGAAAGGACCAAAGCTTACAATGGTACCGCAGCCTTCTACCCAGAACAATTATCCAAACCTTCTGGTCAGACTTGGTTCAGTGAAGCCACCATGCAAAGAACGCGGTGCTAGCAGTAAACTATAACCGTCTATTGGGTTTCGCCAACTGATGGGACAATATTATTTAGGGGGAAAGAAAGGAACGGGCATAACACTATCCCGAATAATGCAGAATTCAGGCATATAAATAAGAAGGAAACGGGTGAGGAGAAGGCGAAAGCCGAAATTTTAATCGGAGGAAAGACACGTAAGTTTTCCGTGACTTTCATTGATGCCAAACGACGCTGACTTAAACTTATAAGACTCATGAACCTCGCTATTGTGGTGCGTTTTAAAACTAGATTCGAGGATTGTGGCCTTCAGCTGTTCAAAAGAATGAATAGGAGTATTAACATGCCTTAATAGAGGCAAAGAAGGGCAGAATTTTTCATGAAAGCGCTGATTGGCTGTTGTATTGTTTGGCGCAGAGGGTGCATTCCAGCAGGTATACGATGTTGTCGGAGCGACAGTTAAAGTCCCGTTTTACATTAACATAATAGTTTGAAGCTGTGCTGACGGCGCGCCGTGTGGTGGTCATTTGTGGGCATACCTTAGCAACCAGTAGCCTGTGGTCAGCTGATGGTGGATTTGATGGGAACGTCGCCCAACTTTTTCTGCGTCTATGAACACCGCGTGGCGGCTCTGGAAATATTCCTTTTTTGGGTTTCACTTTGAACAAGGATATTATGATGTTTCCTTACTATCGATGCAACTTTCTGGGAAGAAACCGAATGGATCAAAACGCAGGTTTGTTTGTTGATTTGGTTTCGGAACCTTTTTTACTGTGAATTTCGGTTCGGTTCAACTGGTTAGCTTGGTAATCGCGTCGTCGATCACCTTCTCTGTGTGTTTTTTTTTTTTTTTTCAAGAGTGCGATTTTAAGTTACTCTGCAGTTAGAATCGAAATCAGCTTGGCTTCTGAAGATTCGCCTAAAACGGTGAGATTGTCTATAGGATATTGCGACCTTGCAGTGCCTACATGGCTGCTGTGGAAGTGCAAATATTCGCGCGTATCCGTAGGTTTTCTATAGAGAATAGTTTGAAGCCTTCCCTGAGAAACTGTGACTAATATCCAGGAAATTTATGCTGTGCATGGAGTAGAAATGAAAGAGGGAAATCTTAGGATGCCAAGGTTAAAAGCCTAAACACGTAACAAGTTCCATTTCACCATGCTGCTATATCATGAATATATCTTCTATATGCCTTTTGTAGTACAGTGGCTTTAAAATTTGGGTTGCGAGGAAGTTTGACACTAGACATCTCATAAAGATATTTCTGTAGTTCGGAAGTCAATGGGAACCAAAATTGGGCCGAAATATTCTCCCAACAGTTGGTGACCCCCAGTAGATGGTTATAGTTTCGTGCTAGCGCCGAGGTATTTAGCACAGTGGGTTCATTAAACCAAATCTGACCAGCAAGTCAGGACATTATATTTTGGGTAGAAGGCTGCGTACCATTGCAAGCTTCGGTACTCTCATCTTGTAATCGATTTGTGCAGGCGAACGTGCATGATTGCTTACCTCTCCCCTTTCTTTTTTGTATTTCTGTTTTCTAATATTCATTGCTGCCTGCCTCGGCGTTCCCTGAACTGTTACCACGACCCGACCTCAGTGCTCGTCATGTGAATGCACCTGCCTTCTGTTACCTTCCTTTTTATGACTTGTTTGACGCTGTGTCTTTTTGTTCTTTTTCTTTTTTCCCTCCTTTTTTTCTGTTTGGATAGGAATGTACACTGTGTTCCTGCCGAAACTGCCTGTCTGACTGCTTTTGTGCGCGCAGCCCTTTCCTTCCACCACCACAAGCCAAGTATAGTACTCTTTCGTGTTTCGATACCCTGACTCTGATTCTTAAAACAGATGTGTATAGCCAGATGTGCACCATATGTTTGCATGGGCATATCTTTTGATTACTCTGTTGCCCCCAGGTACCACGGAACACTGAAAATAGAAATTACCTTGTTAATTTTTTTTTCATCGTGCTTCTTTGTCATCTCCGCACCAGGTGCCTGTGATTTCTTTGTTATCCTTTTTTATGCCCGTGCCAAATGCGTGCAAGGGCTTATCTTGTTCCCACTTTTTCACTCTTTTCACTCTTTCCCCCTGTTGCCACGGGTGGAAAGGATAATTACCTTGTTAAATATTTTTTTTCCCTCTATCTTCTTTTTTTCAGTTATTTCTCAGGTTCGTTCCGCGTGACTGTGATTTCTTTGTGATCTCGTTTTATGCCCATGCCAAATGCGTGAAGGGCATATCTTGTTTTGACCCCTGTCTTTCACCCCTGTTGCCACGGGGAGAAAGGGGAATTACTGTGTCAAAAAAATGTTTTTTTTTTCGTTCTGTTTCCCCCTTTTCGCTCTTTTCTCTCATGTTCGTGCCGTGTGACTGTGATTTCTTGTTATCCTTTTTCTCCTGTTCCAATTCTTTCATTTTTTCTTCGCTGCCTACCATCCAAGATCCCTTTGTACAAACTCTCTCTTCCCTTGCCTTGCCCTCACACTTGCTACATTCTCTATATATATAACATTGACGCCAACTTATTCTGTAGTCTGAAGAAAGGAAGCCCTCTTCCTGTAACGTCAGTAAACTTTCATTTGTTTGTTTTTCTCGTGTGTATCTGTCTCTACTAGCCTTACTTTCTGGTGCTCTGTGTGCCTTTTTATGCTTCCAAAAACTCTCTCTCACTCTCTTTCTCTCTCTTCATAATTATATTTATACATAACAATGGTCAGAGTGTAGTCAGAGTGGCGCTGACTACCACCCTCAACCATCAGATACAGTTGGAGTAAATATAAATACCCCAGAAAGTGAAGAATACCACAGCTGCCCAGATATATATATATAAATATAATAATATATATATATATATATATATATATATATATATATATATATATATATTATATATCTTGTTGCACATGCGTACAGCGTCTTGATTGATTCATTTAGTGTACACTCTCTACTCTTCTGTAGGCCTATAACATATTCTAGTTCCGGGGGACGTCTATGACTCGTCATTCTGCCGCCGGTGCGTCGAAAACATTTCTCGCATTCATACGTGACGGCGCAACCGGCTGGCCGGATAAATAAATACCAAAAAATGTACCATCCTTTCCTTAAAGTAGCAATGCGGAAGCTAAACGTGCGTCCAAGTTTAGCTGAAAGTGTTTTCAATCTAGCATCAAAACCGGAAATACTGAATCGCAAACGAAGCACAAACCCATGCGGAGATTTTTCGCGCACTCGGTAATCGCATCCACCATCGGTCTAAATGTACACCGAAGGGTGGCTTATGAGCTGAAGGTATACTGTTGTACAGCCTCCCAAATTTTTAATATTATAGCCGGAGCGACGACCGATCGGCATGCCAGCGCCTTATCACGGTGTTCAGCAGCGAAATAGGCGAGAGTACGCGCAGGCGCATAAGGCTATCTGCTGTACGAGTGTCGTCTGCTACGCTGTTTGCTTGAGAGCGGTACACGCCCTGCCACTGCAACTAAATGACTTTGTTCATGCGAAACCGTGGTTATTTGAAGCTCATACGCATATCAAATACGCGTTTGATTTTTCTTTCGGATCACTTGCCCCGCACTGCGTGAGGAATGCCACTGTAAAGATAAATACAAGCAGAACAGGGTGGGTTTTTTGGTTGGAATGGCGGTATGCCGCTGCGCGATGTAGTGCGATAAATAAAAAAATCTGATAAAAATAAAAGCTTGTCACTCACGCTACTTAGCTGCCTTTGGCGGTAGCGAGATAGCCTTGCGAAATAAGAAAAAATAGGGGGTGTGTTGCCCTGAGGAGAACAGCGGAGCAGACGACGCTCTACACAGCAGATAGTTGTGTGCGCATGCGCATGCTCTCGTCTATTTCGCCGGTGAACACCGTGATAAGGCGCTGACATGCGGATCGGTCGTTGCTCCCGCTATATTATTAAACATTTGGGAGGCTGTACTTAGTTTTCATGATCTATGCGTATATTGTCTTATCCAGGTGCGTTAATTTTGCGCCAGTTTCAAGTAACCGTTTCGACACAAGGGTAATTTCACGCACGCGCTTTGGGTCAAGAGATCTTAAACCTTTTCGGCCTAATGAACCGATATATGAGAACGGTCCCTCTAAGAACGCATTCGCTTAATTACCCCATACCGCTTTGCGGCGTCCAGGCAGTACGAGCGTATTCGGAAATCTGGTATGGCTTCACGAGTGTCGGGCCATGCCAATACTTCAAGAAAGAGGAAAGGAGGAAGACAGAAGTTCCGACTGCAGCAGACGTTTTGTTTGTTTTTGACATTCCTCCGCGATTGCGCTGGTATAAAAAGCCCGCCCGTGCCGAGAAGAGCACCTTCGTTGAAGGAGGAGGAAGAGGATAAACATCTTTATTGAGGGAAAAGGTTGCGTGGACTCTTCAGGAGGTGAAGTCCTCAGTCCAGGACCCCATATGCCTTGCCAGCCGCTACAGCCCGCTCCGCCAGCCGAAACTGGTCGGACAGGCATGAGCTGGACAGGGCGCGCCTCCAGAGCTCGGGAGAGTTGTAAGGATTCGGCTTGGGGAGAGGGTGGGAGGGGCATCCACCAACCATGTGGAAGGGAGTACACTCTGCTCCGCAGAAGGGGCAGCTAGAGGACGTAATTTCTTCGGAGTAGTGGCACTCTTTTTGGGTGGGGAAAGGTGTTCGTTTGCAAGGCACGGTAGTGGTGTGCCTGCACGATAGATAGGTGTCGGTGCGGTGGGGGAAGGGTGCGTCGGGCCAGGAGTAGATGTTGCGTCATTTCTGTATACGTCAGGAGAGGAGTAAATCTTTCCGAGGCGGTGTCTGCACTCCTCGTGCGGCGTGTCATTTCTCGCGTGAGGTCGTGCGCCATCTCGTTCCCATTCACTCCCAGATGGGCTGGAGTCCATATTATGTGGATCTTTCTCTGCAGCGGGTGGTGGAGTAGCATTGCGCGGGCCGCAGCGTGAACGGTTCCGGCCTGAAGGTGTCGGCAGGCCTGTTGGCTGTCCGTCACAACAGTAGTAGCCTGAGTAGAGGAGATGGCAAGTGCGATTGCTGCCTCTTCAGCTTCAGCTGGTGAGAGTGTTTTGACAGAGGCAGTGAGAGCCTGTCCTCCTCGGGCGGGGCTTATACTGCCAAGGCGAACGCTGGATAGGAGGAGATAGGACCTCCGCGCGAGCCTTACGCCGTCCACTGTGGTGCTCAGGGTGCATATTACGCGGCAAGGGTTGTACTTTAATGAGTTCTTGAGTAGGTCGGTGGAGGGGCTCTAGAAGTGGGCCATTGTAGCCCGGTGTATTTATTCCCAGTCCTGAGAAAACCTGGCGGCCCACGTTGGTTAGAGAAAGGCGTCGGTATTGTTGTAAGAGATGTCCTTCAACTAGTTCAGACGACGTATTGTGGATACCGAGTTGAACAAGTAGCAAGGTGGATGTGTTTGTGGGAAGGCACAGTGCGCGCTTGTATGATTATCGAATTATTGCATTGACACTTTCTTCTTCGTGCTTGTTGAGAAGCACATATGGGATCGCGTACGTGATGCGGGAAATAATGAAGGCGTGCACGAGACGTATCGCCGCATTCTCCCCGAAGCCGCGCCTCTTCGTGATGATTCGGCGCAGCATATGGGATACCTGGTCCTTAGTGTGCTTCAGACGAGTTATGAGGGTGGACTTCCGTTTATCTTGCTGGAAGACCATCGCAAGGATCTTGATTTGAGGAGTGGGGCGGATAGTGTGGCCCTCGAGGTGTATTTCGACCGGTGGAGGTGGGTCACGCTTGGGTCTTCCTTGTTGGACCACGAGTAGCTCAGACTTTTGCGGGGCGCACGAGAGTCCGCAGTATTTGGCGTACTCAGTGACCACATCGGCCGCTTCTTGAAGGCGAGCTTCCATGTCCCCCCACGAGCCTGTGCCCGTCCAAACTGTCACATCGTCGGGTAAACCGCCTGCTTGGGGTTCGGAAGAGCGGCAAGGCGTTGTGGCAGTTTGATTAGGGCGATATTAAATAGCATTGGGGAGAGCACTGCTCCTTGCGGAGTGCCTCTGCTCGCCAGGTTGATGGGGTTCGACTTCGCTTCGCCAACGTGGAGTTCCGCTCGCCTCTTAGTCAGGAAGTCTCGCAAGTAAGTGTACGTGCGTTCCCCGCAATGCAGCTCTCGCAGGTGGGCCAAAATGACTGAATGGGACACATTGTCAATGGCCCCCTTGTAGTACAATGCCAGCATTGCCGTAGAGGAGTGTCGGGTAGCAGGGGTCATGACCTTCTTCTTTAATCTGGAGGTGAATGTCCTGGGTGGAGAGGTGGGGTCTGAATTCTAACATCGAGGTTGGTATGAGGTTCCGATCGTCTAGGTGACGCTGGAGGCGAGCGAGGACGATATGCTCCATGAGTTTACCGACGCAGAACGTTAGCGATATAGGTCGTAGGTTGTCAATAGAAGGGGTCTTGTTCGGTTTGGGGATGAGGTGAACGTAGGCGAGCTACCATTCTGCAGGGATCTTGCCCTCTCGCCACACTCTATTGAGGCACGCGGTGAGGGACACCAGAGAGCCGCACTTCCACGAGGGTCGGAGAGAGGCGCGAGTTAGAGCCCTGGAGAAAAACTACGGCTCAAACGATATGGTTTATTATACGGACGCCGCAGATTATGCAAGACGAGGAGCCATGGTAGCGACTGTGACGAAGAAGGATAGCCACGCCACGAGCCTCACTCTCAACAAAGTCTCGGCGCTACAGGCCGAAGAGGTAGCTATTGCGCTGGCAATAACGCAGACCCCAGCGGTAGTGATAATCACAGATTCACAGTCAGCGTGTAGGAGCTACCTCCAAGGCCGCATCTCGTGCATCGCCATGAAGATCCTCGGCCAGAACCCTCCGAAGAAAAGGGTGTCGATTGTCTGGACACCAGCTCACGCTTCCCTCTGCGGTAATGTCTTTGCTCATGAGACTGCTCGAGATCTAACCAGCAGAGCGCCGCGAGAAAGTTGGCTAGATACAGCGATCCCTGTAACTTCATACCAGGAGGTGACCCAATTCTACAGGCTCACCAGGCTTATGCTACCCGCTGGCCACCCCTCCCTCAGCAAGGCAGAGGAGCGCTCCTGGCGTCTCCTCCAAACCAACACGTTTCCCCACCCCACCAAACTCCACTTATTCTGGCCAAGAATATACTACCCACAGTGCCAATTCTGCAACGCGCCCTGCCCCTTGTATCACATGGTGTGGGAGTGCCAGCTTAACCCCTCACTTTCCCCGATATCTAATCCCTCGATTGAGCAGTGGGAGGAAGTGCTGGCCAGCTCTAGCCTCGAAGAGCAGCTTCGGCTGATCCACCGGGCTGAGGCGGCTGGACGCTCCAACGGGGTCCTGAACTGTGGAAACCGCCCGCTTGACTTTAAATTAGTTAAATAAAGTTTACTCTCTCTCTCTCTCTGGTCATCGAGGTTGGGTAGTAGGTCTCGCCATCGAGGTTGGGTCGAGGCGAGGTTGATTATTTCAATAAGGAAATTCCTGTTGGAAATTCCATCAGGACCTGGCGCGGTGTTTTTCCGTATCCGGGACAGTGCCGCTCGTACCTCCGAGATGAGGATGTCTTGATCCAATGAGGGGTTCGGTGATCCATCGTAGTCTGTGTGGCTCTGTTGCGGACCGGGCGGGAAGAATTTTGCCTCAAGGTTCGTTAAAAGTGTGTCGTTGAGTGATTGTGCAGGAGGGCCCGGTAGTTGGTTTGATGACGTTGCCTTCGAAGAGGAGGGGTCCAGGAGGTAACGAAGAATTCTCCAAGTTTTTGACGTGCTCACGTGGTTTCCCATGGCGTCGCAAAGGGAGAGCCAACTCTCACGGCACAGTTCGCGTGCGTATTTGGCCGCGTTTTCATTAAGGAGCCATGAAGAGAAAATGCAACTTCGTTTATTTTAAAGAACTAGGATTCAGTATCTCACTCAGCTCCATTAGAACCCCAAAAGATGTTTTTTTAACGAAGAAAAGCAAAAAGTATTTAAAAAATTTCAAATTTTGCGCCACAGTGACGTGTTATGAGCAAGAATGACGTCATACGGGCCAACAATAAAACATGATTTTCAGTGCGTTAACTGCACGTTAGCATTCAAGTGATGCGGTTAAATGGAACTAGAGGCCCCATTACAGCCATCCAGTTATGTGTCGTCACGACAGGTCAGTTAGGCGGCCGCCAATCGCACAAACAAGGTTCCGTGACGTCATAGAAAAGTTGCGGGAAATTGGCTAGGGGGTCGCGACTGCTTCACACGTTTTCTTTAATATCTCCGTTATTTGTTCAAAGATTGCGATGATATTGGTATCATTGTTATCGGGACTAAGCAGTCTTTCTAATAACCCTAACTTGTATTTTGTCTTCATGGCTCCTTTAAGCTGCGCAATGCGGATGCGGAGTTTTTTATTGTGCCGCTGCTTTTTCAAGCGCTTTTGCAGGCTGCATCTAGCTTCCCATATGTGTAGAAGGTGCGTGTCTAAGCAGGGATTGTCGGTATTTGTCTTTATGTTAGTAGTACAAGCGGCCTGGTCCTGAATAAGTTGGGCTATCCATGCGGAATATTGATCTTCCTCTCCTCTGCCAGATCTGCGGTGTCCTCTGTGTTGCGCGCTGACCTCAGTTTTCGGAAACCGGGCCAATCTGTCAGGGCAGCACGTCCCACTGTGCGGACTAGCTCAGGGCCTGAAATGATTAATTCAATAAGGAAATGATCGCTGCCCTGTGTGTCTTGCTTGTTTCGCCATACGCACGTCACCTGCTGGTTGCTCAGGGCGAGGTCTGGTGTAGTATCGCGGGAGACGCTTGTCCCCATGCGAGTGGGTATGCTGAGCTCGTTGAGTATCTGCCACGCCTTCTCGTCTACGTACTTGTGAAGGTAGTTGCCCCTTGGATTAGCGTACGTGTAACCCCAAAGGGGGTGCGCCGCATTGAAGTCTCCACTTACGATGAGTTGGTGCTTCCCAGCTTTCGCGCCAGTTCCAGCGTGTCATTTATGGCCTGCGGATAACATTTGGGCCTGAAGTAGATATTAAGGTGGAAGATAGGTAAGGAAATCTTTGATGCCTTGGCGGGGAGTAGTTCTAGTAGTACGCCTGGGGCTCCTGCTAATGGAAGGGAGGGCTGTATAGCGGTGATAGACCTGGATACCAGCGTGTGTAACACCCGCGTGCCATCCGCATGAAAGGTGATATAGCCGGGGAGCGAAGCGTGGGTGTTGCTTTCTTGCAATGCGACAACGTGTGGAGGTGTTTCATGTGTTGTAATATACTGGATCAGTTCTGACCGTTTTTCGCGGAATCCGCGGCAGTTCCACTGCCAAACAATTGTTTCGCCGCGGCTCCGACTATACTTTTTAGGAGGACCTATCTTCTTCCATGGCATCTTTGGGTGGAGGAGGAAGGGAGCTAGTGACGCGAGTGCACTGAGGAATAAATGCTTCCATTTTCGAGAGACGTTCTTCGAAATCGACATTCATTTCTTTGAGGGCTTGCATGGTCTGGTTGAGTTGGTCAGTAATAGTTTGTTGCGAGGCGGTCAGCTGCTGTAGCATAGAACGTATTCCCACCACCTCGTCTCGAGTGATAAATGGCGTGGGGTTTGCTGGCATCGCCTGGCCCGAAATTGGTGGGAGGGTTGTGGGAAGAGGGGGGGTTGCATCACTGCCCGGTGGGAAGGAAGTTCGGGGACGCTTGATAGCGGGAGAAAGTTGTTGCGGAGAGGGTGCAGGGGAGTTGGCTGCTGTTTTTGTTAAGGACGCACGCAGTTCTGCAAGTTCCCGTCTGAGAGCCGCGTTCTCAGCTTGTAATTGAGTTATGAGTGCGCCATACTTATTATCAGCTCTGGAGGCCGCTACCCCTGCCCAGCTCACCTTGGGTGCGTCCTCGTGGGGTGGTTCTTTGTGCGCGGAGTTCCTATTGACTATGGAGCTGGCCGAGCGTTGGTCTCTGGGTGGCTTGCGTTGCGTCCCTGGGGTCTGATCTAGATTGCGTGCCTGGCTGGGCGCGCGTTCCTTGGTGGTTGACCGTCCGTGTTGTGGCCCTCGACCGTGATCTCGGCTTGGTCTTGAGCTCGAACGGTTACCCCGGTTGCGTCGCGAGCCAGGAGAGGGGGAGCGCGACCGGCAGGGCCCATCTGATGTGGACTTCTTCGGAGTTTTCTTGGCCTTGTACACGGTGGGCAGGTACCGCTTGGGGCAGTCTTTAGATGCGGTGGTGTTTGGACCTTTACAAAGCCCACACCACGGTGTGCAGATGTGCTGACGCTAGTTGAGGGGGGCACCGCACACTTTGCACTTGGCGTGGCTGGAGGCGAGGGGCAAACGTCCGCTCGGTGGCCCGTTTGATGACAGAGGGTGCAAAAGGCGACCGTGCGGCGATAAGGGTAGCATCGGAGCAGGGCTTGGTTGACGTAAACGTAGTACGGCACTCGCTTGCCTCGAAATGTTAGGACGAAGGCTTTGGACTCTCCGAGGCGACAAGCTGTGAGAACCTCGTATCCGGGAGCAGTAATGAGTGACTTGACGTACTCTTCTGGATGTTCTTGTGCGATGTTGTGAATGACGCCACGGCAGGAGTTGTCCGGAGTGATTGGGTAGACTGAGACCTCGTGTCGGTTACCGAAGACCACAATCTTCTGGAGGCTTACGAGCGCTCGTGCAGCTTCTTCTTCTTCTTAGGTGGTTAGATGGAAAAGGAAAAGAAATGGACTGGGGATATTATTGAGCCCAGCTGGGGGCTCACCGGCATACAACCCAGTCCGGGGGGTAGGGAATATAGAAGGGGATGAATAGAATAGGGTAGAGAAAAAGGAGATGCTGGAGGTGTGCTGACGACTATGACGTTCTGCTCTGCACCAACGCGGAGCTGGAAAGGTACTGGTGTAATGGGGAGCCCGATCTCCCGAGCGAATGACGCAGTGAGAGAAATGGGGTCCGCACGGGAAAGCTGGAGGCCGTTTCTTGGGCGGATGCCTATTTTGAAGTAGTCCGATGGTAGAGGTGGTTGCCTTGGTTGACGCGTCGACGGGCGATGGCGGAGCGCTGGTGTCGGTGGCGATTCGGGAGTAGACTTCGACGGGGAAGGAGGACGTCGCCGGAAGGAGCGCCGTACTAACTCAATCCATGGGCTGGATATTTCTTCCTCGGTTGTGGTTGCGGGCGGGAATGTAATATCTATGTCGTTGGCTTCCATCGTGTCTTCAGGTGGGTTTGAGGGAGGTGCCAAAATTGCATTTGGGTCGTCGGTGGGGGTGCGCGCTGACGCCATGCGCACCGGCAGAGGAGCCGGCGGCATGGTTGCCTCGCCGGTGATGTTGGGCTTAGCGCGTCTGTCCTCTTGAGATGCTTGTAAAATTACGCATTTTGGACTCATAGGGATGCAGATGGTATCCTCGTCTTCCTGGTGACGTTAGGAAGAACGTCCGGTAGTCAGTTTTAGTCGCCGGGGTGATTTTTCACTGACATTAAACGATTTCAGTGGAGGCGACGTGACGCTCATTCGAACTCCAACATGCTCCCGGGTTCCTGAATTTCCGTGTTCGTCATCGGACTGCCTGGCCTACACCGAAGCAATCCTTCGCAGGTAGCCATTTCGCCTGTGGGACTGTGGTGAATCATCGGCCCGGTCGGTGAATAACCTAGGACTTTCGTGTCCTACATGTACAAAATCGCATTTCGTGGTACCATTTTTGTCAATTTCGTTAAAATACAGGTTACACGACATACCGCCAAGGCGGAATGGTGCTATAATATCTGTGAAATAATATTTGTTGGAGTTGAAATGGAGACATCAAGTAAAGACGCTTCCCCGCTTCCTCTCCCTGAGAACAGAACATAAATGGATTGCGGATTCGAAACCAACTCAGATGTGGCTATATCGCTGAGGAACCGCCTGAAGGAATGTATATTCACTCATAAAATTATAGCGTATAAGAGATAAACATGGGTTCTGGTGCTCTAGACCACCATTTGTAGCATTCGACGTACAGGGTTTGGACTGGGCTTATACAGAAACCACTACACGAACGGGGAAGCCCGAAGTGCAGCACTGTATCGAGCCTCTTTAGGGCTGTTTTTGTTGCTGGGTGATAGGCCACATTCCGATTGTCCAATTGAGACACCCCTAAACTAGTAAAATCACCTAAAAGAAGTTTGTCCGAACTACAAGACGCGTGCGCGAATATTTTTAACGATTTAGGTTGTTTTAGACATTTATGTTTAGGTTGTCTTATGTGACGAATGAAGGCGAGTTTTTCTATGTGAACCTAAGAACATCCGTGTTTTTTATATAGGAATCAAGGCGCATTTATGTTCAATGTGAGGATCGGGACGTATGCCGCGATTCTTGGAAACTACAACGCTGGTACGTTTTGCAGTATTGACTTCAAAACTATTTGCATCTTCCAAGCTAGCAAGTTTATTTACACGAAGCTTGAATTCACGTTCACAATGTACATAATACATGATTTCAAAGTACTTGTATTTCGTGCACATACATTGAACAGGATCGTGATGGCGGCAGTGCCTCCCGAAGCGAATTTATCTTGACTATAAACAGCGTGCAGCTCAAAACATCGCCTGCAGGTACGCCATTTACCTGTACGTCGACGTTTGTTAGTGCTGACCTGGCAGTAAATGCTAATTGAGACGTATAGCTTAAAATGAAGCTCAATATGTTACCTGACATACCCAAAAACTTCGTGTCTAAAAATGCCGTAGTGCCATGCCCCATCACACGGTTTGTCGATGTCAAAAAATATGGTCATGCTTTAATTTTTATGTGTAAAGGCACCTTTATTGTAGAACTAATGTCGGCAAGTTGATCATTCCCCTTCTTGAAGCCTGCGTGGCCGCTCTCGAGCAGACTATTGTACTCTGAAATCTACAGAAGTCTGCACACAAGGCAATTGGACGGTAACTTCCCGTTGACGTGGGGTCCTTTCCCACTTTCAGAAAAGCCACACCTATATAAACCTACAATGGTGCCCTGAAAACCATAGTCAGTTGAAAAAGTGGAGAAGTGTTTCAAGTGTCTCTGCGTGTAACTGTTATATCGTAGTGTATGTAATGTCTGCACCTGGAGCTGAAGGCTTACAAGTGCTCAGAGCTAACCTCAGCTTATTGAGCGAAAACTGGAGGTTTTAAGAAGTGTTTCAGTAATTGTCATCACGTAAAGACTTCTTTTCACAGAATATATTATGTTGCATGTAAGTGTTCGTGTAGTGTAAAAACCTGCACATATGTTGAAGTGTCCAGTCCAGCAAATACCAAATACAGTGAAACCCCGCTGTTACGTCCCCCGGACTTACGACGACCCGCTTTTACGACGGATCACCGCGGTCCCGGGAAACTCCCCATAGAAACAATGCATTAAAAACCCCGATAATATGACGTTTGGGTGTGTGGTCCCCTTCATACGACGGAACCTGCCGTGGCTAAACCAGCGTTTTTCCCATATTTTACAACGCTTCGCCACCTAGTTCTGACCTTACTTTATTATTAACCCCCGTTTCACGCTACCTGAGGAGCAAAGGTCCCCATACGGGCCAGTCCACTTCCAGAACAGGCGCAAGCATGCAGGAGGGTACTGATTGATTGATTGAGGGGGTTTTACGCGCCGACGCAACGCAGGCGATGAGGCGCGCCGTAGTGGAGGGCTCCGGATCAATTTTGACCACCTGGGGATCTTTAACGTGCGCCGAAATCTCGTACACACGGGCGTTTTTGCTTTTCGCCTCCATCAGAAAAGCGGCCGCCACGGCCGGGAATCGAACCCACGACCTCGTGCTCAGAGGAGGGTACTCGCGAGCGCGACTTACATTTTCGCCAGCCCATCGCGGCAGCAGTACACTAACGCGCCAACCACGAGAAGTCCAAGTTCAGGTGGCAGGCAAACCATCAATTTGAAGCTCCCATCGAGAAAACACGTACAGTCTTTGTCAAAATTTTGTGGGCCACGGCGACCGTGGCCGGAGCAAGCGCGCGGCCAAGTAGGGGCGCTGCGCTTGCCGCTGTCGGCTGGTTGCGCGGCTAAAGAGAGCGAGGGGAACTTTTGCTCTTGCTTTCGTAGTGTGTCCGGCGCGACAAGGGCTGCGCAAAGTGCCTGCGCTGAAGCGAAGTGCGCCGGCTCAGAGAAACCGGCCTCGCTGCACTTGCCGCGCTACGAAAGGAAGCGAGAAAGTTCCCCTCACTCTCTTCAGCCGCGTAACCAGCCGGCAGTGGCAAGCGCAGCGCCCCTGCTCGGCTGCGCGCCTGCTCCGGCCACGGTCGTCGTGGCCCACAAAATTTTGACAAAGACAGTACGCAACCCTACGACGATGACCGAACACCCGCTTTCCTCGCCCGCTCTATCTACATTTCTTCCCTTCACGACACTCTCTCCCTAATCTCTGCTCTCTGCTTACCAGTGTCCTTCAAAGCCGCGTTCTCCGCTCCTTTCTTTGCTAGGGTGCCTCGATTCACGCGCATCCGCCGCAAGGGTGTAGACACGTATACGCTGGCACCGCCATTTTGGGTCACACGCTTGCCGCCGCAGCAAGTCACTGTAGCAAGACCACGCTATAATTTTCCTCGCAAAGCGGTTTACTCGCGAAATTCAAATCATCTTACCTATGGGTCTTGTGCGAAACGAAAACAGCTATGTGTTCACCACTTTTACCCTACAGCGACAGCACGGGGCCGTTCGAAGGGTGCCTCTAATCTGTACCTTTTTTTTCATTTTTTTTTCATTTCATTTTTCACTCTGTACGGTTTTTTTTTTTCATATATGTCTCGTGCTATCGTTCGGTTTGCTTAGCCTTGGCAGTGTACACTCGCTTTTAAAGACGATAGTCTTTCTTGGGCTACTTAAACCCAGAAATTTTGGTCTGTCTGTATGTCTGTCTGTCCATTTGTCTGTCTGTCTGTCTGTCTGTCTGTCTGTCTGTCCGTCTGTCTGTCTGTCTGTCTGTCTGTCTGTCTGTCTGTCTGTCTGTCTGTCTGTCTGTAACTTGATTCAGTCACCCGGCCAAAGTAAAATGCTTACTGTTCAATAGTCTTATATACTCACAGCCAAATGTAAACGTCTAAGCCTGGTTTATATGTTCATACTTGTCAACTTTATTGGACAAGAACAAGACATTACGCAAATATAAGACACAAAATTAGTACACAAGGGATATTTAGTGTTCCTTTAATAAAAAATGTATGGATGCTTGGTTTTTCGATAAAAAATTATATTGTACATCTACTGAAGAAAACCGCCGCCTCCTGGCGGGATATGAAAAAAATTGCCCCCACCTCCCCGAAGGGAATCGTGAGGAAGTGCGAATGCATTCTTGCGCCGAGAGTACACGGCGTAGTAATTGTGCTATCGCCTTGAGAGGCGCAGTACCGGCGAGGGGGAGCTGTCAGGCGAGGGGAGAGGCGCGCGCCGAGGGTGAGTGCAAACCTAACCCTTCCCTTCCCTTCACGATTCCCTTCGGGGAGGTGGGGGCAATCGTAGCCGGACCCAGCCGACTCCAGTCGATGCGCACGCCGCTAGCGACATACAACGGCGCATGCTCCAGGTGCTTGAACCACGCCAAGATGCTACCACGCTTTACTAGTCCGCGCCTGTACGTAGCCGGACTCACCAGCCTCCGCTTCACGTGCACGTCTATCGCAACGTCCTCGGGAACCAACCGCGGAAGACACTCCACCACGCTCGGAACGTCGATGGGCACGTTCACGATCTGTCCCTTAATGCCGTACTGACCGTTGCCCCGAGTCAGCCGCCTGATGGCCATGAAGGGGAGGCGAGGCGAGATGAGGCGCTCTTCGACCGAGTTTAGATCGGGAAGGTGAGCGGGACCCCCACCTCCACGGCGGACGATTCAGGCTCGCTTAAGAAGTGCATTCGCACTTATTCCTGGCCAATCTCTCACGTGGGTATGTGCCATGTCAGCGGCCAGGCAGCGCGCGCCCACCTCCCCCCGTTGCTAAGGAAGACGAAAAGCGCGCGCACCCGCAGCTGTTGCTATGCGGACGGCGGAAGGTTCGGGGTCGCTTATAAAGTGCATTCGCACTTAAAATCACGCGGCAACAGCAACGAAAGGTTCCACTAGCTACGTTCCACGTTCTTCTTGGAACGCACGTGGAGCACGGCCACGCGGTTCTATATACCTTGTAGTCGGCCGCCTCCATTCACGCGCGTTTCCGCCGTACTGCAGCGCTGGCATCGAGGAACCCTGCCTGTAGCAGGGGAACGCGGTAAATTCAAATCACCTAGCTCAAACATTTAGTGTGTTTACCTTGGGATGAGCGCGACGGTACAGGAACAGCATGAAAGGTGAGCGGGAAAGGGGGGCATTTCATTGGCAAATGTCTACAAAGACTGTCGTCTTTTGACGACATTTGCAACGAAAGGAGCAGATACGCGGCCAATTTTTTTCCCCTCCCAATTTGCTCGACCCCATCGGCCTTACCTAGCGCGCGCAATGCGCGAGGCTGGCGGGCTATAAATAGCGCCAGATGGCACGGGTGTGGCGTAGCAGCGCACGGCGCTTGGCTGCCGAGTTATCTTAGACGCCGTGGAGGGGAGGGGGAACAACACAGGCATTCCTTTTAATGCAAAGCAGTATATGTCTAACCCCCCCAGTTTTCATTCCGGTGTCATCGATTTACTCGGCGCCGTTCCGGGGGTCCTCCTCCCCACCATTGGCACCTCTTTCACAACTACTTTCTTTCTCGCCTCCACCGATGCCCCCTTGTAAAGTTGCGCAGGCGGCAGTTAACAGGGATATGTGGCTATCAGATGATCGCGAAAAATAAACTGAAGCACGGATGGGCGTAAAAAAATGCACTGCCGATTACTACAAATTGTGCGTAGCAGGAACTGCAGTCTTCTCGGCTACGGCGCATTTCTACTGCGTCTAAGGAAGTGTTCGCGTGATCAGCGAACATACGACGGCGTGCCCTACTCCGCTGCTACCTTGCAGTGCACCGCCGCCGCCGGCCAGCATATTGCAAATCGTGTTCGAATCTCCCGCGAGGGCGCTCCTTGGCGGCGACGCATGATACATGTGTGAGAGAAAGTCAATGAGCGAGATGACGCGGTAGCCGCACGTGTCGTAGTCCACTTCACCCTTCGCTAGACACTCCTCTCCGTTTTCTTTCTTTCGTCGATGCTGCGCACGCTCACTCGGTTACGCAGACATAAACAGAGGCCGCTCCCGCGAAGCCCAGGTAACGGCTGCCAAAGGGCTGCCCCCCCCCCCCCCAAAACTACTAAAACCCGCCGTCGACTCGCGACGTATCTCACTTCTAAGCACGCGTACATGACCGGTTCCCGGTTTATGCGTGCGCAGTATTGTAGTGAAAAATAGTGGTAGGGAGGAGGGGACGCGTGCTCGCGCAGCTATAGGTTTCATGCCCGTACTGATGGATGGTATGTCTGTTGTGCTGGTACGAGATTTAAACGCGGACGTTAAACGCCCGATTGGGACCTGTGCGGAGTCCTTAGTGGTAGAGCGGATTGGGTTTGTGTGTTAGACTAAGTTCAGATTACCTACGCAAAACCCATATTGTGATCTATGGACGTAAAAAAATGCCATGTCACGCAGTTCGGTTAGCTGAGACGTGAAATTACCTCATTCTGCGACAGTTGCGGCAACAGTCTGAACCCGGCCCCACACAAACAGTAAGATGCTTACGACGCGGGAGGGACACAGGCAGTTCCATGTTTATCTGCAAGAACAAAGCTTGTATCCGTCAAAGAGTCATTCAGCTAGTGGCCTAGGAAATACGCTCCATCGCAAATTACGATAAACGTATTTTGTTTCGTGCGCTCCGTGGACTGTGTCCAGCTTTGCAGGTCATCCTTCTTCACAGAGTGGAAAGGCACAAATTTTTTTGTTAAACTTGTGATTTCAGGTGAAGGTTTGCAAATCACATTAGAAAGCGCTCAATATAGTAGTTTAACTAGGTTCTTAGCCCACCTGTCGCGTGAGGCCGCCTGCTAGGCCGGAATTTATCCGCACCCCGGTCGTACGACACCCCGGTCATGCGACTCTTTCCTGCGATCCCTTGAAAGTCGCATTATTGGGGTTCCACTGTATCTGTTTAAGAAATATGTTTCTTTGCCATGTAAGTGTGTCTCTCGAAGACACACCACACTGGGCTGTTTGTAATGTAATAGTTCATATGTAATGTGACATTTGATATTACATTACAAACACCTAACTTAACTGCCATCTAGGTTTTATGAAGGAATCTGTGTTGTGTTTTCTATTTCAATTACTTATAGTTTGGAGGGACTGGAATGTGTGTGTTTATGTAAGGTCTTTCGGGGCAGTTAATCTGTGCTTTTTGGCTTATACTTAGACTTGGACGCCATAACACTTTCCTTGCACTGCGTCGAAGTCAGGAATGGTGCGACAGCTTTGTAGTCGTCAGATGTCCATGCAAATCAACAATTGAGATCAAGAATACTTATTTGGAGGTAATAGGGTGCACTGTACTGGGTCAGTGAAGAGAAAGCGAGAATAGTTGTCTGGCTTCGGAAAACCAATAGTTGGCTACGCAGAAAGTGACACTTCATTGCACCCCCTTTTCAGGGCGCCGAACGGTTGTTTTTTTTTATTAGGGGGGCGTGTAAAGTTTAGGATGCTCATTTAATTAATGAAAGCCTCAGGTAGCTCATGTATTGACGTTGCCTCCGCTTGTAGCTGTCATGCTGCGTTCCTTTCATGCAACGGCAGGGACGAGCAGTTGGGGCCGCCTAGTGCATGCTTTGTGTTCCTTCCTTTTGTGTGGCAAAAGACAGGGGTGCTTATTCCTAGTACCTTTGTTGCGTTGGTATGCGATCAGATCGACCGGGAGGTCTTAGTGAACGGCGGATGGGTGCGCAGCAGTGAAAAATTACACCCATCTCCCCGAAGGGAACCATGAGTAGGATGCGCAGCGTCGGGGGGGTTCCGTTTGCGTTTCCGTGATGGTTTCCCGCGTTTTCCGTGTTGGTTAGCCAAATTTGGTGGAAATGTAGTGAACCCCGTAATGCCCATATATCCTACTCAATGGTCCCTTCGGGGAGGTGGTGTAATTTCCTTATTGAATGCGTATATACGCAAGTGAAACGAGATTAAAGTGGTATCTATCTGTTAGTGTTTGCGTTGATGCTCTCACCTAATTGCGTCAGCACACGCACTGACGGGGCTGTTGCTTCCATCCTACTTCATCTGAAGAATCACGGAGTCAAGCGCAAGCACAACCGGAGTCAATCGAAGCATCCGGCCAATCCCTAGGCCAATCCCCTAGGGGCATCCTGCCAAAATCATCTTTAGAAGTGCTGCGGACGGGGCTACAGCAACGTACACGCCCTCCTCTTCGCAGCTTTGCCTTCTCCTTCTTCGTCTTCAGCGGTTCCCCTATGGCAAGATGACGACGGTGGCGCATGCGCAGGTGGTGTGCGTACGCCGGACCACCGCCGAGGCCACGGGACATACCCCCGAGCATAAGATTGTCTTCTTCTCCGTCTTCGTCTTCAGCGGTTTCCCTATGGGAAGATGACAACGGTGGCGCACGCGCAGGTGGTGTGCGGACGCCGGACCACCGCCGACGCCGTGGTACATACCCCCGAGCATAAGACGCTCCGCATCTAAAACAATTTCGCCGTAGGGTTCCCTCGGATAGCGCGCAGGCCGTTATTATGACTTGCCGACATTGGGAAGTGGCTCAGTCGTCAAGGTTGACGAGCTGACGGGAAGCGAAAGGATGCCGTCTCTTAGTGTTGAAAAGCCTCGCGGCGTTGTCTTCGAGGAATTTGCAAAGCCGGCGTAGGTGCTGTTCGTTTATGGGTCATTCGCCTCGGGAACGCTCGCCTGGGTTTTGAGCAGCTCTTCCCGCGAGTAAGGTGGCGGGAATCGGCGTCCCTCAGTCTGGCGAGGGGATTAGCCACGACTCCCTGTTGTGCCGGCGAGGGCGCGCGGACAAATGCGAAGCGGCAGGGCGAGGACACTGTAAGATGTTAGCCGCGCGAAGACCGCTCTAAACGTTCGGCCTTGGCTTCTGAGCAGATTCCGCCCGCTCAACGTAATGGTGGGACCACTCCGCGTGGTCAGTGACTTTAGGTAGCAGGTGTCTTGCTTTTGATTGTCGGTTGCAATAACGTACACGGGAAACGTACTAGGAGTTACATGAGAAAGAGTGTAGGGTCATGTGACCGCAGGTGGGGATTGGTTGGTTCTTGTGGCCAATCTGTGCTCCATATGAATTATGTTGAAAAGATTTTTCTCTTTTTCTTGAATGCCCCCTTGGGAGGCGTGGATTGTGGGATCAGAACCAGAGGGTTGGGTTTTGTCCGGGGTACAGTCGAGGGGGATCCAGTTAAATATAGATCTTGGCTGAACAGGCTGCTGCGGAAAGATTGACAATGTAACCGTCGTTCTGTCCTGATGTAAATACTTGGAGTAATGTAAATAGTGTAAATAAACCTAATATCCAGCAAGAAAGGCAGTCCTCATCCCCCATAGCTGCTTCAAGCATCGGACGTCGGTCATCAGAGCGACTCGAGATCGTCCTCTCGGCCCGCGCATCAAAAGAACTTCATTCTTTCATCTTCGTCATTCACCAAGATGGAAAGGCGAAATTTACCTGGGGGTCGACTTTTTCATACGGCATAGAAAACAAGAAGGAAACTGGAGTACATTCTTGACTAACTTTACCCTGGTGGTCAGAGAGGTCCCGGAGCTCCATGCCTGGTATACCGGCAGGGAGCCCATCGACCGGTGCTTGACTAGGGCTCCGACAGCCACCTTTCGAGGCTTCTACCCTCCACCTCTCAACATTTCATTACGGTTTACCACACCTATTCAAAGGGTATCGGTATCGGTGGTGTCGCCAATACCATCACCTTTAATACAAAGTTGCCCCAAGCGTGATTTTGCGGCGTTCACTCAGTGACCAATCATGTATTTTTTTCTGAAAAATAAAGCGTTTAGGCTTCAACTTCTCTCTGCATTTTCCTTTTTATTTTGGGGGGGAGGGTGCGTCCAAGAGAACATTACATAGAAGCAAGAGATAGCCGTACGTCGACTTTTGTCGACCATCGCCATTGTTGCAAAAGTCCACTGCTATAGGGTTTCGCTGCTTCAGCAAAGGCGGGAAGCCAATCGAAAAAGTACTTCTACAGTCATCTTGGAAAAGCGGCGTCCGCGCTAAGTCAGCCATGAAGTCCCACCCTGTATGCTGCCTCCCAAAAAACATCAAATACATGCTACCTAAGTGGGGGGTGCACTGAAAGTGTACTCGGAAAATTGGCTACCAGTAACGTTTGCGGCCGCCGCGTCCAAGTAGCTATCCGGTCGTATTAATAACCTTTTTTGCCGAGTCCTGCCTGGACACCAGCGCACTCTGGCTCCGACAGTAACGAGGCCGCTCACAAATGGCCTGAGGACTCACCATCCGTGCCGGAGTTAGTCTGTATCCAAACCATGGAGGCAGATTCGCAAACGACATACGAGTTTCTTACAATGAGATCACACAACATTACCGCCTCTCCGGCCAGGTCTACCCTCCGGCGGATAAAATCCAAACTAACGAGCAGGCACAGGTCTGTCGCCTCCTACAAACGCCTTCCCAAACCCCGTAAGGCTAACAAACATGCATCCTCCCTTTATACCCCACGTCTGATTGCCCCCTATGCATCGCCCCAGCCAATCTGCCGCACATAATACGAACCTGCCATCAAAATAACTTTCCCCTAATCGCATCGGAGGAGCAGGTGAAAAATGCACTGCGTAACCCGGAACCAGGCCTGCAAACCGCCCTGGTCACCCGGGCTACCGATATCAACGCTCGGCTCACGCCTACGGCCAAGAGTATCCTCTCACCGTGCTCAGTAGAATGTGTTTTCTCTCTCTCCTTCCGCTGTTGTGTATACATACATGTGTGCGGTAGGCTGTCCCGTTCACCCGTATGCACCTTATGGCTGCGTTTTCGCGAAAAAAACGAAACATTTGTAGAAAATCGTAATAAAAACAGAGGTAACGCATCCTATTTTACAATGCTTCCTGGATGAGGTTTCTCTATTTTAATAAGCACATGCTCCGCCAAACTTCCCCCCTACACGTATTGTGCATTTAAATATCCCTGCGACAGTGTTTTCTTCACATGGACCCTTCGACAAGCTCCACTGATTCCATCTCTCCCTTCCTTCGCAATTTGTGATGGCACAAACTGAAGCGTGCGAACGTGCAGGGGCATAGTACCTGTTGCCACGCGTTGCAAATTTTCTGCGTTGGTCAGCATTCGTTGCTGATGCCAGTGGTATATTTCTTTTCACGAACGTCTCGCGTACCCATATAGGGCGTCTTACATTTACGCTTTAGTGTGCGCTAAAGTAATCAAGACATTTCACCACGGGGCGCTTGAAGAAATGGAGAGAGAGAGAGAGAGAGAGAGAGAGATGGAACTTTATTCAAGCATCCGGCGTGCAAAGGACACGATTCCCAGCCACGCAGGGCTCGGTCGCGTCCCCTCTATCTAATCACACTAAGTCGCAAAAGCCCTAGGGCGTCGGGCTTAGACCCCGAGGCGGTTAGTCTCGGCGTCCGCTCGAGCTACTCGGAGCGCTCCCGGCCGCCACCGTCGGCCCCCGACCCCCCCCTCCCGCATGGGAGGACGGAGTGCCGGGAGGGACGGGCGGGCGCAGGGCTTTGCAGAGCCAGAGCCGCCTCGAGCCGCTGGATGGCCCTCCTCTGTTGTTGGGGCTCCGCAGAGCCCACGTATTCGAGCACGTCCGGTGGGTACGGGTCCTGTGGGTCCTGTCCATCCCCCCCACCATCGCGCACTGCACAGTCACAGCCCCACATGATATGGGTCAGGGTCGCAGTTTCGCGTCACACACACGGCACCGAGCACTCTCGTAGAGGTCCGGACACACGTGCCGCGCGAGCGCCGGCGTCAGAACAGTCTCTGTCTGTAATTGCCTGAGCATCACCGCCTCCGCCCGAGACAGGTCCCGGTGCGGGAGCGGAAAAGCACGCCTCTGGTCCCGATGCCAACGAAGCACCCCGCCGTAGTCGGTGAGGGGCTCCGCTTCTTCGTCGTCGTCGATGTCAGTTGTTTCACCGCAGTCCTCGAGGGATGACGACAGCGGACGGGCTGTCGCGACCAGGCACGTGGCGAGACCACGGGCCGCAGCGTCCGCCTCCTCGTTGCGGTTGCATAGTCCGGGTGCCAGCTCCCGGCCCGCGTGGGCCGGGAACCATTTGATGATCGTAGTCTTCGTGACCCCCCGCGCTGCCTCCCCCATCGTCCGCCAGGACTCCAGGAGCCGCGCAGTGCCACCACACACCACGCCGCGAGCAAAGTTGCGGATGGCCGTCTTTGAGTCACTGAGCACCGTGCGCACACCCGGCAGGCCCAGGGCCAAGGCGATCGCCGCCTCCTCTGCCTGGCTCGCCGACCGGGCGCACACGCTGCCCGCCGTCAGTAGTTCACCGGTAAAGGCCCGCACGGCCACCGCCACGAACGTGCACGTTCGCCCACGGCACTTGACCACGTTCACAAATACCGCACCGTCGTCCTCGCTGTACTGGTGAGCCAGCGCGCGCGCGCGCGCGGCCCGTCTGCCGGCGTCCCTCTCCGGGTCCACGTTCCTCGGGAGCGGGTACACGATCAAACTTCTGACGATCTCGTCCCGAAGGGGGACCAGCTCGTCCGCCTCCGAAACGCCACCGGCAGCCGATGATGCCGTGGGCCCTCCGCAGCCACCCGTGTGAGGAGGCTGCAGGCCCGCTCGTGCCAGGATACGGCGTCCCACGGCAGTGCTGCCCAGGCGCGCCAGTTGCGATGCTCGTTGCGCCTCGATAATCTCCGACAGGGTGTTGTGCACCCCCAGAGACAGCAAGGCCGACGTCTTCGTGCCGTTCAGGAGCCCCAAGGCCCCCGTGTAGGCCTTGCGGATGGCCGCGTCGATGCGCTGCCGCTCCCCCTCGGTCAAGCGGTGAAAGGCCCCCGCGTACGCCGCGTGGCTGACCACGAAGGCCTGCAGCAGCCGCAGGAGACTCGCCTCCCGCATGCCTCGCGAGCGGGAAGACACCCGCTTCACCAGGCGCGTCGCGATGCCCATCTTCGTCACGATGTGCTTGACCGCCGTGCCGTTGGTCCGATGAGCGTCCACGAACATGCCCAGGACCCGAAGGCCCGAGACGTGCGGGATTGGCGCCCCGTCGCCGGCACGAACCACGATGGTGCGTTCCGCCTCCTCGGCGGCCCGCTTCCTCCACCGACCGGGCGGGGGCAGGATCAGGAGCTGCGACTTCTGCGGCGAACACCGAAGGCCCGTTCCCGAGAGCGCAGCCTCCACGGCGTCCACCGCCGACTGCAGCCCGGCCTCGACGTCGCCGTCGCTGCCGCCCGTTGCCCAGATAGTCACGTCGTCCGCGTAGATGCAGTACTTGATGGCCGGCCCGAGCTCCTCCAGTCGCCGCGCCACCTCGATCATGACGAGATTGAAGAGGAGCGGCGAGATCACCGAGCTTTGCGGGGTCCCCACGCTGCCCAGCTCGCGCTCCTCCAGCTTCGCTCCGCCGACCTCCAGCCGCGCAGTGCGCCGGGACAGGAACGAACGGATGTACTCGTAGGAACGGCGCCCCAGACCGAGGCACGACGCCTGAGCCAGGATCGCAGAGTGGCGCACCTTGTCGAAGGTGCTCTGCAGGTCCAGGCCCAGAATCGCACGATTGTCCTTCTTCGGGAGTCCCCCGGGGGGCGGTTCAGAACAGAGAACACCATCAGTATGCGATTTGTAAAGCGTTATGCCTCCTACCCGTATTTTTTCTTAGTGTACAATCAATCTCCTCGGGCAGCCGTGCGAATTGAACGAGTGTCCTGGATATCTACTCTAAATAAAACAATAAACATAGTTCTCTGTATTTAAAGGGACGGACAACCAATTTTTGTCGAGTATATATATTCCCTATCCCAAATGAAAGGGCATCACTTAAAGCACCTTGACGTGAAACGGTTTTGCTGATAACGCCCTAGAACTTTTTAAATCGAAATTTTTAGATCTGAAAGCCGTATGTGTCCCTCCCAAAAATGACGCTGGCAACCATGACGTAGAGTAGCTCGGCAACATACTTTTGCCTGTATGCGAAATGAAAAACTATATTCAAAAACTTGTCTCCAGCTAAAAAAGTTTGAATCGCAGGCTTTCCTGTTCACTTATGTGTTTTGTAACGCAGCGGTCTATTGTGTACGAATGCGCCATCTGTTGGGATAGACGATAGGTAGAATCTGGCTTCACGTTGTGGAGGTGGGAAGTTCGATTCTCCCCGGGCGCGACGTTTTTTTTTTTTTTTAAGCTGCCATTGGCGTATTTGGAAACTGAAATCAAATATTTTGGCAGAACAAACGCCTATGCCTCAGGCAGAATCGTCAAAGCTCCTTCACTGAGTCTGTTTACTGAACGCTGCCGTTGATTCTGGGCATGGTGGCTCAGTTAGCCACACTGAGAGCAACCCAGCGGCGGCGGGCGGCGTGTCTTTATAATTTTAAAAATAAAGTTTAGAAATACATATACAATTTTACCTTGTACAAATACTTGTATTAAGAGGTTTTCAATACATAAATAAACGTTTCAGAAGATACAGCAGCTGCTCGGTTTGCAGGTCACGTGACAGGGACACATATTGTAGTGCCAAGTTTCGACACTACGAACCGCCCCCCCTTCCGATTTCAGGACGTTTTCTGCCATATTAAAATTATTTCTGCCGATTTGTTTAGAAATTGCTTGTGGTAACCGGACTATATAAGACGCTGGCTTTCATGTGAGCTCGATAACATATACGCGACAAAAATCGGTTGTCTGTCCCTCTAAACACCGACGAGAAAAAAATGTAAAAAAAGTAAAAACTCGTGGTATGTTCTCAATTGCTGCTTTTAAATCATCCTCGGTGAAATTTATTTTTTCGTTCTGTCGTTGTTACGCTCTATGTTGGAGACGAACAGAGGTTTTTCAAAATTAATTGCAAACGCCAATTACTCTGAAACGTATCTCTACATGTCACAGCCTTAGGAAGACAATTTAGTTGAAATCGCCTAGGTTGACGGAATTGCCTTTCGCTAATTGAAAAAGGAACAATATAAGCCAAGTTTGGTAGCGGTCCTTGGCCGACAGAAAAATGCAGCTAGGTCTGCAGCTACAGGTTGTCGTTGAGTTATTTTTGAAGTAATTTCAGCGAAAAGTTGTATGGCAGCTCTACGTGCTCTTATCACTGCAGAAACTCTGTACTTTCTTTAGCATTTGGAAAAAAAGGTTTAGAAAATTGCAAACCCCAGTGCAAATGTGTTGCCAGTGTTCAGTTCAAACTGCGCCCTACTAAAATTCACGACTATTTTCCCAATGTCCTCTAAGCCTAGTGTAAACTATCATTCTACTTTCGTGCTTAAAATTCCCTTAAGTGCAGGTGCCTTACTTTATTTACTCAATAACGTTAGAATGGTAAACCAACTCCTTCTGGTTGAATTCTCGTGCCCCGACAGATTGTTAATCAAACAATAATGTTAACCCTAATGATAACCATAATGCTAACAATACAACGTAGAGTACTAACTTAATGCATTTCGACGCATCTTCGCCATTCGGAACGACAGTACTTAGCACTCCTAAAAATTATGTTGGCAATTATGATATGCGGGTTAGCTACGTACGCAAGCATGTTAGGGAATTTTTTCGCTGAGCTCAGATCTACAACAGCTCCGGACGTAAACGTACAATAAAAATGGTACTGAAACGCTACGTTAAGCGCCGCATCAATGTGAAGTTGAGAGGTAGGACAAAATTTACGCCTTTTTATTCGCAGCCACCTTTCTTTAGACAAGAGGGCTCCGGTATTGCCAAAGTCCGAGACCGCACCGCGGTGTCACCGTCAATAAAGACGGAGAGACGTTCGGCTGCATTGCATGTGCTACTCTGAATATACGACTGGTAAATAGGCACCGTTGAAAGTCATATTGTAACGTAGTTTTAATTTGTTTAGGTGGTTTTCATAAGAATGTATAAGAAAGGGATCAAACGTATCTGAAGCTTTTGCCACCGAATAAAGTTTTTACCGTTGTGAGCGGTGTTTTAAACCTGATCGCCTTTAAGGAGTAACAGAGCGAGATGCTTTGAGCTTGTAGATTTGTGATCATTTAGTAGTTGGTTTGTGTAAATTACACCTTTCTTTAGTAAGCCGTTGACCAAACGAGTGCAATGCGCTCCCCTATCGTTATCTTACATAGACGCAAAAAATGGAGACGCTCGTGTGTGGATATTTAAAGACACCATTCGATCTCCAGGTGGCTGGATTTATTCCGTATTCCTCCCCTACTGCTTGCATCCTAGCCAAAGTACGGTTTAGCTGCGCAAAACCCGAACCAATGCTTAATTATAACTGCTGTTTTGGAGACTGATGTCCTTCAACCCCACTAATACCCTTACATAGATGCACCTTGAACTACATGCTTAAAGTGTGGCTACTAAGATATGTATATATATGGTATTAAGCAACATGTTACAGTTGTAATCATGCAGAACGAATGTTTTTCATATACCGGCTGTACCAGCACTAATGATCGGGAATCATCGGCGTCATGTATCTGCCTTTTATAGGGGGTCAGCGGCAGCGGGTGGCGAACAAACTTGGCGTGTGCGGTTTCGACCTGATGGCTTCTCTTGTGATTTTTCCCAGGTGTCAAGCGAGACCATAAACCTTTTCCCATTCACACACACCCACCCACCAACCCACACACACACACACACCCACACACACGCACACACACCCGCACATATGTATGTGTGTATATGCATATTATATACACACACACACACACACACACACCACATATATATATATATATATATATATGCATATACACACATACATATGTGCGGGTGTGTGTGTGTGTGTGTGTGTGTGTGTGTGTGTGTGTGTGTGTGTGTGTGTGTGTGTGTGTGTGTGTTTTGCAATTTTGTTTCTGTGGGGTACTTTGGTACCTATTGCGAAAAATTCACACGTTTGGTAGAAGAAAATGTTTTTTTCTGTTATATCATTGATTACAAAAAGCCTTCGTCAGGAATTCATCGCATGTACGCGGATAATTTCTTCGATTTTCAAGCCGCTTCAATATCTTCGCGCATTGGGGTCAAAGTCGGCTCTTGCATCACTCATGTGCTCCGCCATGGCGACTTGTCCAAATACAACAAGTAGAGTCGCTACTGCAAAAAAGAGACAGATCAACATTGCAATGCATGAGTAAATGTGTTGCAAAATTTTTTCGTGTTTATATGCCAAAAAATTGGGTTACAGTTCAAATATCCAGAAATCTTCGTTGGTGGACCTGATAATCTTTAGCTAGTTTGGTTTATTTTCGTTTTTTATACCTGTAAATAACTTATACCCTTTCAGGGTCCCTGTATACGTACTAAACTTTCTTGTTCGGACACTTGCTGCTTGGTATTGCATTGCGCACAGACTTTGCCAAATGAGAAAATACTGCCCACATGGTATATTTCAAGCTATTTGCAAGTTAGAATATACACTCTATTTTCCGAGGGAATTTTTGGAAACAGAGCTGCTAGGAATATAACCACCGTGAGAAAGAAGACTCCTGACGGCACCTTCTTTCTAAGGGACTACAGAGCATATCCACCTCTCTCTTCTTTTTCATTGATTGTCTTATTGTTAAAGCTGTTTCCTTAGTAACGAGGTGTTAACGTGTGTCACGCAGGAAAAAATGGAATATATTCACACTGTACTACTGAGTTTTTTTTGGAGGGGGTAGGAAGGAAGGCAGCCTACCATTGTCCCTGAAGAAGAAAGTATATTACAGCTGCTTCTTACAGGTACTCACCCACGCGGAAGAAAGCTGGAGGCTCACTAAAAGGGTTCAACCTAAATTGAAGACGACTCAGCGAGCAATGGAACGGATGATGCCAAGTGTAAAGTTAAGGGACAACAAGACAGCGGAGTGGGTCAGGGAAGAAACGCGTGTTAAGGACGTATTAGTAGAATGTAAGAAGAAGAAATGGGTGTGGGTAGGGCATGTAATGCGAAGGCCCGATAACCGTTGGTCATTAAGGATAACAGAGTGTATCCCTGGAGAAGGCAAGGGTGGCAGGGAGCGGCAGAAGGTTAGATGGGCAGATCAGATCAAGAAGTTTGCGGGGATAAATTGGTCGCTGTTAGCACCGGACCGAGATAATTGGAGATCTATGGGAGAGGCCTTTGCCCTGCAGTTGGCGTAGATAACTGCTGATTGATAATGATGATGATGGTGGTGGTGGGGTGGTGATGACTGGGGTAATTGTAGCTTGACGCTAAGCAGCAGGCTCAACTTAAACTTTGTTAGTTACCAGTGGTAGCTGCCTAGGCTATATTTTCCGCTCTTCTCCTCTCCCACCTGCATTATAATCTTCTTTTGGTCACCTCTACAGCCGTGACGTTTACAACCCCTGTGCTACCCTTAAACCGGAGGGCTTAGGGAAGCCAAGAATCTCCTATAGACAAACAAAATAAACATTCAAACGCAGTGTGCCTAATTGTTTCTGTTTTCTTTCTGCAGGCCAGATATCCTCTATCATTGCGGGTATACTTCACCAAAAAGTTGTCCGTTTTCAAGTTACGTGCTCTAGCCTCAAAAAGAAAAGTTACACTGATTTTGCTTTCTGGCAATAAATATCAGGGCCTGTACATCTTTAACGCCGTTTTATATTCCATTGTTTTCCTCCATCCACATCGTTTCTCTCTTGTTCGCCTGTTTTTTGTTATCGCGGCTGTCTCTGCGTATCCACATTTCTTTATACTTATATTCGTTGACCTTCCTATCCATAATAACCAGTGATTGCCCAATAATTTCATGGAGATGTATATAGACCCTTTATCTGTCCGCTTCCTGTGATTGTCTCTACCTAAGACCCCCCCACCCCATTTCTCAAGACATATATTACCTTGAGCTTCTCAAACCTCAAACGACGCACAGCTCCTATTTCTCTGCACTGCTTTGTTAGTCCTTTTATTACCGGTGCCCTAAGCAAAACGTTCTAGTGATCTCATGTTTATTTCAAGGCGTGGTAGCACGTCCGATTTCATGCAGAGTAGTGCAGTCAGGGAGGTTATTCCCGGAATCATTACGCACTTCTAAATTAGCCTCCACGACTTCGTTTTCTGTCTATCCACTATGAGCTCCATGCGTTATGATCACTATATTTTTCCTTTTTAAGCTGGTATTCATGTGTGGTTTATCTCTCTGATGCTGTAACTTTAAAATGCTCAGCAAAACTGCAATTCTCCCCAAAACAATCTGGTAAGACCCATTCAATAGGTGGACAATACTTGTGTTACATTAAACAGAACGTTCATAAATCCCATTACTTATTACAAGAAGTTGCCAATTCAGTGGAAATTGAGACAGACAGCTGATGTATGTGCTTGAGGCAGACTGACTGTGGGGTTTAACGCGCCGACGCAACACATGCGATGAGGCGCGCCGGAGTGGAGGGCTCCGGATTAATTTTGACCACCTGGGGATCTTTAACGTGCGCCGAAATCTCGTACACACGGGCGTTTTTTGCTTTTTGCCTCCATAAAAAAAAAGGGCCGCCGAGGCCAGAAATCGAACCCGCCACCTCGTGCTCAGCAGCGCAACGCCTTAGCCACTAAGCCACCGTGGCGGGTGACAGAGATAAAACCTAAATTGTATTGAAGTTAAATAGGACGTGAGTCTTCAATCATATTTCATGGGCTAAACCAATCTACAGGTAAACTCGTCTGAGTTGCCCCTCCTGTATGGCGAATTTGGAATTAATGCAAAGTCCGGGCAAGTTGTTTTCGTTTCAGTTGAGGTTCGAGATAGCGATCTCACTTGGCCGCATCTCGAAAAAAGCAGCCTCCTAGATGCCTGAGAAATTAATGACTAGGGCTTTCTTGTGCCCGGAATTTGTTTCATTCCGTCAACGCAGACGCTTGGAGGATGACGACAAGCCCGCCCATAGAGTGCTCCGCATTTAAAAGGTCCTGTCGCAGCAGAGCGCGCGCCCAGCGCCAATTGCGTGAAGTGCAGCTCAAGTGATAGTGGCGCGCACGGGCGGGGCCTGTGAAGGGCGGATCAGCGTCAGCCTGGCCCACGTTACTGGCCCACACTAGCCCACGTTAGTTTGAAATGGTAGGTCGCATGTCATACGTAAAACAACTGCCGCACGTCAGAAGCTTCGCCGGTTAATCATCTGTACGATGTGCATTGTTACATCTTTAAACGTACATTTCCACTTTACCTGCGACTAAAGCTGAAGGTGCATTTTGTAAGAAAAACAAACTTTGTATAATGAGCTGGCCAGTTGCTGTTTGAAATCAAAAGTATAGTAAACGGCACATTCAAGGGATAACGTAATCCTAATTATCAAGTGCAATGTCCGGATCTACGTGTTTCTTCGGCTATAAATGCAAACACTCGGTAAAACGTATACTTAAAATTGCTTAGAACTTATACTCGCAACAACAAACGAAGAATTAAAAGCTAAACCAAGAGCGCGACGCTCATATTTTACTTAAAAATTGCGTGATGTTCTCACCAAATGCAAGAATGGAGACTACTACTCCTGCATATTCCGCCATGGCTTAGATATCTGAAAAATAGAAAAGCGCAAAGGCATTTGTATTGAAACGCCTGCTCATACAATCTCTATATCGTAGCGCAACACCACCTAGTAACTTCATTTTATTTTGTTATGTCTACTTTAGGTTTATTAGAACGACCACTACGTTTCCAGACTCAGTGGAAAATGCAAAAAGTCGAGCTCTTTCTGGGGCGAAACCTGGGACAGTAACTAAAAATGGAATAATAAATTATTAGTCCTGTTATCCCTGAAGTGTGCCGTAAAAGATGGTAACGCGGAATTATACTCGCGGCTTCGCCCGAATACCGGTTCTCGCCGGGAATGTATTTTAAGTCTACCAACAAAGAGATTCTTTCGTGCGAGTTATGAGTTGAGCCAACGCACTTCAACTAAGCACAACATTTCCCCGTAAAACCGCTTCCGGAAAAATGTATCTTGGTAGTGGAATAGAGGCACCATAGTTAAGCGGTGAGTGCTGTCCATTTCTGGAAAGTGTTTCTCTTGCATCGTACAGATCGCACTCAAACTACAACAAAAAATATTGGCATTCAATCTTAAAAAGACACGTACAGGAACACGAGAGGAATCGTAACCGCTTCGGCCTGTCATTGATTCATGGTTTGCACTCAGACGATCGGATTTAATTAGCCCTTCTGTCGTAAGTACGACCAGTGTTGACGAACAACTGCCGTTTTGAAAAGCAAATTCGGACGCCAGTCATTTTGAAGGATCCGTCTGAACATTAAAACGTTGGAAAGGCAATTCAATTATATCAGTTCTTTCTTTTCCATTTCTCTAACTGCAAAAGCAATATTACAGTCCCGGTTAGGCTGCGCTTGACTGCAGACACAAAAATGTCGGTCGATCTGCTGCTGCTCGCGTTCTTTAAGTTATTTCTCCATTTTGCAGCAAAAAAAAACAGATTTATACCAGCTCGACCTGTGTACACTGATTCCGGCAGAAACTTGTAAATCTAACGTATCCACCAACTTTTACGCTCATTAAGTGTGTTTCAATGTATCCCAATTTATTAACGTAAAATAGATGCTGCCTCTTTTCAACTGAAAGCAAGCCCTACTACAGTTGATTATCAGATTTCAGTGCCACGAGGTAGTAGAAATTACTAGTCTTCTCCTATGAAGGAAGCAGACTTCATGATATATTGTCGTGTACTCTACGCGAAAAGCCAGAAGCGTTTTTGGCGGCACGTTCACGTACCCCAAAAGCTTTCCAATGAACAGCCGCAGTACAATTCCATTAGTTTAAAAAAATACTAACGCGAATGGTAAAAAGAAACCGTAGAAATAAATTACAAATGCAGTACAGCGAAGCGTGTTTAATTACAGCAAGCCAGCAATCCAATACAGTACTGGCCGGCTCGGACGACCAAAAGAAATTAACCTAAGCTAACACACTGTAATGTGAAACCATGGTAGGCAGAATTCACCGCAATGCAATTTTCTCACGGTGAATTCCCTGGCCTGCCATCTTTCGACCGAATAATTCCAGAGCCTCTACATTACATTCTTTTTTTGTATGATGCACATTGGTTTGGAAGTCAGAATACCTTTGTTTAAAGTACCCAACAGTGTGAGAATGCAGCAAGCGAGACCACAGGGACGTACCCAGCGGGGTAGCCCAGGGGGCCTGCCCCCCCCCCCCCCCTTCCCCGCGCCACCTCTATTCTCTCCTCGCACACATATTCTAAAGCACCGCCTGATAAATCCTGGGCTTGATAGCTATTTGAGGTTTTTTTTTTTCGAAATGAGCGAAATCCACCTAACGTGAATGTGAGAAAATGTGTTTGGTATCGGACCTAAATGAATGTGTTTGGTATCGGACCTAAATGCAATACAGTCAAAACTCTTATATTACATGTTTTACATGACATCTAGGGAAAATGTATGGCGACAAGGGATTAAGAATTCTGCGGAGAATTTGAGCAATATTAGGATAACTTCAGGTTTGGCTCGTACTGAATTGAAACAGTCAAGTTCATTCTTATGAAAACTATTGCAATTGACTTTCAAGAATGGCACGATGGAGTTTTAAGTAAAAAAGGAAATAAACATTAGCAACAGGGCTTCAAGAACAGTAAAACTATACATGAAGAGCCAGTGAGTCTTCTTGGCAGCACTAAGAGCTCTTTCGAATTGTCCCGTAGGGTACTTTTGGGCATGCCTCAAGACAATCAGGAAGCTCTTCATTGCCTTGCCATAAATTTCCAATAAGCTTCACAATAAACCTGCTCATATCATCTTCGTCACCTTAATGAAGTAGCTCATACCCACAGAGAGGGGTATTCGCCATGGCTTGTAAGCGGCGTCTAATTTGTTAGGTACCTACATAGTAAATATGGGAGTAATATTGTGTATTATAACCAGATTTACTCCGTCAGGACGACGGAGACGTGAGGAGATGACAGTTTCACATCTCTCAGTTTCATTTCGTTCTTCGGTTGCGTTATCGTAGACGTGTCGCGGCAGATCTCTCGCCGATCTCTTAATTGCTGCCTGGACTCATAATAAGCCAGCTCCCGAATGCAAAAAAATTATCTTATGGAAACACCCACGAAACAGCCCGAACAGTCACGCCAAAAGCTAAATCCCATTGGGCAGATGTATTTGGCTCATTTTGATCCGTGCCACAGCAGGATCTGGATCATTTTCGATACGCACTACGATCTGCGTAGACGTTAGCAGGGCATTATCTCAACTTTTTCTTGCCATAATTTTTCTAGAGAAACGTTTTTGGGATTTTTTTTTTTTGTCAGTGCAGTCTCATCTGACCAAGTTTTGCTTTTCGGATTTCGGCTTATTTAAAAAAGCGCTTCATTTGGTGGTCAACGTTAGATTTGGAAAAAAAACACGCGAGGTTTATTTTCTCCGTTTACACGCAAGCCAGTAACGCTGTACACTGGCTTTGTGCTCTGCTGCCGGCCTGCCACTTGTCATTCGCTGCAATCCCTTTATCCTGTTCGTCTGCAATCGGTGCTTGGGTCCTCTCGCACAGGCGCAGCTTATCGTTTGTTTCGCCAGGGCGTCGCATATGCTTTGGTGGAGAAGAAAACTTCTTTATTTTTCCAGAGCTAACTCAACAAACCTAACTCAACAAACTCAACTAACTCAACAAACAAGACGTCTTTATTTTACATTTTCACTTAAGGTTAACTTTTTCTCGGCAGTGTCGTTCCTGCGTTTCTTCCTATGGCGAGTCCATTCGATCTGGTTCTTTGTTTGCCAAGTAAGGGTACGTGTATCTTTTTAGATACACCTAATTTGATTGATTGATTGTGGGATTTCACGGGTTGACTATACTTACGCGATGATGCGCGCTGTCGTGGAGGGCTCCTGATTAATTTGACCACCTGAGGGATCTTTAACGTGCGCCGAAATCTCGAACAAATGGGCGTTTTCGCTTTTCGCCACCATCACAGAAGGGGATACACTGAATGTCATTTCTCTTTGCAGGTTTACGCTCCTTTATGGCGAACGCTGGGTGTTCATCGTGTTTCTACTAGTAACGTTCGGTACCCTCGCCCCCCCCCCCCTAATCTGCATAGAAAAGTTACCTTGGGTTGCCCCCCCCCCCCCCCCCCCCGAAAAAAATTTCCTGGGTACGTGCCTGCGAGACCAATATCGGCTTCGGCACTTTTTTGGAATCTTTTTTTGCAAGAGAAATTAGCCAGTATGCTTTCATCTTTCCGTGGGACTAAACAAAGGCGTTCTAATGGGAGCTTCGCAGCCCAAGCTTACGTTATCAAACCAGATCACCGAAATCGGAATACAGCATTTGAACCTGACATTGATTGCCACAAAAATAATCTGGCTTCCAACACTAGAAACAATCATTACCAGGAGCAGAGCAGGAGTGCAATATAAAAAAAACTGCGGTATTTCTCATAATAAATATTTCTTCAGATTTACAAGCAAGGGTTGATGGAACATGCCGTTCCAATATTGTTAGTGAATCATGCTTACCGAAGGACCGCTTGCCACGAGGCACCCTGGTGATGGGATAGGCGTATGGGGCTGAGGCCGTGTTTTTATATACGAGCAAGCTGCCCTGGACGTGGGTAAGCGATTTCCGGCGAGGACTAAGCCGGGTGACCTTAACTGTCAGCCCGTCATCCTTTCGTATTAGCAGCTGGTAGGAGCTTGGTTTCAAAAACCGATGTGGCAAAGCTATGGGGAATATCCGAAACATAAAAGAATAACGGCTTCATAGAGTACTAACATTTTGTTGAGCGCAATTCTCTCTCCTGTGCCCGTTATTACTGTATGCGGAGTTTTGAACTTGTGGATAAATGTGAACGATTTGGTTGACACAAGCGGACGTAGCGCATGCGGTTACGAAGACGAATGTGTATTTTCTCTTTTGCAGATTTTAAAGCGAAGCTTTTATCCTCCACCTGATGAGGTCCGCCCGCGAAAACGCACTGCAATGAAGCGAACTTTCTCTGACGATGATGATGACCATGTGTGAAGTGTAGAAAAATTTAAACGTTTCGCTGCGAAGCTTGGGACAGCTTCGTTAGCTCGCCTCCGCTAAAGGTTGATGTGCAGCAGAGGGAGGACGTGACGTAGGCAACCGACGGCGCGACGTATATAGGCCTAACGTCGTGTTCTGAGGTGAGCGTCGACAGCCGTTGCCCACAGCTTGATGTACGATGAGAAAGACGGTGCTATGCACGGCTTAAGGCTTCCAGCCGCAGGTCGTTAAGCCGAACATCGCATTTTGAGGTTTAGGACGTTAGGCCTAACATCACATTTTGGAGTTTTAACACCTTTGATTGGCACCCACTAGAGAAAGTACTCACGGTACACCAAGCAGAGGGTACCGATTCACGCCGTCGACCCAAATGTCAAACGTTAGCCCTGGAGAGTGTATACCCTAGAGTTGCTGCGGTTATTGTAGAAAAATGGTGCAAAGCTCCAGAGTAGCCCGTACTGGCAGTGTGGGATTCGCCTACCAAAGAATCCATCACGAGAAAGCTTCGCGTTCGAATATCGTTGTCGCTAGACGGAGGGGCGCTTGATTTTTCAAGTAAACTTGAATTGTAAATTTGCAAACGTTAGTTCCCCACACGAAAAAATATCTGGCTTTGTGGATGGATGTAAAGTGCTGCCGCAAGCTTCCCTTGCCGGGAGGGGCCACAGTACAGTAGTGGCTCATGCTTGCTTTATTCTCTAGAAGCAGTTTTGACGGCGCGACCTCAACATAAAGCTGTTTCCAAAAACAAGATCTTATAAAAAAGCTACCGCGCTGGAGGACTCAGGAAATATCGTGGCGCTTGCTTGCCAGATGACGATGAAGATCGTGACGATAACGGGCCGTGTAGCTGTACAGTTAAAAGCCACGGATGGTGCTGGCGTTCACACTATTTACCCTATGGGCAGAAGGGGCCCCTGGGGCCGCTAAAATGGCAAAGGGTGATTGCGACATAGTTTGAGGCGCCTGACAAGCAAATATTAAGGCCCGGGGAATAAACGGACGAGTATGCCGCGAACTATGGTATCCACACGGTTGTTCCGCGGATCAGTATCCGTAGTAAGGTAAGAATTCATGACAGCAAGGAAACGATTGAGAGGGCTTTTATTTATGGTTAGGCTGGTTCGAGGAAAGGTAACAGACCGGAAGAACTAACAGGCACTCATCACGGGAAATGAAAGCAAAGGTCGCGCCATGGGGTAGCAAATAGATTCGGTGGAGGCGTTTGCCGCGGCCAAGATGGGGGATCCCAACCCGAAATGGGCAAGGCCCGCCGGTACCGTAGCTCTTTTACGAATGAATGGCCAAGCTGGCACCATCAGCCCACCACCGTCGACAATGCTGTCTGACAGCATCGAGGAAATTTTTATGTCCTTGATGAAATAAATGCGAACTTAAGAACACTCGAAGCATTGGATCATCCGTGACAGTGCCAACATCCATAACGGTAGTGTCAATGGCTGGTTCACGACAGGAACTGATATCACGTGCTTATGAGACGAATTCTGGATCTAAGATCGTCTGGTGAGCACATGGGGTGTCCGCGGCGTTTCTGCTAACCGTATGTCAAGCATCACAAGGAGCTGGTGTGATGACGTGCAGCTTCTCAGGCTCCTGGGGCCAAAGCCTTCTCCGCCACGTGGCAACCATCGACGGAGAACTGCGAACATCTCTGTCCGGCTCACTCCCTCTTCCTTATTGCCAAAGAACAATCAGTCGCGATCCCAGACCCGGTCAAAATTCTGCAGCAGTACATCAATGGGTGGCACCAACACAAACCACGGGAGCAGGGCCAACATCGCTTCTGCCACTGCTTGAGCCGTTCTCTCCTGCAATACAAACCAGCGCATACACACCTATAGTAAGCAGCCGTCATGCCAAAACTGTGAGTAATTGGAGAGTAAATTTGATGAGATATGTGCCGAACTAGCCGAGCTTCGCAAGTATTGTGAGCAAACCAATCCTGGAAAACTTCCACGGCTCGCTAGACACATGTAACTCTGCCGTGTACACTCGTCAGCCAGCGCCACCCACCACACCTCTTTCGCTTGCTCAGGAGGCCAGTGCTTGCCCAAGCACTGCATAAATTCCAAAACTTCAAGGACAGGAAAAAATAGTTTCCTTGAGGCCAATGCGAATGTCAAAGCCAAACCGAGAAAGAACTGCAAACCGGCTGCCTCACATCTGTTACAACTCTGCTGAGCCAGATTATCACACACTTTCCACCAAAATGTGGACATAGTGCTCGCCTAAGAGAGTCCGCCACTAACAAGCCGTTCACATTGATGGACAATCAGCCCGTATGACCACAAATTATCGAAAACATAACTCCACACCCGTGTGTAGAATCTAGAATATGCCTCATTTCGCAACAGCAATCCCCTAATCCCCTAAGTTCGTGATCCTTGAAAGCCAAGAGCATACTCCTGTTACCAACACTTTACAAGCCAATCGGCAGTAGGGTACCACCATAGTACTGCAACTTAAATGTCGAAAGACAAAAAACCAGGCACGATCACTCCAGCAATAGCCATAAACTGCGCGCCCACTTCTCTTCACTATACAGACATTCAAGATTGGGCGGCTGCGTATTTGTAATGTGCTACGACCGTCCCTCAAGTCACCATCTTTGTTGCGCCGCGCTTTCGTATTCGTCCTTTTTTTTCACTTGCAGCTTCTTAAGTCACCGCGCTTGCAGTCTCGTCTCTGTGTGTATATCATTACCACAAGTTTTAAAATCACAAAAGGTTAACTTATATTACCTCGTTTTGTTCACCAATACCTTGCCGCGTTTGAACTACAACATTTAGAAACCACCCACTTTGCTATGTTAGGCTGTAGGTAAAATCTTGGGACCAACTGCCCCACAATTCTAAGGCAATACAGCCGCAGCACCTGGCGCGACAGACCCGCGCAACTCTGGGTTGGTCCAGCCGCGCCGACCACCTACAGCGCCCGTGAACGTACCTTTGCGAGAACGTGTGTCACCGCCTTATTTTCGCGTATATCGACTGCATACTGCAACGAAGTCATGCAGAAATGTTATATAGTAGGGGCAAGCAAGCCTCCAAATGAAACGCGGCGCCGATAGAATGCTGACACCTTGCTGCCGAGCGTAGGTTGACACAGCACGGAAGATTGCGTTCTTTGCATTCTCCCGCGGAATCTTCTTCTTTTTTTCAGATAAAAGCCGTGGTTACTGCTTCTTGAAAATCCCGTAGTAAAGAAGCGAAGTACATGCTGCTGTGATGTGTGAGCAGCTTGTTGCGGGCTGGTTAGCAGGCTGATAGCAGGCGGTTTACATGCACATAAGTGCGCATGGAATTTGTTCCGAACGAGTGCCCCTAAACGCAGCGATAACAGCGTAGTTTATCACCCAGCGGTTCTACTCTGCTTCATCTAATATTTCATGTGCGTATATCGCCGTATTAAACACGTATAAAAACGTATGGGACGGACACCTATTGCGTTGAGAGAGAGAGAGAGATAATCCCCTTTTAGTTGGAAGTCCGGTTTTAGCGTGGGGAAGTGGCGTTAGCCCAGAGCGCCGCCGCGACTTTGAGGGCCCAACCGTTGACCAGTTCTTGGCGGTCGCGGTCCGAGCCCCTCATCTATAGGATAGCATAACATCACCGTCTCTTCTTGCAACAGAAACTACGAAATTGTTGTCTAAGCCACTGAAAAGCTACCAAAGGTACAGATAAGACGTGCAGCAATCAAAGTCGGAAATATATGAACGCAGGAAGAAATTTTCGCGTTCGAACAGGAGGAGGAGGAGGTGCAGAGGAGAGGAGGAGGAGAGGAAGAGAAGGAGGAGAAACTTTGTCTATCCCATTCATTGTGATTGCGGTCACTCCGACACCAGTGAGGGGTGTCCTCAGGAAACTAATTTTTTTCCCGAGACTTTTGCTGCAAAGGTGTTAACGCTAATGAAAGCGCTACTATTTCTTTCTAACAGAGATCTCACGCCGGACGGGTTAGCGTATTGGCGGTGAGCGCGACCACGGGCGGCGCTGCGAAGCGCGCCTCCGTGACGTCGGCTTAGGGTCTCTCGCGTTTGTCGTCTGCTTCACTCGGGCTCGCTCTCCCTGCTGTTTCGTTGCGCTCGGTTGACGTCTTATGCTTGTTCGCACCAGATTTTGCGTGTGCGTAACTTTTTATCATAATAAAACACTTTAAATTGCATACACCAGCTGAAGGTGCTAATTAAAGTATAGTTTTTGATACCGCTCCGGAAGAAACATTGCCGGCGCCGCCCCAGGTTTTGCAAAGCCGGCCCTGTGCGGAGCGCGAAGAGTCGGATAAGCGTCAGCTTCAGTGTTTAGAAATCTTTAGAACAAAGGGAGCCTCCAGCTGCTAATAACCGATAACAGCGAAAATGCAAGACCAAAGCAAATACCAGGCCTTCGGGGCTGTCGGATTTGGCAGAAGGCATTACGATTCCCGGTAGTCATATGAAAGAAAAAAAAAGTTTTTGCAACCTCGCCGAACCATCCAAAGTATGATGTCTCATCACTTTACGTTCTAACAGCATGAAAGTATGCCGACATGCATTACGGGCCGCAAAACCTGTAGGTTGAGTTACAGATAACCCACTGTGTGCTGGTTTTATAATAGGCTTCTAACCAGTATGGAGGTTTATTGAGCAAAACGAGTAACGTCTACGGTAAAAATACAGTAGCACTATGTTTGTTCAGACCTGGAGGGAAATTCAGTACATTTCTCACAGCCTTACCTCCCCAATATTCAGATATGCGTCATAGGAAAACTGCGCTCAAGAGTACGAGGTGGAGGAGGAGGAGAAGGAGGAGGGGAAAACCTAATTTAACAGTAAAATCGAACTGATTAGTTGGCCGGGTCCTCCGTCCAGGACAAGAGAGCAAGATTAATTTTCTCCGATTCATACAACGCCATCCCGAGTAGACTAGGATTTGTTTCTTACGCCTGGAAGGGTTGGCAAGTAATAAAGAGATTTTTGGAAATATTCATCGGTTTCGATTCTTGTAATATATGCACGTATATATCCCACCTTTAACACCGTAATCAGGTCATAATTGTTTGGGTTGAGAGTCAGCTCGTTATGATAACGATGATTACGGTAGAAATTCGGAGCACAAAAGCCGCCTTCGAGTACTCTGGACAACGTACGTTGTCTGGAGCGCGATCGCAGTGGCGTAGCACAAACCTTCCCATTCTATTTGCATATGAATAAACAACGCACGCAGAGAATATGCATCTTCTTGCGCGCAGCAATAACAAAAGCGAATTTGTGAATAAGGGAATGTATGCCATACAACCTGAAGAAAATATCCACACGATCTTTGTAATCCTCCCCAGCATCCAAAAAACTACTACTAAACGTTTTTGACGGTGCGAAAAAATTATGGTTTGGGCACAGTAAAAAAAAAAAAAAACATCAACCTGATACAAGTCAACAACGAATAGACAGCCGCTTTATTTCCTGCAATGTAATGCGCGTGAAGGGGCCCCCTGCTTGGCACGTAGCATTAGACTGTTCAGTCTTCATAAGAACATCCCAAAAATACTGTATGGAAGCCTACGCATTTTGAATACTTATCGAGGAGCTCTGAGCACTGAACCTGGCGTATAAGCTAGCAAGGAAAAGTTACACACGATCTTCTGACCGTTGCTCTGAAGAAAGTTATTCTCTCTCTCCTCGTGTGGTGCGAACTTGTGGGGGATACAGCTTGAAATTATTCATGTGTCAGAGGCTGGTAAAAATACCTGAATTACTAGAAATACGCTGTTTGATGCACTAAAGCAACAAAGCGGGCAATTTGTAGCACAGGCGCTGCTTCCCCCTACAAGCGGAGTGTAGCAGACGACAGCGGAGCCGAACCCTAAGCCGACGTCATAGCCAGGGGCGCCCACTCAAAACATCTCACCGCCAATAGAGAGTATCTGCCGAAATTGGCGGTGGGTGTCGCGGGATCCGTAGCGCCCTCTGGGTGCTCTCCGGTGCCTATACTCGCCATTTCATTAACAGATTGCTTTAGTATTAAATAGCTTCAATCGCCGACAAGTGCTGTTAAAATATCTTTTGAAGTCGCATGCAGACAAGACATTTTTACTGCTTCAATAGACGAGGAACCCATTCGGGACTAATTCCAGAGGAAAATACCGTAACCCGTATCCCCTCGTTATTAAATTGTACAGCAAAATTACGGTAGTGATATACAGAAATTTTTGGTTGAAACGAAATCTCTCAATTAAACCGCTGCAAAAACTGCACAATGTGTTAATTTCGACAATTTTCATTTTGAACGAAAACATGTCCTGGCCTGGTGTCCAGAGATTTAGTTCCCGTGTTTAAAATGTAGTGTGCTCGGTTGCTTAAGTTACCTGTTGCGAATCATGCAGACCTCAATTAAGAAAATCAAACTTCATCGTGCTGCATCATTCACTTCAAAAACACACCTCCACAGATATTCATCGTATACAGTAGAAGGGTTTCTTCGATTTTGCGGGGCTTGAATATCATATCACTTTTGGGTCCAACCGGCCTTCTGAACGGCGCATGTGCTCCGTTATGACTACTCCAAGGTCAGCAAGCAGAGTTATCGCTGAAAAAAACAACGGTTGACCGTGGCAATTTATACGAAAAAATATCTTGCAAATGCATAAAAAGGCTTTGTTTTTTCTGCAAAACTCTAAATACGAAATGCCGTTGTTTAATAAACAGTTCAGAAAGTGAAACTTTATCACGTTTTTGTTTTATTCGTTCTTTTGCTTCACAATTTATTTCCATTTTCGCGTTGTATGCTCATTAGGGGTCTTTTTAGACAAAACTTGTTTCTTTGGTTTACGATTTCAAAGCAATCCTCGAGGCAAACATTTCAGCGAAGTTTAAATATGCTTTGATACTTTCAAGTCAGCCTAGTGACCATCCCTATTCACACATGGACAGCCACCAAACGCCACAGCTGCAACTACGGGGACAAAAGAATAACGGAGATCGAAAGGTAGCATCGATATTGTTGCACAAATAATTCTTACCCCAATAACGCTGGTGCCTGGGCGTGCAGGAGGAGAGGCAGATTGTGCGAAATGGCTGGCATTTATAGCTCTGTATCAGCTTGTAGCCTGCGCATAGTTGCAGGATATATGTACTTGTTCTCTGCAGTTAAATAAACAGCTTAGTGTCAGCGCTTTTCGTGTGTGTGTCTTGCAAGTCTTCGTTCACCTTTCGCGCAGCTATGCGTTTTGTAGCTAAGCACTCACCTGCTAATCAAAAGGCTTGCTGTGTGCGTGTCCCCCGACCACCGCGTTTATATAATGTGTAGCACATTACCTTTTCATTGTTTCCCGCCGCTGAACATAGTCCTAGCCATGCGTTTTATATTCTGGGAGGTCAGTTTATAATCGTGGCCACGTGGGTTCCTTCTGCTACAGCCAATCCCAGTGAACAAGGACTCGACAAGGCCGCCAAGGCCTACGTGGAACGTCGAGTTCCCTGTATCTGTTAAGTTGCATATTCATAATCATCATCATCATCAGCCTATTTACGCCCACTCCAGGCCAAAGGCTTCTCCCATTAATCTTCAATTTCCTCGGTCCTGGGCTAACTGCGACCAATTTCTCCCCGCAAACTTCTTGACCTCATCTGCCCATCTAACTTTCTGCCGCCCCCTGCAACGCTTGCCTTCTCTAGGGATTCCACTCTGTTACCCTCAATGACCAACGGTTATCTTGCCTTCGAATTACATGCCCTGCCCACGTCCATTTCTTCTTAATATCTACTAAGATGTCCTTAAGACGCGTTTGTTCCCTGACCCACTCCGCTCTCTTCTTGTCCCTTAATGTTACACCTATCATCTTCCGCTCCATTGCCCGCTGAGTCGTTCTCAATTTAAGTTGAGCCCTCTTAGTGAACCTCCAGGTTTCTGCCCGGTGGGTGAGTACCGGTAAGATGCAGCTGTCATACACTTTCTTTTTCAGGGACAATGGTAGGCTGCCATTCATTATCTGAGAATGCCTGCCGTATGCACTCCAACCCAATTTTTATCCTTCTAATTATCTCTGCCTCATGGTTTGCGATCGCGGGTCACAACTTGGATAAGTAGATATATTCGCTTACCAGTTCCACTGCCTCGCCACCGATCTCAAACCGTTGTGCTGTCCCGAGGTTATTGATCATTACTTTGGTTTTCTGCATATTAATTTTCAGGTCCACGATTCTACTCTGTCTGTCCAGTGCGGAAAGCATGCTTTGCAATTCGTCCCCCGAGTTACTTAGCAAGGCAACGTCATCAGCAAATCTGAGTTACTGAGGTATTCTCCATTAACCCTTACTCCAACCTGTTCCCAATCCAACGTTCTGAATGCTTCTTGCAAACATGCTGACAATAACATTGGAGAAATTGTGTCTCCTTGTCTGACGCCCTTCCTTATAGGTATTTTACTGCTTTCCTTATGGAGGATGATGGTAGCTGTGGACCCACTGTAGATATCCTCTAGTATTCTTCCGTAATGCCTGAATGACTGCTGAGGTTTCGACCGAGTCAAATACTGTCTCATAATCTATGAAGGCTATATATAGGGGTTCAGTATACTCAGCGCACTTTTCTAATTACTGCTCCAGTACTGCTCCAAAAAGCTTATATAATGAGCCCCGTCAAGGGGTGAAATTTTTGTACACGTTTTCTTGCACTTTTATGAAAACTTACTCCTAATGTGACCACCTTCATTTACCTCTTTGCCCATGAGCATTTATCGAGTGTCGCATCAAGAACGTCCCACTGCAGCACTCACTGCGGCCACCACTGACAATGTACGCGTCCTCCGGCTCAAGCCGTACATCTGCTCTAGTCAGTTACAGGTGCTTAGGTACGGTACGCTGCCTCGCGCTTGCGGTGATTCAACATATACTCTGCCATTTACAACAGTACTTTTCAGCACTGGTAGATTTCTTGTTTATTTATTCAATCTCATTCGTTTTTAGAGTACATTGCCAACTGACTCGTAGTAGTGGACACCCATGTAGTGTTCTTTCACAAAATCACTTCATCGAGGTAATAAAATTGGTTGTGGGTAGTTGAGGAGTATATTTTAATTGCGCTGGTGCCGAAGATGTTTTTCACTTATATCTAAAGATAAATACTCCACCAAGCTACCTTGCAGGAGTTACAGAATTATATTTATGAGAAGAATATCGAGGCTTGCGTGTTAATTTTTGAACATTCTGCTCAGAGGAGAGATTTTGCTTGCTGAGTTTAACAGCTGCAATCATGGTTAGAAACGGAGAAGTCAAAATTCAAACGAAAGAGCCACATTTGTATAAAATTTTGGATCCGGTTGATGTTATTACCACATGCCAAAACAGAGAATACTGCTCCCCATTAGTCCGCAATGGCTTGTATATCTGAAAAATAGGCAAATGCTAACACTAGTTGGTTGTAATTTTTTATTCAAATTACCTAGGGCAAATATAGGGAGAATTCTCGCGCATAACAACACATAACTCGTTAGTGTCATCCTATTTACTGCACCCTAATAACATTTTACCAAAAATACCACGGTTTCCATCTCTGCGGCAAGCATTAAAGCAAAGGCCTCAGCTTTTTTTTCGGATGAAACTTGGGATATCAAACAGAGGTTAAACACTCAACAGAATTCTTTCCCTCTTATCAGCAAGCTATAGCAGAGAATCTCACACTGCTTTGTAACTATAGCGACCACCCACGCGGGGTTTTTTAAGGTTTAACTAGTGTAAGTACGTTCGCATGAGTATTACTAATCAGGATAAAAACATTTCGGTAATTAAAACAACCCCCCCCCCCTAATATGTTCGTTGACACTGCATTAATGCGTACCTTTCTTTGCCTCGCTGTCCCGACCGTGTAACTCCAGGGTCTTCCAAAAACACGCGTAATTGGCTTGCAATTTCATCGATATATTAGCGTGTATTCAAGTAATTGGTCCGACAGACTTTTAAAAACAAACTAAAACATACAATAAAAATAAAACCATAAAAGTTAACCAAAGAACAATACGCATCTTAAACATGTCACCTTAAAATGAATGCAAAAGTAAACAGAGCTCGGAAATGAATGAAGGATAAAGGAAAACACGAGTAAAAATCCGCATTTGGTGAGGTTAATGCATTGATTTGGTATGACAGTGCACATAAATATTATTGGGCCAACAAAATTTAAAGAAACCAGAAGGATTTTCAGAAATTCAGAGCGAACTAGGGGGCTAAAAATATGCATTTTATCCATTTCCGCCCGAAACCAACCGAAAAATAAATACCCCAAGAAACAACGCAAGCAGGAATAAAAACTTGTAAAAATAGACCAACCGTATAACGACCTGCATTTGCATTGTGATGCATAATTGGCGGAGAACTAATAGGATTAATTTGTTATATAGTTTAAATGAAGTTACAGTAGCTCGCTCAGGTCATGAGTCCTGTTCACCCCTGTCGGTACCTTGACCTCCAAAGGGAACTCAATTTGTATGTTTGAAGCGGCCCACGTCGTTCGGGCGCTGCTGTTACCGTTTCTTGATGCGCACTCCCACGCCTTCTCTCAGACCCTCCTACGACGCTCCTGCGTCACTGCTGTTTCATTTTTCTGAAGCGACATCCCGTGCTCGCGCTCGAATTCCTTCACAATATATACCCCCACAAGGATTTTTTCGCACCTCACACGTACCACGAACATAAAGTGTAAAGATTTCGACCTTAAAATGGTACTTCAAAACTTTTTGCAGCACCAGATAAATATTCAATTGTGACGCGAACATATATCGCGCTCAACCGGAAAGAGACTTTATAGGTTGAGAGGCTCCGATACAACCCAAGCAGCAGACCGCACTGCCGTTTCCGTCTTAGAAGAAATGTTTCCTTATTTGTCTACGCCACAAAAAGAGGAAATAAGACTTTGCAGCAGAGCCTGTACGTCTCGTTACTTGTAAATGCATATTGAGTAGATTACATAGTAATAAGGACAATTGAAATGATTGCAACATGGCTTAGACTTCATGCTCCTACGTCTTATCACTTCTATATGCATCTTGAGTTGATTAGTTATCAATAGGCAATATTTTATAGATCAGTACGGTCAAAATAAAAGTGTGTGCGTGAATGTGGTGTCTGTCTTGGTCATGACCATTATCAGCTCTAAAAAGAAATAGAACTTTCGTCATACTTCTCACCTTAATTCAGTGTCGCCGTTTGCATTTTAAGTACCCGTAGGTCGTCTTCATCATTATGCTCCAGAATGACAACTGGAGGTGCTCTTATCTAAGAATTTGGCGAATTTCAAAGCCAACTACAAGATATGACTAAAAAATGCATGTTCGCAGGAACAACATTGACAACAGAGGACACCATCGAATGCTTTACAACGTCATTCGCCGAATTTGCACACTAGGCCACTTCGATCGGTCATTTCGATTGGTACGGGGCCTTAGACCAATGTCGTGCTTTTTATGGAAAGTTTCGCGGGTCATCTAACTTGACTAGTAAAATGGCTCGTGATTTTTCCTATCGTGCGTTTACAACAGCAGTTGGGCCGTGCTTTATCAACTTTCCATCTACTTGAAAAGAAGCGCTACGTTGGTAACCCCGGTCATCTAGCTCAATTTACGAAGAAACACAAACGACATTCACAATACGACGTATAAAAGCGCTACTATATTAAAAAAATTTAAACTATATTTTGCATCCAAGCAAACTGTCTTTTCCATAACTGAGCTGAAGTATGCATCCAAACAAAAACAGTATATTTTTAACAATGCCGTCACGTGGGTTAGCACTACTTCTAGACGATTTCCTTCCAATATTGTTAACGAACCTCACTTACCCGCGGTTCGTTTTGCTACGATACACCCTCGTGGTGGAAGTCAGTGTTATTGGCCTGAGCCACTGAATTTATGTACGAGATGAAAAAGGGCAATTTGTGGTTATCAAAATGCCATCATCATCACCATCCTATCTACACCCACTGTAGGGCAAAGTCCTCTCCCATTACTCTACAATTATGCCGGTCCTATGCGAACTGCGACCAATTTATCCCCGCAAACTTCTTGATCTCATCTCCCCATCTAACATTCTGCCGCCCCCTCCCACGCTTGCCTTCTCTGGGGATCCACTCTGTTACCCTTAATGACCAACGGTTATCTTGCCTTCGCAATACATGCTCTGCCCACGTCCATTTCTTCTTTTTAATTTCTACTAATATGTCCTTAACACGCGTTTGTTTCATGAACCACTCCGCTCTCTTCTTGTCCCTTAATGTTACAATTATCATCTTCCGTTCGATTGCTCGCTGAGTCGTCCTCAATTTAAGTTGAACCCTTTTAGTGAGCCTCCAAGTTTCTGCCCAGCAGGTGAGTACCGGTAAGATGCAGATGTCATACACTTTCTTCTGGGACAAACGTAGGCTGCCATTCATTATGTGAGAATGCCTGACGAATGCACTCCACCCTATTCTTGTCCTTGTAAATTATCTCTGCCTCGTGGTTGGGATCTGGGGGTCACAACTAGGCCTAAGTAGATATATTCACTTACCACTTCCACTGCCTTGCCACCTATCTCAAACCGCTGTGCTGTCCCGAGGTCATTGATCATTACTTATTTTATGCATACCAATTTTCAGGCCCAAGGTTCTACTCTGTTTGTCCAGTGCTCGTAAGCATACTTTGCAATCCGTCCCCCGAGTTACTTAGCAAGGCAAAGTTATTAGCAAATCTGAGGTTACTGGGGTATTCTCCATTAACCCTTACTCCCACTTGTTCCCAATCTAGTGTTCTGAATACTTCTTGTAAACGTGCTGTGAATAACAGGAGATATTGCCTCCTTGTCTGACGCCCATCGTTATAGGTATATTACTGCTCTCCTTATGGAGGATCATGGTCGGTGTGGGCCCATTGTAAATATCCACTAACATTCTTACATAATGCTCGTCTACACCACGGTTCCGTAATGCCTGAATGACTGCTGAGGTTTCTACCGAGTCAAATGTGTTCTCATAATCTATGAAGGCTCTATATAAGGAGTTCGGTATACTCCGCGCACTTCTCTATCACCTGTTTGATCGTGTGAATATGGTCCTTTGTTGAATACCCTTTACGAAACCCTGCTTGTTCTTCAGGTTGACTGAAATCAAGGTGGCAGAAATTCTGCTAGCGATTACCTTGGTAAGTAACTTGTAGACGACTGACAGTAAGCTGAATCGGCCTGTAATTTTTCAAGTCCTTCATGTCACCTTTCTTATGGAGTAGGATATGTTCGCGTTCTTCCAAGATTCCGGCACACTCGCGGTCATTAGGCATTGCGTGTAGAGGTTTGCCAGTCTTACCAGTAAAATTTGCCCGCCATCCTCCAAGAGGGCTGTGGTATCTAATCTTCACCAGGTGCTTTGCCCCCTTTCCTTTCTTTCAAAGCCTTCCTGACTTCTGTCGTTACTGGTGGGATGTCTATCTTCTCTGAACTACTTTCTCGTTCGGCATTATCCTGGATGTCCCGGCTACTGTACAGATCTCTATAGAAGTCCCCGGCTACTATGACTATTTTATCCCTATTTGTGATGACATTGCCTTGCTTGTCTTTAAGTGCATACATCTCATTTTCCCCACGCCTAGAGGCCTCGTCACTGCTTTTCAGACAGCCTCCGTTCTTTACAGCATAATCGATCCTCTCCATATTATACTTCCGTATGTCCGCTGCCTTGCGCTTATTGATTAAATTCGAAAGCTCCCTATTCTGCCAGCTGCGGTGGATATTGTCATGGTTTGCCGTTTCCTAATTAGATCTGTCGTCTTCCGGGAAAGTTTACCAGTATCCTGTCTAGCCACCGTGCCCCCGACTTCTACTGCACACTCCGTCACAATGCGTGTAAGATTGTCGCTGGCTTCCTGAGTCGTTAACTCTGCTTCCTCGGTAAGAACTGAATATCGGTTCTGCAGTGCGATCCTGAATTCTTCTACTTTACGTCTTACTGTTAGCTCATTCATCGGCTTCTTTTGCACTAGCTTGTTACGGTCCCTCCTCAAATCTAGCATAATTCAAGATCTTACCATACGGTGGTCACTACACCTCACCCTTCCGAGCACTTCCACATCCTGCACGACGCCAGGGTTATCGCATAATATGAAGTCTATTTCATTTTTGTGCTCCCCATTAGGATTGGATTGGATTGGAAAAAACTTTTATTGGGCCAGCGGTTAGGGCTCCTCCACGTCCACTTCCGGCTCTGCCGTTTGTAGAAGAAGGTGTTCACTGAAGCGTAGATTATTCCGTTCTGAGAACTCGACTAGTAGATCCCCCCTGATATTTCCACTGCCCAGACCATAGTTCCAAACTGCCTTGTCTCCAGCTTGATTTTTGCCTACTTTAGCATTGAAGTCTCCCATAACTACGGTATACTATGTTTTTACGTTAGCCATTGCCCATTTCACATATTTATAGAAGTGTTCAACTAGCTGGTCGTCGTGGCTGGATGTAGGCGCGTAGCCCTGTTTGTACCTCTTATTAAGCCTAATTACAAGACCGGCTACCCTTTCGTTAATGCTATAGTATTCGTCTATGTTGCCAGCTATGCTTTTATTGACTAGAAATCCCACTCGCAGTTCTCTTCTGTCCACTAGACCACGGTAACATAGGACGTGTCCATTTTTCAGCACCCTAAAAGCTTCACCCTGTCCTAACCTCACTAAGCCCTATTACATCCCATTTATTGCCCCCTAATTCCTCGAAAAACAGCTCTAGACTCGCTTCGCTAGATAATTTTCTCGTGTTAAACGTAGCCAGGTTCAGATTCCAATGGCGGCCTGTCCGGCTCCAGGGATTCTTAGCACCCTCTGCTGCGTCACAGGTCTGACCGCCGCCGTGGTCAGTTGCTTCGCAGCCACTGGAGACCGAGGGCCATGGATTAATTGGCGTATTCATGGGAGCCTCTTATGAAGGCGAAATGTCATAGTTTTCGGTGAAAGATTTCCAGTGAGAACTAGGCGTGATCAGACCAAATGTAGCACGACAATCCTTTCGCATGAACAGCTGGTTCTGTTAATATCAAGAACCCGCGAAGCAATGGCCGTCGGAATTTCCAAAACAGGAAAGAACATTTCGCTTCACGCTGAATAAGTATTTCATTCAGCACTCTATCTTTTCAGACATCCTTTCGGATACAAAACGCAGATCTGTTACATCAATGATACCGAAATTGACAACATAAATGGCCAGAGCAATTTTATTTCAGAAAAAAATATCAAACTCTAACCAAGCCCCCATCTGTAAATAAAGAATTTCCGGCCACAGCAACACATGATTGCCGCTATTGTAACCCGACCATTATTTCTCATGGACCTCCGCAGCGGTTAGCATCAACAAGCGGCGAGCAAAAGATTGTCGGAGATCTCCAAAACGGGAAAATTTTAATCGTTTCCACGAAAATATTTTGTTCAGTGCTTCGTCTACATCAAGCATCTTTTATGAAGTTTTTGAAGTTTTTACCACCTTAATGACACCGTTTTAGAAGCATCATTTTGGCTGCATTTGGGAATAATTCAGAAATGATAGGCTCTGAGCTACACCTGGATGTTTTAACGACAGATGGGACAGGCGTATCCGGTCGACATCTTTAATTTTGATGACAATTTTATATTTGGCTTTTTGTGCCATATATATATATATATGGCTTATTGGAAAACATATGTTTAGTAGAAAATGAAATTTCCCCTTTCTCAAAAAATTTCGAAAGCCGGCTCGGGTCACAGGTGCGTTGAGCGGCCCGCTGAAAATTTGAAACTTCTACCGCTGTAAAACAAAAAACTACCGCCGCTATCACGCTAGTTCTCTTTCTGTGAAGACTTTGTATACTCGCAAATGATTTAGCACATTCGCGTTTGGCTTGCAGAGCGAATTCATTTTATTAAACATTCCCAAATTAAAAAAAATGGAAATCACCCAAATGTAGGGTCCTTTTTCTCGGAATTAAACAAGCTAGGTAGTTGGAGTTTTTCAGCTTTACTCGTCTATGCTTGTTCAATCTTCGTGTCAATTTTAGTTGATGTGGTCAAGATGCTTCAAAGTGGAAAAAGCACTGTAGTGCAGCAAGGTAACGCACTTCGGTATGTTTTGAAAGCCGATTAAAAAAAGACAATTAACGATTTTTTTTTTTTCAAACTTTCCCAAAATAAGCCAAGGTTGCTCTCTATCATCTACATCAAAAACATGTCGCACTATTTTTGTTGTTCTGCTGCTGCAAAGCGCCAAATATAGCCTTGTTAGCAGTATTGCGGTGACATACCCAAGTGGTTTGTAAGAGGCTTATGACCGCAATGTGGGGCGAGAAATATGACCCTTACAAAGAGAAAATCAAGCATTGGGGTAAGCATGTTGTTCTGTTGATATTGAGCCTGAACAAAGTACCCAGCATTTTAACAAGCAGAAAATCAGCCCAAATGAATCGTTCAAGCTAGCGCACTCGATCTTCTGGGTGCATCTTTTCATGCGTCGCTCACTGTTGTGTACGCACTGTGTAGGCCCACTCGCATATACCGAGTTTGTAAGATGATATTCGGAAGTCTCGGGAGCGACCGGGGAACACAGGCTATGCCGAGCTGAGTCTAACTTGTAGCGTTGGAATAAGCGTTACGTCAGAAATAAATAAGTACTGAATGACTGAATGATGGCGGTTGAACTTCCAGCTTAGTTTCAGTAACATATGATCTCATCGTTCCCAGCAAAACTAAGAGTATCAAACAAAACTTATAAGCATGACCTCAGCCGCCGTCAGCGATAACAGGATCGGGAGGCTTGAATAAAGCGCCCTAGATAGAACAGTTTGTGCCTCATCATCGCCAGCGGCGCATAACCCGCATGGACGAGCTAGAGGACACTAATAGCCGAAGAGTTGTGAGGAGCGCGTGCTTTGTGCCGATTGAAAATAGAGCGCGACTTAGACAACGACAGTAAAGAAGTACGACGAGACAAGCGCTTCGTCCTTCTTTACTGTCGTTCTCTAAGTCGCGCTCTATTTTTCAATCATAATACACCAACTTTCCCAACAGCTTTGTTTGTGCCGATTATTTAAGAGGAAATAAGTTAAAAATTGGCTCCAATTCACGACTGTAAAGATGGTTGGACTGCATAGCTGTAAACGGCACCCACAAGTATTACCCATGCGGCTGCCACTTGAATGCACACACGTGGCTCTTTGTGGAGCCACGTGCGTGAATTCAAGGGGCTGATCGGGAAACTTGTGCGCTGTACCATTTTCCCAGCATCGACAGTGCCAGCCGTTACGTGGGATAAGCGGGGGTGGCGTCCCGAACGCAGCAGCGTCGGCCACGAACGGGCTAGAGCAGCTGACCCTGCCGCCCTAGCCCGGCCTTGCGTCGGCAGAACAAAAGACAAACGGAGAGGAGTGTCTTTCGAAGGGTAACGATGCGGCGGCACGCGCGGCTAAGGCGTCATCTCCTCACTGACTCCACCTCACTCTCGTTTCATGTGTCGCCTCCAAAAAGTACCCTTCCCTTCACTAGACGCTAAATCCAAACCACCGTCTGTCTCCCCGTCTCCACGTGTGGGCGTAGCATAGTTCGGCAAGACGGCGGGCTCTCGCTCCGCTTCTCTTGGGGCCCAAGTTCGATCCCTGGAGGTGTCAGTTCTTGTTTGTGTAGCTGGATGTAGCCAGTAGTAGCCTGGGATGTTTCTTTGTGTAGCCAGTAGTAGCCTGAGAGTTTTCTGCTGACGCCGAGACGAAAATTTCTTTTCCTGGTTAGGAGGTATACTGCTCCGCAGTAAAAAAAATGATCAAGAACGAACTACCCTAGCGTGAAAGATCTGTACACTGGAACAAAAGATCCCGTTCAGCCGACTAACCAGCATGTACATCCTGTCCTGTATTTAAGGCCGTACAACGGCCTGCGTGCTGCGGCCGGTATAGAGCGGCTTAAAATACAGCGGCCTGTATTTAACGCCGCTTGACGGCTGACACCCTGGGACTGTCAGCATCTAAAGCTCCTTGGTTGCCGCTAACCGGCTATTGACCTCTTGGATCAGCCTCACTGTCCTTCTGCAACATGATCAAGTGAACGACAGTAAAGCCGTACGGCCTAGTCGGTGCTAAGTGCTTTGCAGTAGCATATGGAGCCGCAGAGATACTGGGGAACTAGTTCATGTGTACTTAAACTTTCAATGTACAGACAATTGCGCCAGGGTTTTATTCCTGAAGTTTGAAGAGAGCGCGAGTACCAGATTGGAGAAATGAAATGCATATAGTTGGAATAATTTGCTGTCTCGGTTCATTACAGACATTTTTTTGCATCACTCCGTGACTCCATTATTTCTCAGCCTGAATATTACGGCAATCATTTAAAGCCCAGAACATAAAAAGGCCAAGTATCAAGTTGGGCGGTTCAGACCGCACCAGTAGGTAATTATACACACAACCAAACATGGGCTAGGAAGACGGAGCTTCAACATAGGATTTAGGTGCAATGTAATCTATACGCATCCAATTTCAACAAAGCCTGCTCACCGGAATGTTTATTTAGTGCTTTTCCCTTTGTAACGGCCTCTTCTCGGCCTACATTGCGGTCGCAAGCTTCTTACAAACCACTTGGATATGTCACGGCAACACAGGTAACAAGGCCATATTTGGTGCTTTATAGCTGCGAAACAACAACAATGGTGCAACATGCTTTTGATTTAGGTGATAGAGAGCTACCTTGGCTTTGATTTGTGAAACTTTCAAAAAGGTAGAAGATGGCCTTGTTTTTAATTGGCTTTCAAAATAAACCGAAACGCGTTACCTTGCTCTAGTAAAGGGCTTTTTTTTTCCTTATTGAACGATCTGGACCATATAAAATAAAATTTGCACGAATATGAACAAGGATAGACAAATAGCAATAAAAATTTCAACTACCTAGCTTATTGAGGTTCCGAGAAAAAGTATGGCATTTGGCCAATTTTCAATTTTTTTTCAATTTTAGAATTTTAATGAAAAGGAATTCGCTCTGCAAGCCAAACATGAATTGCTAAATCATTTGAGAGTAGGCAAAATCTTTACATAAAAATAACTAGGGAGATAGTGCAGTATTTTTTTGTTTTGTTTTACATTGGTAAATATTTCCAATTTTCCGCGAGCCGCTCAACGAGCCAATGACTAGACTCGGTTACAACTCAAGAACGGCACCACCTCATGTAGTGTATCACTCCGCCAAAGCGCCGGACCCGTGGCGTCAGTGCGCGCGCGTTTTGAAAGGGGTTTGCTATTAATGCGTGATATCGTCTGCCTTGTCTCGACGCAGTTTGTTTGTCGTCACTGGAGTCGTTTATAAGCATATTAAGTCCAAAAAATCACGGGAACGGCTCACGCCATGTTCAAAATATTCCCAGTAACGCCGTAATTGCGCCACGTGGAGAAACATCCGGCTACGGTGATAAGGCACAGCGGCAACTTCCGGTGCCGTTCTTAAGTTGTCACCGGGTATAGAGACGGCTTTTAGTAAGTTTTTTGAGAAAGGGAAATTGTTTTCCCCAATACAAGCTCCCATATGTTTTGCCCTGTGCACAGGGAGCTAAATATATTTTTTTTAAATAAAGATGCACCAGGAGCTATATATAAAATTTTGCTAAAAACTAACGACGTAGCTGGACACGCCTGTCCTGTCTCTCGTGAATACACCCACGCGTCACTGAAAAGCTTGATACAAAGCTAATTTTTGCTTCCATGAAACATGGGGCAGAAGCTTCGGGTCTTGTTTTTTTTTTTTTTTGTACCTTTCAAAGGAATCTTCGTCGGACAAATGAGACAAGGAACGAAGAAAGGTAGCATTGCATTTGTGGATAAGAAATGTGCGTTACGGATCACCTGAGTCCGACAAAATTGAGGTCAAAGTCGGCGTAAAAATGTGATAGGGCGGACCATGTGATGCGCATGACGGACAAGCGGTGTGCCATCCATCTGACGTAAAGGATGACAAGAGACAGAAGGCACTTAGGGGAAGACTGAAGAGCCGGGGAAGGATAAAATGCAAAACATTTAGGGTAAGAATGGCTCACAAAACTCGTGAGAGGAGTGGTTGCAAAACGGCTTAAGTAAACCTTGATGAGATCCCTGCTTATAAGCCTCTATAAACTTATAAACACAAGTTTGCATGTCAACATTTTCGGCGAAAAGAGTATCTTGGAGTAAACAAATCGCGTGTGTGTATTTTCTACATTTATTTACTCTTGGTTCATTTTTGTACAATCTAAGCATTGTGACAACCGCTAATTCACTCTTCCTCGTTTTGTAAGTATGCTGTTTACCTCCTCCGTCCACAGCTTCATAATGGTACGGTGAAGCAGAAAAACTAACAGGGAAGTAGATTCCTAGTTGATTGCTTGTTCGCTTTTTCTTTGTTTACTGAAAAATTCTCAAACTTTGTTTGAAAGGCTTGCGCGAGGTACTTTTCACAGGAACAGCCAATACAGAAACGTACACTTGGTTGCGAAGACGGCGGTTTTGAATAAGACAGTTCGAACAAAGATGGCGGGGATTTTAACATTTTCAAACCCACCAAGACAATGTCTCGTCTAGATTCTAAAAGCATAAATTCTTACTTCTTGTATTCTTAGCCTACCTTATAACGTACTGCTTCTTTGTCAAATCGGCCGCAGCTAGTTTGACACAAAAGCTTCAAGGAACCTCTTTCATGTGCGAAGGGTTCGCGACCCTGACCCCGCCCGACGAATTGACGCCGACACGAAAGAAACAGAAATCGCCGGTTTGTTCCGGGACGGGGAAAAAAAAGTTACATGAGTAGAAAAAGCAGCTCGTAACACATACGGTCATTCAAACAACACGACACTGAAAAAACGCACTGCACCGATTGTGGATAAAAATAATACGACGCTTCGCTCTACACTCACGACAGCGTTCGAGTGCTGGTACCAAGCCACTCAGTGTGCGCCCACCACATGTGCTGGTTAGTCCGAGCTGGCCCGGGGTCGTAGGTCTGGTTGTCTGCCCCTTGCTGCTCCCATCCTGGTTCTGCTACCGCCAAGCTGTTCCGTCCAACACCCCCCTACCGCACCCGTGAACGCAGTCTGTATACCAGACGGGGCCGTTGTACGCATGTCAGGGGCTTGGTGCGCACCACACCTGTTCCATTGTCCGCTAACTGTTTATCGCACACGCACGCACGATCACATGACGCACTAACGTCATTATCTCTGCCCGAAGCGCGCTCTCTGCACTGTAATCACCATACGCGGGCGCACGTAGGGGCTGAGTCCCTACAAGCTGCAGAAACACACCTGAGGCTTTACTATGAGTTAGAATTCTAAAGCATTACGTAAAACTAAGCGCTGCTTAGTGCATTTTCTAGTTTTTTTGCCGCAAGTAACTCTGCCTGTTGCCCAACTGCGTGAGGTCAGCGGGGTACTTGCTTTATAGGACCTGCAGTTGCCGACGAACACCGAACGCACTGCCACAGTACCACCCCCGCTCAACCTTCATTGTGGCTTTTTGGGGGCCCATCCGTTTCCTAGCATCAACCACCTTTGCATGTGCATTGTTTTAATGTTGTGAATCTTCTGCTATGGAACTCTTGGCATTCCCTTCACTAAGTCATTGCTCGATTTCTACGCCAATGCCAGCGACAAACAGGCGTCGACTTTTTCGCTCAACGGGCCATTTAGTGCGTACACAACGAAGCGCCTGAATCAATATGTCTATGCACTATAGCTTTAATGACGTGACTTTCAGGTTACGCCCTTTTCGTGCACTTAACCTCTTCGATGGAATCTTTTTTTCGCCTGAAATAAGACATTCAGCAAAGTATTGTCGCTCGACATTGACTCATTCAATTTAGCTACTATGCGTCCTATCTTCACTTGAATGTTTCATCAGAGAGGGGCGATGACTACTTGCCTGAGAAAAAAAGACGTCTTCAAACATACAGGCCACAACCCGGAATTTTATTGCGTTGATAATGCTCAACTCGGTAGGTCAGAAATCCCGCGCCGTCGTGGCCTTGATAGATATGGCCTGCAAAATGGCCTATGGCTCAAAAAAATAAAATGTGCATGAATGCTACGATTACCCCAAATTTCTAAAAAAAAGCTCCTCTACGCAAACGAAGTTCTGGTGAAAAAAGAAAGGGCCCATCTCCCCGCGAGGGGGACTCGAGTAAATGCGTCGCATAGGGTTGGGTGTATTGCGTTAACGTTTAGTGTTTGAGGAGTTGGTGGTAGTGAATGCGTTGTATCAGCAGCTTCTTGGCGTAGTTTGAATCAGTCAAGGATATAAGGCGCGTTCGTAGCATTTCAGTCTGTGTCGGTTTTGTGGCGCAGTGGAAGAGCACCATGTACCTCGCGTTCCGCCCACAGGTAGTGAATGCGTTGTATCAGCAGCTTCTTGACGTAGTTTGAATGAGTCAAGGATATAAGGCGCCTTCGTAGCCTTCCATTCTGTGTCGGCTTTGTGGCGCAGTGGGTAGAGCACCATGTACCTTGCGCTCCGCCCGCAGGGTCGTGGGATCGAAACCAGGCGCCGGTAAGTATTATTTTTTTTTATATAGTGTAGGGGGAGGGGTGCGTACCTGTTGTTGAGAGCGAGGAGGGTAGCGTGATGCGGGAGAGGACGAGTGGGGGAGAGGGCGCACCTGGAACGGCTGTTGCGGACGCTGAGGCACGCCAACGCCGGGTGACATCGTGAGTTAAAGAAATGCTCTACATTTAAAAGATTAGGTAAACCTGGACGCAGGTGCAAGTCGATCCCGATGGGTTAGAACTGTAAAACGACCACGCATCTCCAGCCCTGCTGGGGTCAATGCCTATAGGAGACCGAGGGAGGTCCAAACTGAATGCGTTGTGACCTTGGGCTTCGAAACGTGTCAAAGACTTGTTCTTAGGCCTATATTGGCGTGTTATTAGAAAAGTACCAATTAGGGGAATACCAAAACGTGATTCCAGTAATGGGTTTTAGTTCTAACAAGAGTGATTGGGCAGGGCTTCTTAGCACGCCAACCGTGGAAAGGAAAACACGCAAAGAAAATAATTATGATGATGGCGAGGATTATGAAAGAATTAAAGATGATATGACGACTATCATAATAAGATTTGACTAACCCAATTTGGATAGTAATGCTTCCGAGTACATCACACCATCTGACATTATTTCCTAATTTGATACTATATTCTTGTAATTTTATTTTTATTCAAATTTACATTCTTGATTTATTTTCTATGCACAACGCAAAAGAACAGTGTGCTTTCTGACACTACAAGACAAACCCGCCGCGGTGGCTCAGTAGCTAAGGCATAGCGCTGCTGAGCACGAGGTCGCGGGTTCGATTCCCGGCCGCGGCGGCCGCTTTCTGATGGAGGCGAAGAGCAAAAAACCCGTGTGTTCAAGATTTCGGCGCACGTTAAAGATCGCAAGGTGGTCAAAATTAATCAGGAGCCCTCCACTACGGCGCGCCTCATCGTCTGGGTTGCGTCAGCGCGTTAAACCCTACAATCAATCAATCAACACTGCAAGTATAGCGCCTTGCACTGTAGAATACATGAGAGCACCCTTTGTGGGCAGAAAGAATTTCAGGAATTACAAAGGCAGTAGATTGCCTAACGAACAACTAAAGAAGCTAAATATTTTTAACATTAACTCGTCAATGAAGCATATCTCTAGAAAGTTAATAGCTCCTATGGCAGTTACTACACTGTTTGGCGAAGAAGGCTGCGTTGTCAATGTCGGCTTTTCTTTGGAAGTAGGGTTCTTGCGGTCAGAAGTCTTTGCTGATTCGCTTAACCTCTACAATTGGTTAACCAGAAAACCACTGTGTCGAATGGAATGTAGTGCACAGCAATATTCTACAGATATTTGTATTCACTGTGCGCAAGTACCACCGTTTGTGAAAAAAAGTGTTCTGCAGAAATTCATGGAATTATCTACTAATGCGTAGCACTCTCATGCCTCTTGTCGTGAGTGTGAGTTTTTTGCAGCCACATTTTTCGGTTTTTTAAAACCCTGTCTGACCAATTATCTCCATTTACGTTATTATAACCATTAGAAAAGGAACATTCGCGAAATCTGCATTGTTTTGGAAATGCAGGGCATTCTACGGTTTGCCATTCTCCGTAATTGCTTATATTTTTCTTTTTTGTTTGTTTTTAAAAATTTTGTTCAACAAATCACCTCCATTTGAGCTGTTATAACGATTAGATGTGAAAATTTCCCTAAATCTGCATTATTGAGAAAACGCAGGGCGTTACACAGTTCGGCAGTTTTTGTAATTATTTGATAATTTTCTGATTTTTTTTTTAGTTTGTCAAAATTTTTTTGACCAATTATCTCCATTTACGCTATTACAGTGATTACAGGTGGAACTTTTCTGATATCTGCGATAATGTGGAAGCGGAATTCGGTGTACGTTTTGACATTTTCCGTAAATATTTTTACTTTTCGTTCTCATTTTTTAGATTTTCAAGATTTACTTAGACCAATTATCTCCATTTACGTTATTGTAACGATTACATTTAGAACTTTCCCGGAATCTGCATTATTGTGCAAATGCAGGGCGTTACGTGGTTCCCCAGTTTTCGTAATTGTTTTATGTTTTTCTTATTGTTTTAGTTTTCCAAACTTTCTTTCGACCAACTATCCCAATTCACGCTATTATAACGATTAGAGCTGGAGTTTTCGCGAAATCTGCATTATTGTGGAACCCTAGGGCCTTACACTTTTAGCCATTTTCTGTATTTTTTTTTTTTAGTTTTCCAAAATTTCGCGCGACCAGTTACCACTATTTACGCCATTATAGTGATTACAGGTGGAACTTCCGCAATATCTGCATTTTTGTGGAAATGCAGGGCGTTACACGGTCTTGGCTGGGGGGGTACTCGGCAAAGAATGCTCCTCATTAAAAACCTGCTATTGATCATACAATCGCACTGTCGGCCTTCGGACACTCCATAGCCGTGGTTGGAGCTCTTTGGGAGAGGCTTTCGCCCTGTAGTGGACACAACAAGGCTGCTGCTGCTGCTGCTGCTTCTGTTGTTGATGATGATGGTGATGATGATTGCGATGAAGGTAATGATTATTATTAATATTATTTATTGTATTGGAGTTTTATTCTTACAGACAAACACGGGGCTGTTACAACCTGTTTTGCACCGGTATTGCAGAACCTAGTCGGGCTATTGGAACGGAATCGGTAGCGGTCACATCACGTTGCTTGATTTGATAGAGCGACTGCTCATTATTTATGACAGCGGCAAAAAGCTTCCCTAGGTCTTAGAGCCGACTGATCAGTTGAGCGCCGTAAAGTTTCCTTTAGATTGGTTGTTTAAAAGCTTAACCTAAAACAATTCTTCAACAATACTCCCCGTGGATGCTGGTTTATTGAGAGCTTATGAAATTCCTGGTGATTTACACCTCCCCTGTTGACTGCCGAGCTGTAACAAATACACGAAATCAAGCATAACCACGCATGTGCTTTACTTGTCAAAACTGGATTATTTTTTTTTGACGAGTTGTAACAAATGCGCGAAACCAATCACAGGTACGCATACGCCTTACTTGTCAACACTGGTTCATTTTTTTGAAGAGCTGCAACAAATGCGCAAAACAAGCACAGCCACGCATATGCCTTACTTGTCAAAACTGGTTCACTTTTTGACGACCTGTAACAAATGCGCGAAATCAAGCACAGGTACGCAACGCCTTGCTTGTCAACACTGGTTCATTTTTTTTTTTTGACGAGCTGTAACGAATGCGCGAAACCAGGCACAGCTACGCATACATCTTACTTCTCAACACGGGTTCATTTTTTTGGACGAGCTGTAACACATGCTCAAAACCAAGCACAGCCACGCATATGCCTTACTTGTCGAAATTGAATCATTTTTTTTATGAGCTGCAACAAATGCGCGAAACCAAACACAGCCACGCATGTGCCTTACTTGTCAAAACTGGTTCATTTTGACGAGGTGTAACAACTGCGCGAAACCTAGCACACCCATGCATAAGCCTTACTCAAAACTGGTTCATTTTTTCTCAGATATTGCAATTACAGCCAGCATTAGATTGCGTTCTTTGTATAGTTGACTTGGCTGCGTTGCTGCCTAGTATGCTGGCGGACGAGACAGAGGATCCATGCAAACGCACTATTAACAACTCCGCTGTAAACGAACACGCACACGACCCTGGCAAATAGCATCATAAGCAGTCATCTTTATCACCTGGGAAGGAACGTGCCGTTTCTGAGCCCCAAACAGCCGGCCTTCTCGGAATAAATATCAAGCAGGCAACGAGCGTTTCTTTGCAGCCGCCCAAATTACCTCGCCTGCGGAGATCTACGACGCAAGTGTGGCATAACACGATTCCCCTCGCCCTGTCATTATTCAAGACCGGTGCCAGGTCGAGCAACATATTGTCCCAATTAGCCTGATGAATAAAATAGGCCCGGCTGCATTATTTTTACGCAGTAGTGCGCTGGAGACAAGGCGACACTCCGAATATTTGCGCTGTGTCGGGAAGGGGGCGAGCAGTTTTCCCCCTCTCTTTCTCGCCCAGTCGGGAGCCACATATTCCGTTGGCGAGCTGTTAGCGGCAAAATACGCCGTCGCAAGCCGCTCCCGTCAGCACGAGCCCAGAAGCCATTTTATATTTATATAATTCTATTGCAAGCAAAACGAGCGTGCAGACGTCGAAATAGCACCATATTTTGGCTCGACTGTTTCTCCCACTGCTTGGAGGGTCTTTCGGAAAACAACTGGTTGCCTGGCTCGACAAAAGGTTGGTGTTGTTTCTTCAACGACAGACATATTCGGCGTTCAACAGGAGCAAAAGGAAATACCAATCAAGCGCAGGCGTGGTTTTCAAACTTGAACAGGCATTTGTTTTGCTGGAAACGGCCATATTGCAAAGAAAATTACGTTAGCACTAAAAGTACACGCAGAAGAAACAGGTTGAGTATGTAAATTCATGACATCGTGCCCTTACTGGGTTGCGTTAATTATAAGGTATAATAAATTTGTACCGAGGATGAAAGAACGAGTAGCGCCGTAATACTGCATGTTTCAGGATACAATTTCGCGTAAATATATTCATTTTAACCACACATAAAGGTTAGAAAAGCGTACATGTACCGTATAAAGGATGATATTATAAGTATTTCTGTTTATCAAAACAACGCGACTGCACTATTTGTGGAGTTTCGTGTAACGATTACAAAAACGGCTTTTATTTTCAGGTATGTTGAATATTTATAAAAACCTTTGTTTTTTTTGTGGTTTCTGAGTGTTCACTGCCACCGAATTAGAAACGCAGTGGCAAAAAAATTAAGAGCCCTTCCAACACAACTAAGATAGACGACCAGGGAAGCTGAATAGGTCGATAACTCCAGTGAATTATGTGTGGTGATTTACTATTCAGAAAGGACAAAATTGCCCACGCAGATATTTTTTATAAGTAATTACATCTTAATTCTTATATAATTTTGGGGTACTTTTGATGAAACAAAATTTTTCTGTTCTCCTACTCCGTCCATTCACCGTCAGTTATTGACGGCAGGCGGAAATTCTCCAACGTTGCAACACCACTGCAAAATAACTAATTCCGACAACTACATGACTCACCGTAATGTTAAAGGCGTCTTAGAGGCCCATTGTCATGTAATTTGTTTTGGAACAGTTTTGATAAAACAAGAATTACAGTTATTTTCCATAACCCTACTCCCTGTGTACACGGTCATGTATTCACGGTTTCTGGGAATTCTTTAACGTTTACAACTCCATTTCCTTCGCTAACTAATTGCGACAAGTAAATGACAGATTGCCTAAACCCCATTTCGAACTTTTGCGCCGGCGTAATCACAGGCAGCACGTACGTTGAAAATGAAATACCGTAATGCGGTTAAAACTCAAGACCCGAATGTGTGCAAGACGGAACTCGGACGCCAAAGGCGCCACTCACTTTTCTTCATTAGGCGCCTTCATTTGGTTGCTTAGGATGAGAGAATTCGTAGATACCCACCAAACAACAAACGTTTCAGCTTGTGAAGCTTTCCTTAAAGGGGCACTGACACAAAAATTTTGCATCTTGTTTTTTTTTTTTTTTTTGTGGCGATAAGTCGCTAGGGACCTACTTATCACCTGTAGAAACCTCATTTGCTTCAGCGTGCGACGGTTGTTTAATCAGAGGCATTTTCAATGCGGCCAGTCGCAGTTTCGGTTTCAGCGGGTGCCGCGAACCGATGGATTTTATGTGAACAAAGCTGACCACGTGATCGTCGGAGGGATATCACAGAGCTGAGCTGCCGTAGCACTGCCGATTCCGCATCGCAGGCAGTTTCTGCAAATGCCCCCACGTACTGATCTCGTGAGCCGCTTAATTAAAAAGCGGACGTGGACGTGACGCAGGCGCTGCGAGTGCAAATGCTACCGCGGCTAAAGAACGACGCGCGACGCTCGAGACAGTGGGTGGCAAGACGCGCGCTGGGAGCAGGCGACCGGTCTGCTTCAGGTCCGCCTACAGATTGTGTTCGGCTTAGCACCGCGGCGAATATTCGATTGCCGCTCTCGTAAGCGGTGCAGATGACAATTTTTAATGCAACCCGCCATCGCATCATTAACTCCTTTTTAATAAGCTGCAACTTGGGTTCGTGCAGCGGAAACAAGCTATTACTCGAGCTACCTGCGCCGGCCTGGGACACTTCGTGGCCGTGGCCGCCGCCTGCACAGCGACTGTGCGGCTCGCTGAGTGGGCTTTTCGTGTCTCCGGCGCGTTTTCACGTCCAATATAAATAACAATTAATAGAAATAGAGTGCCTGGAATAGCTGTAGAACTTTGGTCGCGACCAGCTGCCCGATGAGCTCACGAAATCACAGCGCCTCCGCCGCCAACGATCGGGTCGTTCGTTCTCGAGAGCAGAAGCTCCACCCTCCGGCCCTCCGATTGGAGCGGCGACCCGGGCGAGCCAGCGAAAAACGCCGGCAGTGCGGAAGCGGCAAACACAGACTCGTGACGTGTTTGGATTTTGTTTATTTACAAAATATCCGCGGGATGTCGATTGCGCGTGGTCCTCTGCTGGCTGCTCGGTTGCGTTTCGCACACTTTAAAATTGACTTTAAATAGGCTGTAGGCTGTATTCGCCGCTGATATTTTGCAGATGATGTATATGTGTTCACACTAATCTACTTCCGAAGTTATCTCGCCTTCAAAATTTTGTGTCAGTGCCCCTTTAACACACGCCCCTAACCACAAATCGTTGAGTTTTTGAATAAAGGTACAATTGTTAACCCGTGCTTACTCGGGTCTAATATTTGGGAAGCTGCTACAAAAAGCAAAGAGTACATGATTTTTCTTCAAACGCAACGAGCTCAAAAAGCTGAGTATCCTTTTTTTCACACAGTTAGGCATGGGCTACCTGAGCACAAAAAACGTTCGGTGTATCAACCTGTCTATCACATGATTGAGCCACCTGGTCCAAGAACAACTAAAGGAACGCGTGAATACGGAAGTATAATTATATATATATATATATATATATATATATATATATATATATATATATATATATATTAATGAACCAACGTCTGATGCCTACGACGCCATGCTTATTCTCTGCCAGAACGCGCTCCCCGCTTCTTCTTCCTTCGTTTCCAGTCGGTTGCCGTCCTCCTTTGTTTGGTAGTGGATCGGCCGGTGAACTTGCCCTGAGGTTTTCCTTCGGAATGTTTCACGTCTCTGCACTCGGCCACGCTGCGAAGACGCCCCCCAGCAAATTGTTGGTGTGGGTCCTGGGTTCTCGCGGCTCTGTTCATCTTGTCATTTCGGGCTTGTGGCTGGGCTACGTTGTCCTTTGTTGACGGGGAATTCATGATGACTTCCAGAAAAATGTCCTGTGCGCTCAACAGGCGTGTCATACGGTCCTTGCAGTAGGTGTCGGTCAGGTTGGTTTTGCCTCTATTGTAGATTTGGTCATTGTTTTGTTTGAAAAGCGACTCTGCATTAGCTTCAGCGTCCTTGCCTCCTGTAGGTTCGTCGTGGTGTGCTTCAAAAACTGTCGCTGAAATGTGCTCCTCTGCGACAGCTGAATCCTTGTGTGCTTCACGCCTTTCGTCACCCGTTTGAAGGCTTGGTGCAGCGTCGTTGCTGATTTCCGGTGGCATGTCTTTGCATTCATCCCCTTCGGGCAGAACTGAAAGGTCAGCTTGTTCCTTAGCAGAGATTTCAGAAGCATGAGGGGATGAGTTGCTCGGGGTTTGTCGTTTTTCCAGCCGCTGAGGATAAGATGAGCTCCCTGGGGTAGTTCGTGGTGGCTCACAGGCGAGAAAGGCCGGTGTAAGCAGAACGGAAACCGCAGGCAGGTCATCGGCTTGGTACGAAGACTGGGAACAAGGGGCTCCTTCTTCAGTCCCAATTGTGGTCACCTTGCTGGTTGCCTCCTCCTTCACAGCCATATCACGCAATTCAGGGCCAGGGCCGGAAGTTTCCGCCAGGGTCTGCGTCGAGGCTTGCAGGTGAGGCTCCGGTGCCGGCAGCGTTGCTCCCTGCTGAAGTCACACAGCCAGACGGACAAAGGCTTGTGGGCAGAAATCCGGTGGCTGCACAGTCAAGACTGCAGCTAGAACGGGGTCGGCCAGGCCATCTATGACGTACCGCCTCGCAACAAGAGACGCCCAGGCGAAATCGCAGCCTGCGAGAAGGAGGAGCTTGTCGTAGATGTAGACCGCGACGTTCTCGCTAGGGCCTTGCAGGCGGGCGCGCATTTCCATGAAGCGAGAGTCATAGTTGGCTGACAACCACTGAACGCCGCGATTAATGCCCCGCTCCAGCTTTCCCAAGTGGAATGAGAGTGGCCTTCGTAAAGGTGCCACGCTCGGGCAGCATCGCGCAGGCGTTCTTTTGCAACGAACAGTTTGGTGTGATCGGGCCACGCGTGATGTGTAGCAAGGGCGTCGATAAGCTTTACCCAAGAAACAGCATCGTCCTGGAACCCTCGGAAGAGGGGACGCCCGTGTGGGCCGGCGATGCAAACGGGCTGGGAATGGTATCGCAGAGCTGCTGACACATCTCTTTGAGGGCCTGGGCAGTCCAAAAAGGGTGGCTAGCGTTCGAAGCAGTGGTCGTCATCGGGAGAGGTTGCTCACTTACGAAGGAGAATCAAAGTGCAGAAACGGCGCGAACGGCGGACGCAGCGGCTAGTCAAGAAGACGTCGGCCACTGGGGAAGGTCGCGCCCAAGGCTGGCTCGCCTGGGGGCTGGGCGTTGCACGCGTTCGCGCTCGTGGCGGGACTACGGCTCCACCGATGAACTCGGGCAGCAGGGCTGGAAGGCGTGCCAGGCCTTGGCCGCTGCTGAGGGCCGTCCCTGCGGCTGGATCGCCGCGAGGGAGAGCAGGTCCGGAGGCTGGGTCGCCTCGCGGCTTGAAAACTTGTCGGCTGCGCCACTTGTAATGAACCAACGTCCGATGCCTACGACACCATGTTTATTTGTTGTTGTTGGTCCAAAAAACATGGCTCGTACCAACTCAGGGGGATCTGCCAGAACGCGCTCCCCGCTTCTTTTTCCTTCGTTTCCAGTCGGCCGCCGTCCTCCTTTGTTTGGTAGTGGATTGGCCGGTGACCTTGCCCGGCGGTGTTCCTTCGGCATTGAGATATATAATATATATACCCTATATACGACTATTTATATATATATATATACTAACTATATATATATATATAGCTATCTATATATATATATATTCAAGCCAGTTGGTACTACTAGAACTGTTGTTATAGCTAATAGATGTACACATTGTTCAGCGCGAAGGATATATCGGGCAATTTGAAGCGAAATATAAGTACATAACCGAAAGTACCAGCATTCTTTTAATTACGAGAAACACTAGGTAGAATAAATTTTATGAGAGCAAATGAAAAAAAAAACGCGTTTGGCATGGCGTCGAAGAGAGGCGAGATAAGACATAACACTAAATAAGATCTCCAGCTCGGGCTCCGCCGGGCTTAAAAGAAACAAAAGGTCCAAAAAGATGACACGTGAGCAAACGCGGGAAAACAGTTGTATCGGGCCAAACTCTCCTGCATTCACCATAAGACGAGGGGGAAATAATGAGGGTAGAATGGCGAGAGAAATCGGAATGTCACGCAGGCGGGGCAGCATTTAGAACGATGTAAGCAGATGCCCGGGCACTTTTTAAAGCAGAGCTTTGCTCCTGTACCAGTCAAGGGCTTTGTCGCGACCGTCGGCGTCAACAGAGAACTCCGGCGAACAAATAAAAAACTACTCGCACCGACAGGAATCGAACATGGACCGTATAGAAAAACGGAGCGAGAGCCCGTTGCCTTACCAATTGAACTACGAGCGCACGCCCAGACGAGGAGAGGAAGACGGTGTACTCACAAAGCACAGCCACGGGTTAGCGTTACGCGACCCCTCGCGCCGATGTGCGCTTCACCCACGTCACGTGTAGCGGCCGTATGCGCACCAGTGGTTCGTCCATTTCATCCTCGGAGAGATTGGACTCGTGTGTAACACCGATACCAAACAACCGACTACCATCCCTGGAAAGTGCATTGACCTAACGTTCACGAAAAATATAACTGCGGTGAAAACGCAAAGTCTGAGTGTGTATCACACCAATCATGAGGCCATCCTGAACGTCGTGCTGAAGTGAAATAATAAAGAAAGTGTAACAGCTACAGTGAAACGTGTGCTTAACGCAAGCAGGCCGTGGTCACCCGTGGTAGGTGATGCATAAAGCTTCGCTTCGCAACCACCTCCACAGGGTGGAATGGCCCGCAATTTTTTTTTTTTTTTTTGTCGTCATCCCAACGCCGAATCACCGCCAGATCCCTCAGCAGCATTGACTATACTTTGGGTTCCGAAGTCAGCATCATGTTGTACAGTACAATGCCGGGAAAGGCTTAGCTCTGATTTTAGCTCTGCTCTTAGCTCGTACACAACTTTGTGATGAATTTTAGGTAAAGTATTTTACGCTGATGGATTTCATCTACTGCTCATGTAGGGTATGCAGCCTGCAGCCGATCGCGGCACAATATGTCGAAAAATGTCGAGTAATATGTGGCTCAGCATCCCCACTGGGTTAGTCAAAACGTGGTACGACTCTCATTCGTGAGACGTAGGGTTCATGGCGAAGGCTTCGGCGAATGTACACTCGTTAATTATAGAAGACACGAATAGATTTCTAAGGAGAAATCAGTCAATAAAACTATCACGTATGCAAATCTTGTGTTAATAAGCTTAAGAAATGAATAAAAGAAGCGTGACTTAAACAAATGTTCCCAAGTACAATGCACAGTACTATTGTGATAAAAATATATTGTTGAATGAATTCACTGGCAAAGCTTAAAAGCACGAATTCCCGAGTTAGACAAGACACGATACACGCACACGGAAGCGCTACTTTGTGTTACTCCTGCTTTTCTTGTTTGTGAATTTAGCGCATTAAGTGTGGAGTTGGGATGTACTCACTAGCTCAGAAGCAAGCTCCTGTTGCTCCAACGAGCTCTTTAAATTCCACCGCTTTAGAGATCGTTCTCCAGGTCAATGTACCGGGAGTTTTTTGTCAGGAAGGTAAATTTGAGGACCTGCTGATGACCTTCCGGTCATGCCATACTCATCATTATAAAGAAAACATTTCTTTCGATGTCAGACGTGCATAACCAAGGACAACATTTCAGTATATAACTCATTGTCGACGTTAATCGCCAGACGTATAGCCAAAGGCCTTGCAAATACGCAGCGTATGTGTTCTGCCATCACGGCGCTCACGTTTCAGCAATTGTTTGGTGTGACACGCATTTGCTAATATTTGTGTTTTGCTACGATCATTCCAGTATTTTTAATAAAAATCTGTTCATTTTCTTTTTGATCACTTCATTATATAATTTCTGCGCGCTCTAAAAACTTAATACATGTCGTTTATCGCGTTCCTAATTCTGCTGTCGCTGATAAAACTTCACCTCAAATGATAAACTTTCGATAAACTTCAAAAGACTCTCAGTCTCTCTGAATCCCACAGAGGGAGCTGGCCAGAGCTGCCTCCAACACCGCGAACGTATTTGTGATAGTGTTTGTTGAAGACCACATAATAGGGCAGCCCCACGTTGTGTGAAATAAGTTACAAGGGCATCCGCATTTATTCAATGTGCCTGCGTGTTTGTGGGAACATTTTAAATACCCGGGACTTGTCTGTGCAAGTGTGTCGGTATTTGTCCCAGCGTTTAAGCATCCGCTTTAGAGAGGTTCTTGTCCGGTTTAAGGAAAACGATTCGTGCACCTCATTGGATCGTGAGGCGTTCTCCAGAGCCGCTTGTAGGGTGCTGTAGTATGCTAGGACTGTGGGCCGCGCGGTTTGTAAGATCTCGCGCAGCTTGATCGGCCTCTCGTTTTCCTCCACTCCTTGTGTCATGGATTTCACATAATGTTGGAAAACGAACATTCAAGTGTGTGTGCTATTGGCACGTGGTCACCGCCAAAGTGGCACGCCGTTCAAAACATGATCTGGACTTCAAGCTTACATCTTTCATCACTCGGATACGCATCTTGAGTACATTAGTTACCAATATAAACCAATCCGACCACCGTACCATTCAACAAAATTTGGAGCCACGTCTATGTTGTGAGCTAACAAGCATCGTTACAGATCCACTTTTAGGGAGTGCAATGGTTTCCGACATTTGCGTAAACGCTTATTCGCATACCTTATACATTACATATTTTACTGAGTTTGTACATTGTGTAAAGTAAGCAGCCTGTCATGATTGCAGTCCATCTCATCCCAAGAACAGAGACATCCAAGTATAAATAAATGAATTCTACAAATTCTACTTGGGCATCGGCAGGATTTTGTGTTGGGGACGATCGAGAGGGCCATGGGGCGGAGCAGTTGTGCTGGGCTGGCTTTGGGGCGAAGGGGGGGGGGGCGAAGGGGGGGGTGCGGTGGGGCAGGTGCCCCTTTTGCACCCCCCTTGCAATGCCCATGCAATGCTGCATTGATAACATGAAGAAAAATGTCTATTTCTGGAGCAGTTTTACATACGATAGCAAGAGCTTTTGGTGTCATTGAAAACGCCTTATTTTCTATAAATTTTGTCAGCTTTCCAATCCCCTCAAATAATTTTAGATGTTTCACACAGTGTCAGCAATGCTTAGAAAAATTCAGTTATGAACATTTTTATGCTCATTTTTTGTGCTAGCAGGAACATACTCGAAACCTAAGTGTTTCTTTTTTTGTGCTGCCCTTGGAAACATGCTGCGATTGCGTCAAACATAGTGAACCTCGAAACTGTAACGATACTCAATAACTTCAATGGAGGGACATTTTTGCGAAGACTGCGTGAGGTCTTCTAATTACGAGGTGCATCACATACGTAACAAAGACTTGAAGGCACTCAAGAAATTTATCGTACGACATTGTGCGAGCGCCAGAGTTTAAGCGCGACAAATAGACGAGGCATCGCACAGTCACCGCGCAATCGCCCGCGAGCGGCATGGGCGCATTCGGAGGGGCGGCTTCGCCCGAACTCGTCACAGGTAGAGAGGAGGAGGTCATTTATTAGGGCCAGCTTCACGCTCGCGTCACCTTAATCAAGTCACGCGACAATGGCCGCATTCACCGAGAGGACAGGCAGCCACGGGAAATTTGCACGTAACATCGTATATTTCGTCCTGCTTTGGCTAAGAAGTGTGTCAAGTTGGGCAAATGATCTGTCCAGGATAATGATGAAAAATGGCGCAATGTACACAATGACGAAAGAAAAAGGGATGACAAGCGGCACAACGCTGCCTCGTCGCTCTTTTTTGTACGTGTCTATTCAAAGGTGTTTTTCGTCCCGCTTTGGTTGAAGGGTGAATACAAGTGACCAAAGAGACTGAAATGAACTGCCGTGTTAATCATTGCCCCTAGAAAGAAACTCCTTGTATACGAGCGAAGAGATGCAAAATGATGTAATACACGTAGAACGCTGGCTCTGCCCGCAACTTCGCTATGCCGCTGGACGTTGTTATTCAGAAACTGCTAATTATATTTTCCAGAGCTTGATGAAAGAGTAAGCAGAAATGGAAAACGTATTTTACACTGCTTTAAAAAAAAGGGCGGCCAGTGAAGCGGTACATACCGTGTAGATGGCTTATTAAACATTTCTACTCCCATGCTCGAGGGAGCAAATGTTTTTTAGCACCTACCGGTGGTTCCACCAGTGATGCTGCCAAGTGTCTTAGGATTTGAGGTAGAAAGGAGCACACTGAGGTAGCGTGGGGTAAGAGCTCCAGGAAAAGGTACGTATTTTTGATAAAACCTTTAGTAAAGTCCATGCTTATTAAGCACATATTTTAGCCTAACCCGTAACGCCCCCAAATATTGGTAACTATTGTAACCCAATCTTTCCACATTTAATAAAGGAACGAAACGGGAGGCTACTTGGGTTTTCCAGCACTTTCGGAGACCACGTGACCGTTAATCTACATTGGAAAAAGTTGTCTTAGGGCCGATTTTGATGTCATCTTCTTTCTGTCTATCATGGTTTTTTTTTTTCCCAATAGCTAATGCAACTCTTGGAAGAAGTTTCTTTACCATTCACAAAAAAAAATTCTGACATTTCTTCCGCCCTGAATAATCACGTCTTACCGGTTCTCATGTAGAACGTGGATAGCACAGCTGACCTTATAGCAACCGTGTGCCCAAAAACAAACGATACCTTCACTTTTGCCTCAGAGCGAGATCACCGCAGTCAAAATACACCGCTTATGCTGTTGCCTGGTCGTCAGAACCGTAGAGCCTTAGTGACGACTCGCACCCCTTTGCAGCAGAGTTCTACGAGGAGGGCGTCGAAGCGTGAAATAAGATGTGAAGCGACGACAGCGCTGAGTAGGCGCAAAAATGATGGAAACGGAATAACCGCGGAAAAATGCGGATATGCCTTAGCCCAAGAACCTTACCGGCCACCTTACAGTTGCCCGAAATGCCTTTACCACTGGTCCATCGGGGTGGGTAGAAATGGCTTCAGCAGCGTTCGCCGTGAGGCATAAAAATGTATTCCGCCATATTTTCCAAAAAAAAACTGAAAAGGTTTTCTAACTTGCGCGTTTACCGGAGGAATAAAAAAAGGTGCAGATTCTAGCTACATCTCCAGATGTGGCGTCACAGGTGCACAAGGAAATGCAACGTATACACCACGGAAATGCAAAAAGGAAATGCAACATGGGAATGCAAGAAAATGCAACATATTTCGCACAATAGTTTCTGCGCATTCCTTTGCCGAACACTTGCCGCTTGTTTGTCGATTTTCGTTAACATACATTGTACGGATCAGTTTCTGCGCTCATTGTTGCTGAACACTTGTCGCTTCTTTGCATTTGTCGGAATAGCTTGGTTAATATGTACAAATTGTATCGTGCCCAAATTTGCGACTTTGTTTGCATATGGCAATGCTTCTCTGTACAGGGCTAAGATGCTTTGTTGGCGTTATTTCTCTTGTTGTTTTGAGCAGACTCACCCTGTAACGCCCCCACTATGGGGCTAACAGTATAAATAAATATGTAAATACACAGAAAAAAAATAACTAAACGTTGGAACTTGTTAGGCGAGAGTTTGAAACTGCAGCTTGAATGAACTGTGGGTCCTTGTTGTTGATGCCCTGTTTTATTTTTGTTCCATTTCCGTTTTCTTGTGTTGCAATTTTTGGTTTTGTTTTTTGTGTCCCTAATAGGTCAGCCATTGCCTGAAAGTGACCGCAGAGGAGAATCGCTCCTACACAAGAAAATGATCTTCAAGTCCACTCTGTGTGTTGGAGCGCTTACGTTTGTCCTGAATAGCTGGCTCAGTCGGTTCCAGTGCGAGGCCGCAACTGGGATTGCACCAGCTAAGATACATAACGGTAATACTTCGCGAATTAGGTCCTATCGTTCATTGCCTGTGCATTCCTCTGACCCGGCGCGGAACAGAGCCTGCTTATATGCCGCAGTTGCGAGTGCTACATAAGAAGAAATTGACTGCTGATTGGCCGTTCACTCAGATATTTATTATAGGAAGCATCATCAAAACGTATTTTTTGCGTTCTTTAAGCCCTCAGAGCAATATTCGAAACCCCATACATTGGGGTATAGAGCATGGAATCAAGAGACATAAGTGGTGAATGAGAACCGTGCCTAAGAAAAGCCAAAATACAGCTCAGACATGCCACCCAAATTAACCTAGGGTCTACTGGCAGATCCTTGCGGCACATGATAATGTATTTCCTGTCCCTCACGCCCTTTATACTGGTCATGGTGCGCACGCATTGCTCAAGTTTTACTACCCGCTACACGTCCTTTGTCACACATCATCAGCGCACCATGCCAACCACGTTTTGCCTTGTAACGGTCTCCCTAATAGCATCTGTTCGCTTTAGCAGGGGTACTGGCGACCGGTAGCTCCTTTGGTTGTTCACGAATATCGGCACTTTGCTGCCGCCATTTCTGTTCCCTATACATTTGCGCTTACTCGACATTTTATTTCTTGTCCTTTCTACACTTGGACGTCGAGAGCCCCGGAAGCCGGATGCGGCGAGAGCGTATCGCGCTGAGCCGCAGACTGGCAACGCGCAAAGTTAGCGCCTCCCATGCCCAGCTGGGCTCGAAATCACCTGTCTCAGCACGTGATCTGTCGTCAGATTTTTTCAAGCGAAGCTTGTATTGCCTTACTAGCGCCGTCGGTGGTGGCGTGCGCCGAAACGCCTTGCGGAAAAGTCAACTTCATTAACGTTCTTAATTATTAGTATCGAGATTATGACGATGATGATGATGATGCCCTTCAAGTGTTTGTCACGTGCTCACTAGGAAAGTTTGGACAAGGATAATGCGTTGACTATGACCACTCGGGCGAATCCAGGGATGGTGAGTGTGCCCTAGTTGGAGCTTATAAATTGAGTTATAATTAAAACCCTCCCGGGATTACCCTTTTCTGGCGCAGCTCTCTCTGGCCGTTCCCAAATGGCGCATGCACGGGCGTGCAGACACGGGTCTCGCTAGCGTCACTAAATAAGCTAAGCTTAACAGTACCGCCACTTCGTGCAGCCGGAAGCGTCTGGGGGCCATTTTGTTACTGGCGTGCAGTGTTGCCATCTCTCCCAACGAAACCGCCGCCAGTTGTGACGGGCAGAGTGTGAAGGCCGCTCTAACGTCCACGCAGCAGAGAGAGTGACGAGAGGCGCCCAGAAACCAAATGGCTGTGCCCATACGCAAACAAATATCACGTGGTGCCGACCGACCAATGAAAATCCTGGCGGCACATAACAATGAGAGAAAGGAGGGCCGATACTCTAAAAGCCTTTATTTAGTGACACGCTATATCACGCCAGAATGTTATATAAGTAGCGTCGTCGTAGGCATCACGCCACCATAGAGTTTCTTACTATATACACTGGAGAGGAATCTGGCGCAAGCGTCTATGTGGCTCAAATCAAGGTCGTGTGTGTCGTCATGGGGTGGCATTCTACCGTGCACTCGCCTTAGTTTCAATGGATTGAAACGTTTCAGGGGCCCTAAATTCCAATGCATTGCCACAAATAAAGGAAAATAAAAATAAATATCCAGCGTGTTCTTTTTTTGCTAAAGGACTGGCAGTACCTTTGTGCCTGATATTCTACAGAGCAAGCTGGTAGTCAACAATAATGAAAAATTTTGGGAGACACTCATTACAGACTTTTATTTTTCAAACATTTCAAATAATACATTGTTTGAAAAGTTCAGAAAGGTTTTCTGCGCGTGCTTACGAAAACACCGCCTTCACGGTGTTTTCGTAACAGACCATTTGCTACAACTTTCGAGGGGGCAAATTATCCGCTCAGTCAAGATCTCCGGGTGCTGTCAACGTATATGCTACAGAAAAAAGAACCGGGAAGCGCACTCTCCTTACCACAAACTAACGCTTTTAGATAGTTTGTACTCTTGTAAATATGTACTGATGGTCGCTTGCCGGCGCTTGACCTCCCACTTGCGTACAATGAAGCACAGCTGTCTTAGCATGAACTTGTGGAGCGAATTTCGAGTTTCCGAGGAAAGCGAGTTTCGGTGGGCCGGATCGGCTACCTCTTGGACCCATGGAGGAAAGAAAAGCTCAGGAGGGAGCATCACGTGACAATTGTGAAGCCTAGTCATAAAAATAAAAAGGAAAAGCTCATGGGAGTTGCACCATCACGTGACAGGCAAGCGGTACTTTGCGCCTCATGCGGCTGCCGGCCCGCGCTGCGTGCGTCTGTCCGTTCGGTTGCCGGGCCGTCCGGGTATTCGGGTTTCGCGGACGACTTGCCCTCCGGGCGTTGCGCGCAGCGCTGCCTGCAACTCGAAACGCGCAGCGGCTGATCGTGCGGGCACATTGGTCGGACGGGAGAGGCGGAAAACATCTTAATTTATTGAGCTTTCGGATCCGTCCAAGCTCACGCCGCAGTCGAAGTGTTGTGTGCCGCCGCCGTGCGAAGTAGAGATGAGAGAGTACGACATCCGTGGATTATCTTTTATTTCACAAAACAGACCGCACTTTCTTGGTTCTGGTCATTTTAGCTTTTCAACTCCCAGGAGTATAATCTAGCATTCGTTTTTTTTTTCATATACCTATCGCACGGACTGAGCAGTCTTCGAACAATCAGCCCGCGTACTGCCTGCGACGTGAGGCGGGAAGTGATCCGTTCTTACCGCACCCGCACCCAATATCAGTGCTTCTGCACCTTTTTCTTTCCAATGTACTGAACGAGAGAGCAATGCACCACAAACGTCATCCCGACAATTGTGACACGTATAACGTGCCACCATGCCGGAGCACCGATGAGGTGAACGTATGCAATTGCGCACGCGAGCAAAACCAAAGCTTTTCGCGCCGCCTCTTAGCTGATAGGATACTCGTTACAGTGCTATGATGTAAAGGAAAGGTGGCGCGATGACTTCCAGCAGAATGCCAAATGCAATCGCCAAATCACACCAGGCAAACACCACGCACCTGTAGGCCGCGCTGTGCTTGTGATGGTTTACGGCGGCGCGTTCGAGCAAAACCGGTCGTTGTTCGAGCGATAAACGTCAGAAGTTGAATTTGGCTCGCAGCTAGTGAAAGCGCTCCTGAGTATGGGATTTACGTCTCATGTCGCTTTGAACAGCGGCACTACTTACACGATACCAGGGTGGGAGCGCAACGCTGGCGAAAAATCTCGTACGGCGCCTTCGGCGACGCCGCTCGGCTCCACCTCCACCGGCACCTAGCCGGAGCCACTAAATGCTACCACCGGTACCATGACCGCGGGCCTGAATATGGTTTATCTTCCATGATGCATTGCGCGGGAGGAGACCGAGAGAGGAGAAAGCGGCATCAGAAGAGGTTGGCTTGCCAAGTCTGGGCTGCCTGACTTCATGCTCCCACGTAACATTTTCTTCTCCCATGCTTAGAGCAGTTCTCAGCCATGACTGCCCCGGGGAATCCTTTTGGGCTTGCGAAAGTGATGGGGGACCCCACGATGGAGCACATGTTTATCGGTGTCATAATGTCAAACAATGCGCACTTACAGCGTACGTCACCCACACACTTATTCAATGCCTGCTTTTTCTGCTTGACGTTAATGACGGTGCGCGTCAAACTGTTGAACAATTTGCTCTTGAATATGAAAGTGTTCTAAACACGTGTATGCCGCCTTTTCTGCTCATGGTGAAAAACAGCGCAAGAAAGACAGGGACAAAAAGAATTTGCATCTGCACGAGTTGCATAAATTTGTGTGAATCTGTGTGAATTTGCATCTCCACCAACTAGCCCAACTTGCTTTTTCGGTGTGCGTTCTTTTTCTTCTCATAGCTGGCGTGTTCTGCAAAAACGGATGCTAAATATATGCTACGCGGAGAAACAAAACGAACGTGTAATGCGTTGAAGCCACCTTTTTTCGAATATTTCGAATAGCAAGCAAGTACTGGCAAAAATAGAGAAAAGATTGGCAAGGGGAATGTTTTGAGGAAGGCTTTGTGGACCCCTCAAATGCTCTCACGGACCCCGATTTGAAACCCACTATCTTAGGCATAGTAATGCATAGTGAGGAAAGCAAACCCACGAAGACGCTTAAGAATCCGATAGACATGCCAAGCCAGCAGCTGTGGTGTTCCCATAAGTCCATAAATCCGCCCCCCGCCGACATGTATCCCAGGTGCAGTTTCCTGTCTAGTATAAAGAAACTCTATGCACGCCACATCGCTGGTAGGGCCGCTGGCACTCATTGAGCAGTTCACCTTCTAGCGTGGCATGGGTGCGGTGCACGCGGTTCCCTCCGCGGAGCAGCAGGCAGCCACTCAAGAATACAAATGTTCCCGATAATCACAGACGAATAATCTGCAGTTAAGGTATACCAAACATTTTTGCTCGGGCAAAGCTCAGTGAAATGAAAGGGTTTCATTTTGCTCGAATGATATTTTTGTGTTTCATTTCGGTGATTGCCTTTTGATTTTGTCAGAAGTGTTGGCGTTTTCGTTTTCCTTTCGCAGTTATTGTGTTTACATTTCGGGTCACTTTCATTTTCCTTGAGTTCAAGATCCGCGTGCACCCCTGTTTCGGGAGGGTAGGGGTAATAACTCTTTTTCTGTTACTTTCTGTCCGCCGATGAAACCCTCTATTTTTGCCCACACGGGCAATCTGTTGCTCGCGCTTTCAAAAGACCGCATCGGGTTTTGAAATACAACTCTAAAAGACAACTTTGAAATACACCAGGAAAATGTTGGTGCGCCTTTTTGCAGGAAATCATGCTAGGAACGTGTTGTGTAGGCTGTTAAGTTGGCTAAATGTAACAGAAAACCCAAAGTGAAACGTAATACGTCAGCAAACAACCTGTAGAATATTGTTGAAGTGCCCCCGTCACCAAAGTCATTTCTTGCCTCTTTGTACAACACGTCTCCTTTGGTGCTTAGATCGCCTGGCTCCGGGGATATACGGAACTTCACCCTAAAAATTGATTTTTTTCCTATACTGTTGTACTGAAGCATTCATATTCGCAAAAATAAATTAATTTCACGACGGCCCACACAGATAAAGGCGTTATCAAAAACATTCCTCTAGCTGGGAGTTATATAAATATACTGAAACATCTTAGGAGCTAAATTTTGAAGAAATCGTGATAGGTTTTGAGGCCATTAAAGGAGCCATGAAGACAAAACACAAGTTTGTGTTATTCGAAAGATTTCGTGTTTCATAGTGCCCCCAGCGCTTGCCCGAGTGCAAACGATGCTTTATTCACTGAGAAATTAATTATTCTAAGTTAAAATTTTGATTTTCCCGCTAAATCATGCGGTTTCGTTGTCTGTAATGACATCACAGGGACTTCTTCACCGTTAGTGAACCTAGATGGCGCCACCGCAACGCAGCAAGCCATTTTCTGCCTTTGGCTTGTTTGTGAACGTATTTGCACCTGGTTTGTTTTTGTTCATGAAGACAATCGTTTCGTGAAACCTGGTGCTCGCTCGACAAATACGGTCACGTAACACATCGCCGCCTGCGTCAATCGGCCAGTGTCGTCTGAAACAACCCAAAATCCCCGCAGTCCTGTGCAGCTAATCCAAGCATAGTGCGTGCAGTACCAACAGCAGCATACGCATCGGTACTTCTAAGTTTCGTAACTCGTACCATTCTTAGGGCTTTGAAAAAAACGTGCCCTAAATTTAAGCGCAAATAGCTGGTTCGGCAAGCTTATAAGCTCTGCCTAATTTGCGTTTGCTTTTGCCACCCTCCGCCAATCGCAGAGCTGTCTGGTATGGCATCATAGGTTCTGCGGCGGGAAATGAGCTAGTGGGTCGCATGGCCTTTTTTCCCAATTCTGTAGCTTATTTCAGCAAAGTTTACGTGTCAGTATGATTTTAACGAGGCAATCTTTTGAATGAACCAAACTCTGTTTTCTCTTCATGGCTCCTTTAAGTAAGTCAGTCGTAGAAGCAGAAACCCAAGAGAGGCAGGCCTTCGTGGGTCTGGAAAATATGTGGCAGTTGTGCTGACGCCTCTCACCCAGATAGAATTTGGTTATCTTCGTTCTAAAATTTCTGATATTTTCGGCAACTTTTTGGGCAAAATCCCTTCGACTACCTAGACGGCCAAAGAAATATTGTGAGGTGTGTCATACTCACTTAAATCAAGCATTCCTACATTCATGAATTGAATCAAAGAGATTTTTAAAAATCTTGACCATTTTGGGCATTCATGTGAGTAGCATAAATCTGGGGGAAAATCATTCATATGTGAGTGCGCATTTATGTGGCTGGCCACCATAAGAACAGTTCTCTGTATTCGTGGCTGTTAGCTTCAGTAATCCTGCGCGTTCGTTTATTTCATATTATATTCTATCAGTATCATTTCAATCCCAACAGTACCGCTACAGATCTGCACTAGAATGCTCAACCTGGTCATTGACTAGCCTCCTGAAAATTTGGTGCGCCTGGCAACATTTCTAACCGCAAACGACAACTCCGCTTTCTCACTCTGCGTAGCGAAACTTGCCAAAAGACCCGAATTAAAAATGTACACCCACCTAAAAATTTCGAGCAGTGAACATTCGAAACGAAGAAAATTTCAAAATTAAATTACCTCCGAAGTTTTACATGTATGTAACTTATAAAGCACTAACAGCATATCAAAATAAAACATAACAAAACACTTTTCTTTACTAGATGAGTCTTGCAGCCACCAATCTAGTGAGTACGGGTAAGGAGAGCAAAAACGCTCCTAAATCACCAGAAAAAAGTCAGCCGGACTAGCCGCCCAACTTGCTAAGCCAGATGGGGGTAAAGAGTAAAAAAAAGAACTCACATGCACATTGCTGTTCAAGCAAACACTACCACAAAATGTAAACACAATTGCATGTGAAACATTGATTTGACCGAATGCGTACAGCGGTATGGCACACCCCGTTCCCAGAAGTTATGATAAGAGTGCCTGTGTTGCGCGACAGGGCATACTCATAGAAGTTCTTCTTAAGAGATTTGTGTTGACATGAGTAGGTCCATAGAAATCGTAGCGGTATTACTTTACCACTCGTATCGATAACACGCGCATCAAAGTATTTGAGGTGTCCAAGAAGTGCACTGATCAGGCATAGGGAGGAAATGTATCATACCTCAGAAAAGTGGTTGCTTTAATCCTTATTAAGGTTGATCCAATACAGGACAGCGTCGCCTAGTTTTAAAGGGCCACCGCGTTCGGTATCGGGCCTGCCTCCTTGGGCTCAGCAGGACAACGTCTTTGCACTCATCCACCGTGGCGACGTGCCCATGAACTCAATAAAGCACATTTCATGCATCTTCTTATGTGGCACACAATTAATCGTAACTCTCTCCATCCCTATCCATTTACTTGAAACGTGAAAACAAGCTACAAAGCAAATAGTCTGGAATAGATCGACAGTGTGAAGTCGTTGAACAGCGTCAGCGTGCTATGTTGGCAACACTACTTAAGTACTGGTACTGTACTCGCAAGATCAAAAAATAATAGACGAGAACTACATTTTCCGTCTTAACATAGAGGCATCAGCGTTACTTTGTCATTGAGGGAGCGTTTTGTACGAGAGCAGCTGCATACAATATTCATGCTTTCCAAGTACTGAAGGTGCGCTGCCATAGCTAGACTAGCCGCAACGTTTTTTAGAGATTACGGCGCAGCAAACGCAGAAACGCCATCTACGCTTGCGTCGTCCAGAATGTAAGCTGATAACCTATGGCCGCCTGGGGCCGTGCGGTTTGAGCATGAAGGGGACAGTGCCAGTGCTTCCAAGCGTTTATTTCGTAGCGTCGTGGCGAAACTGACCATTCTCGTCCTTCGCTGAAGCTTGGCCACGTAGCGCCATCGTACGTTTGCGAGACCGCTTGAAGCGACAGCTGGGCGGCGGGAAATTCTCACGATGATATCCGAATTCCTGTTGTTATATACCGTTTAGTTGGTTCAAATTCTGTTTACGACACATTTAAGGTCCTTTTTGTTCATATTCTACGCATTTAATTGCTTATTGAAACCAGCGGTAAGTTTTTGCCATTTTTTTGTGCCTATTACGTAATCTTGTCGCGGGCGTCACTGCAGGCAATTACGTATTTCCGCAGACACTTTATAAGCACGGGCTTCCGACACCAAGTACCCACAGAAAGTCGTTTAATGAGCCTGGTAAAACTGTTGCATTATTATCCCGATGTTGTGCGTTTGCCTACGCACCTTAGCGAGGACGTGCTGCTAGCTCCACGATAAAGATAATATTGAACTCACCCTGATGAAACAAGAATTCCCAGGCTGATAGCTGTATACCGCTTAAGCGCTAACACTGTGATGTTATAGGCCGTACATCACCAGGCAGAGGTGGGAAGACCAATCCTCGTTGTTAGCATAACAACCAAACGGGCAGGCATGCATTTGGCTCAACTCGACATAACTTATGGCATCGAGGGCTGCGTTAATTTTGTCATTTTTAACCAACCCTTGCCCTACTGACACACAAGCTAAATGACAACACACAAACAACAGCAGCACCACATGAAACAGAATACCGATAGCACAGCATCACAACTGATCATTCGGTGGCCTCCAGTATCGGCGATTTTCGTTAGTGATGTGACCTGCTATGTACAGTCATGGACAACCGAAACGTGAACACGAAGTAATGAACCAGAACACGCAAAATGGAATAATATTAATTTATTTTGGAGATCATTTAAAGGCTACTAGAGGTATATTTGGAAAGACGCATTTCTAAGCTGTGTTATAAGGTTACATACATGGAAAGAAATCGCGCTATTCGTGTGTTCTGGTTCATAATTTCCTGCTCGCATTTCATTTGCGCATGACTGTACCTGTATGGTTTTATGGTTGTGCTACTGGTAGCGTTCATCGTACCTTGAATTGCCGGCCGCACCCCACCTCTTTTATTCGGCAAACGGCAAACGAGAATTCCAAGTTAGTGTTCAAGAAGATCGTTTAGTTTCGAAGAAAAGTACGTTTTGTTCACTGATGCTTCTCTTCTTAATGAGGCTGCACGATGTCCCCGTTATAATACATTTGGCGGTGGTGTAACTAAAACGGACGATTGGGCGAGCTGATACACCGGGCCTATTAAAGGCCAAACAACACGAGACAAAACGAGAAAGAACAGCTGCGTAGGTTTGTATAAAAACCACTGCCTTAAGCAATAAAATTAGTTTTTAGTTACCTCTGTGTTTGTGCCCTCTTCGCTTTTCGTCTCGTTTTGTTTGCGCTCTTACTAGGCGATGCTTTAAGCCCGCTGTAGGGCTCCCATATAGGTTTGTCTTCCTTGTTTCCATCTTGTCGAGGACGAGCACGACCCCGCCTTCACACCAGTATAGAATCCGGAATGCTGGATGAGGTTCCCGCTTTGTTCACGCCTATACACTCTCGGGTAGGAAACTGCCTTCGTACATTCTGCTGCGCCATTCTCACTACCGGAAGGCTCGCCAAAAGGTGGCAGTGTTTCCTTCATTCTAAACGATTCCCAGTGGGCGCTGGTTGTTGCGTGTCATGCAGGTTTGGCGGTTTAATAAGGCCGCGTCTTGTGTTTGCAAGCCGGCGAATTGTGCTCAGTTTAGTCACAGGTAACATTGTAGAGGACAAGCACTGCGTGAACTGGGGACTTCACACACGAGTGGTCCGCGGTGACGACTTGCTGTTTAGCCTTCTTGGTACTTGACGCGCTTACATTTGCTGTTTGTTTTAGGTTCTTTTCAAGAGAAAGAGAGAGCAGAAAACTTTCATCATTACCAGCCTATCTACGGCCCACTGCAGGGCAAAGGCAACTCCCAATAACCTCCATTTACCCCCGGTCCTGTGCCAACTGCGACCAATTTAACCCCCCCCTTGTTGATCTCATCTGCCCATCTAACATTCTGCCGCCCTGTTCATGCATGCCTTCTCTAGGGATCTACTCCGTTACCCTCAATGACCAACGGTTATCTTGCCTTCACACTTGCATGCCTTGTTCACGTCCATTTCGTCTTCTTAATTTCTAATATATGTCCTTAACACGCGTTTGATCCCTGACCCACTCCACTCTCTTCTTGTCCCTTAATATTACACCTATCATCTTCCGTTTCGTTGCGCACTGAGTCGTTCTCAATTTAGGTTGAACCCTCTTAGTGAGCCTCCAAGTTTCTGCCCCGTAGGTGAGTACCGGTAAGATGTATCTGTCATACACTTTCTTCTTCAGGGACAATGGTAGGCTGCCATTCATTATCTGAGAATGCCTTCCGAATGCACTCCACCCCATTCTTATCCTTCGAATTATCTCTGCCTCATGGTTGGGATCTGGGGTCGCAACTTGGCCAAGTTGTGGAGGAACTTTATTTGAGCCCAAACTGGTAGATTGAAGGGAGCGACAGGGACTAAGTCCCCTGGCCTTCCTCGTCAGATGGCGGCCATGAGCCCGTGGGCCCTAGCGGCATGTGCCGCCAGCTGGAATAGTCGGTGTGAGAGCTTAGCAAGGCGCCGGGCGACTTGAACGTGTGAAAATGGCCAGCCATGTGTCCGCCTTAGTCACTGGAAAACGTTCAGCTGGAACGTAAGGAAACCAAGGACGGTGGAGAGAACACGAACGCAATGCTGACTAACTGTAGAACGCACACATATATCCGCAAAAATCGCAACAATTTGGTTAAAATTTGCCCCAATCAGCGCACAGGATAACCCCAGAGCACGTCCTTTCTTTTTCGGTTAGTGTGAGGGAAGCGGTGGTAACGCACGTGTCGCCCTTCTTGTCGATTGCAAGTGATTCGATAGTTTATCTTGCCAGACAATTGTGTTTCCGTCCGATAACGTCGCTTTTTTCGAGATGTTACCAATCACACCGATATATGCGATTATTTACGCTTGTTCAATCTGCGGTGCCTCTGGAACCCTACAGATTGTGAAACTCCGGTTCACAAATAGCTTTGGCTGAAAAATCTACCCCTCCTGCAGATTGCCGAATATTTAGCTCTGTGTACCTTCGGATAACCTCACCAGGTTTGCTACGAGTTTCCTTTCTACTTGGATTACATAATATAAATCCCTAATACCCTCACAAGAATACCGGCCACAGCTACACATTTCAGTTAATGCCAGCGTCTACATGAACGCAGGCACAGACACATGTTATTTATTTAGTTTATTATATTGCTTGTTTATTATATTTCTGTTTATCTGGTCTAAGGACCCGTATTTATTCTACCTTGACTCCATTTGTATCTGCTTAACTCATAAATGACATGCCAGCAAAGCGTGCTGTATGAAAGCGACACTTGTTTTGCAAAGCAAAATAGAAGCTTGATATTAGTGCAGTTTCCAACGCAGGCAGATACATATGTTGCTTATTTAGTCTATATATTTCTGGTTACATGGTCTAAGGACATGTATTTATTCTACCTTGCTTCCATTTGTATCTTCTTAACTTATAAATGACATACCAGCAAAGCCGGCTATTTGAAAGCGATACTTATTTTGCAAAGCAAAACAACTCATGGATATCAAGAGAAATCCTTCACCTTCATCGTCGGCTTAAGCGTGCCAAACGGCGCCACTCCACTCCCAGCATGTTAAACTCATTGAAAACTCTTCTTGCATCCAACCTTTCTGGTGCAGCTAAATATTTCTCGCAAACCCTTCCAAGTTGTATATAAAGCTGTCCGGAGAAGTTCCGGCGGTGCTTAGGTGATTGTACTGAAGACCTCCAACAGATATCAATTAACGGTTCTGTTACCTGTGACTCGGTCGCTATCGCTAACCATTTTAACCAATATTTTCACTCCGTATTCTCTCCAATCCAAGAACGTACACCGTAGAACATGCCCCTTCCAAATCTGTCCTCGGAATTTATAATCGTTCAGGGTGTTATTAACATGTTACTCAACCTAAAAATTAGATCTTCCATTAGCCCCGACAACATACCCAATGCGTTCTTGCACCGATACGCTGAGCCGAGAGGGCATATTCTTACTCACCTTTTTAGGCTATCATTTGACTGTATCCAAATTCCTGACGACTGGCGCATGGCCTGTGTCGCACCAATCTTCAAAAAAGGAGACCGCCTCTTTGCAGATTTGCAGACACTTACCACCCTATCTCTCTGACTTCTAGCATCTGCAAACTCTTCGAACATGTAGTATCAAATTTTATTGCCTCGTTCTTAGAAGCCAACAATATTCTAAAGCCTTTTCAGCACGGGTTCAGAAAACGCTTATCTACCGTTACCCAGTTAGAAACCATTATTCATGAACTTGCGTCTTCACTCGATAAGGCTGAACAAATCGACGTCATTTTTTAGGTTTCAGCAAAGGATTCGACCGTGTTCCTCACAGTAAACTGATCCTAAAGCTTCAAAAAATTGGCTTACTAGTACACTCATAAAATGAATCCAGTGCTATTTGTCTAACCGTGAACAGTTTGTTAAAATCAATAGCTGTTTTTTCAATACTCTCGCTGTAAATTCCGGTATTCCTCAGGGCAGTGTGCTGGGACCTGTACTGTTTTTAATTTATATCAAGGAGATTTCTGACGTTATTGACGCATATTCGATTGGTTTAAAGTTGTTTGTGGATGACTGTGTACTCTTAAACGAATTTCATCCTCAAGTGATTAAGCTAACCTGCAATGTAACCTTGATGCTGTCTCCGAATGGGGTGCGAAATGGTCCATGGAACTGAAATGTGACAAATCAGTATTGCTCCAGGTAACTAACAAAAAAGTGCATTCACGTCTTCTTACAGGCTTATTGACCACACGCTGAAACAAGTAGACAAATATAAATATCTAGGAGTTGCTATAACAAGCTGACTAACTCGGTCCAGTCACATTAACAAAATTTGCGCATCGGCCTCCTGAAAACTCGGGTTCCTCAGGCGCAAACTAAAAGCCGCATCTTCACATGTTAAATTGCTAGCTTATAATTCCATTGTTAGGCCGCAACTCCAGTACGCAAGCGCAGCATGGGACCCATTCCTTAAAAAAGACATTCCCAGATTGGAAATAGTGCAAAGAAAGGCAGTCCGGTTCATTTTTAACAGCTATCATAGCCGAGCTTCACCATCGCTTCTCATGGCCAACAACAATATAATGACCCTGGAAAACTGGAGGCAGCTTGCACGACTAAGGTTTCCGTTTTTGCTTAATTCCCAACAATTTAATGTTAATCCAGGACTTTATATTAAGCCCCGCTTATCTCGTTCAACTAGACGCACCCATGAGCGCAGTCTAACTCCAATTTTTGCACGCACTAATTTTTTAAGCACTCCTTCTTCCCCGCACAATCGAGCAGTGGAACAGATTGCCTGTTGATGTGTTTTCGGCGCGTGATGTGTCGGACTTTAAAAAGCGTGTACTTTCTGCAATATTTTAAACATCCACTGTGCCGCTACATTTGTTTGTGTACTGCTATCATTTCTGTTTTTTGTAATTTTATTATTTTTTCTTTCTGACTTTTCGCACTTGTTTGACTGTTTTCTGAAATATGTACCAATTTACCGTGCGGATTGATTCTTTTTTTGTAATTAATTCCTGCCCACCTGCAGTATGTCTTAAATAAATAAATAAAAATAGAAGTTTGACATTAGTACAGTTTTTTAGAGCGGGTACTTTGTTTGAGTAGTCTGTTCATTAACAGTATTTCTCTGTTGTTCAATTCGGTTTGCAGGCAAATGCATAATAAACGGGTCGGTCATTGCTGACGGAAAATCTCTTGAGCTGGAAAAACCGTGCATATCATACACCTGCGACGTAAAGGCAAAGACGGTCGAAATTGTATCGTAAGTACCAGTACGTAGCTCACATAACTTGGGGTCAAGTGCAAGACTAGGCTACCGAACTATCGTACGGTCGTACTGGAGAACCTTCGGAAGCCCGCCTCTGCGGAAAAAAATTAAATAAGATCATTGTCGCGGTGATACAGCACTGAAACAAGTATAACTGCCATCCATGCCCAATTTTCACTGACCTGCAGTTTAAAAGGTTTGACATGATGTCGACCATATTTACGTTCGTCACTGATTCTACCAGATGCTCAAGCAGAAGCTGGCCCGCTTACTGCCGTTCTCACAACCACCTGGTAAAAACGTTTATCGGCTCATTACTGTATGTAATAAAGAAGATAAAATTGCATATGCTGTTATGCCAGTGGGGAGAATATGTCCAGCTTCAGGGTATTTTTGCTCGTAAGAAAGCTAATTGTAATAATACATAAATGCAACAGCCAGGTATTCGACGGCGAGGCGTATTTACACGATGTTCTGTTTGCACGTTCACTTAGTTTCAGGGTGTTTTGTAGTTGTTGTAGTATTTGTAGCGGCGAAGAACTGGTTTAAATTCAACATTTATCGATAAGAAATGCTATAGTCATGTGAGAGGAAGCCGATGAATACTCCTCTCTTTGTACAGAAGGCGTTTAAACCTCATAATCGGGCTACACTTTTAGCTATCGCCTTCAAAAAGTGTTTGTGGCCTCATTTTTCTGGCGAGTCATAAACGAGCGTTTGCTGGTATTAAGTGCGAGCTTACATTTTTGAGACTTGACGACTACTTAGACGGGTATGCTTTAGGCAAAATTTTTGATTCCAGCGAATAATAGGGGAGGGGGGGCGTAGCAAAGCGTCTAGTAAACACGTTTTTGAAAAGTACGGTATAATCCCGAAGTCCTCAACCTACGCTATACTGCGAAATTAAAAAACGCTTGCGTCTGAATAGAAATATACAGCACCGATTCAGACAGCTTACCAAATCAATGAAAATGTCTTAGCTATTCGTTACACAATTTTTCGCGCTTTTGTTATTCACACTGTCCTGTTCGGAACCCACTTCCCAATCCGTAATATTTAAAAAAAATGATTCATTGTACAATACCAAACACGAAGAGCTCAAAAATTGTGCACGTCACTTTTTTTTGCACTCTATAAAGGCACCAAATAAATATTTTTGGTATTTTTTACTCCTTGCTCTCCATCTATGGTCAAGGGCACCTTCCAGGAACACCCATCACGCCATAGCGATCTGGTAACACTGTTGTGAGCGGTGGAGTATCCAAATTGCTTGATTACCCAAGTTTAAACACTTGGTTGGTCCTTGACTGCCCACAGGCTTTGAGTGTGATGCACACTGAGGCACACCAGGCATATTAAAAATAAACAAAACAATAGCCAACATTTAGCTAATATACCCATTTACCCACGCTTCCTGGAAGTTAACACTTACTGCCCACCGAACAACCCAGCACCGGCTTTAATCCCTACCCCATTATGCGACGAGCCTCCTCATTGAATATAAAGTCAAACATTCAATCTAAAGCTCACACATATCAGTTATCAACAAAAAGAATAGCCCGATTATTTTTATAATTTTACCCTGCCTGCGGTTACGTCCCTAATGTCTATCGAACACCATGACATAATAAAAATTCCTTAACGCCTATTTTACCGCGGACCGCAATAAACGAGGATCAAATGCACGCCCGCATTCAGAGACGTTTTAAACGAAACAAACTCATGATCCAGCAATATTTTTGGCAGGTGGCATAAAAGTGACACAAAAATCAGGTGAAAGGCATCAGGATTTTTTATTTCGTTTGTGCGCTGACGGCGTGCATCTCTAAGAAAGACACATACATACACACACACACTCACACACACACACACACACATGCTTTTTTGCTTCTACGATCCTTGAGGGTAGTTAAGTGATAAGTTTACTCAAGATGTATATCCGAGTGATGAGATGTATTAGCTTTAGGCCTTAGCCATGTTTTGACCTCGAAAATGGTGCCTGTTATTAATTAACCTCCACAAAATGCACATCCAACGATGAGACGCATAAGCATCACGTCTAAGTTTTGACCTTGAAAATCGGGAGTATTGAGAACTAATCTACTATGTATGCACAACCAAGCAACGAAACGTATAATATTGAGGTCTAAAGCATGTTTTGAACGGCATGCGACTTCTGTGGCGACTGCGTGCTGATTTCACACAAATCAGGACTTCCGTCTTCCGATGTCTCGCGCTTCAAACACACAAATCCTCCAACGTTTTTGTTCTCGGTTATCAAAAATGCACAGAAACCTCGTCATATAAGCTTCGCTTAAACAGTACGCACACGCAAGCACAGTGCACTCGCGCATATAAATACGATGGGAAACTCGTAAGGTACTCACATTCCCGGCCAGTCCACTGCACCTGATCATTTTCTAATACTACACGCCCTGGATACTATCCAACATATTGTAGATGCCAGACTTGCTAGCCCGGCCCGTTCCTTCGTTTTCAACTGTTAGGGATGCCTTCGGCTTAAACAATGCTTCACACTGAAATTGTGGTTTCCTTTCTATTCTCATACTGCCGAAGTCCGGACACACGCGCTAACCAAGTTCTTAACTGAAACAATGAGTGAACCTAAGTACTTCTGAAGATGTTGCGAACGCGTTAGTTTCCCGCTAGCGAACGCGTCCACACATTGTTTTCTTCATTTTCTCTTGGCGTGTGCTTTGTTTAAGTTATTTATGACCCGACAGATACCTGTTTTCCCGTCCCAAACCAAAACCACATTTTGTGAGAACGTGCCTTCATATTCTCTGAAGTCCTACTTCTGTAATTGGCATGCCTCATATAGACATAGCTATTGTTTTGACGAAGTGGCATGTCACTTGGCGTTCATTAGGTGTATATTTAGTAAGTAGAGAGTGGGTATGCGTGCCCGCTTAGCCTTCCAGAAGACACCGATTCTAATACCATCCAAAATCCCATTTTCCTAATGTTCTTTTTCACTCAAGTACATAAATTTGATTGCAGGGCTTGCACTAAGAAATTTGAGTCAATAAGAGCATTTTTTCTCATTTTTATTATTCGAGCTTACAGCCGTTCAGTGTGCTATTTGAGTGCTAGGGACGCAAGAGTTTTGGTCTACCGACTGAACGTAATGCTTTGAATGAGTGAGCTAAAGGAATGAGCGAAAGAAAAATAAAGTACCATTATTCTTGTTTTAGTCAACTAAGGCTTTCTCATTGAAATATGGCGAAGGCAAATGAAAGAATACATTTTTCTGTATTCCTGTATTTTGTATTGTATTTTGTATTCCAGCAGCTGAAACACCGACTTCACACGCTGGGCTGGCCAACCCCTGTGAAAATGGGGCGTTTATGAAATTTGTGCTCAATACATCCTTGCCGATGAATCCTGCCGAGAACCGTGTTCAAATATCATGGCGCACAGATGTTCTTTTTTATTCACTCCACAACGGCGGGCATTCTCTGTACTGGACAATAAGGAGGATTTTCTGACATAGTGCACTGTCGCACCTGCTGACGTTCCTATGATATTTACTAATTCATGGTCCACGGGCTTAAAAAGCATCGTCTACCAAAACGGAAAGTTTTATAAATCCATAAAAACGTTTCTAACAGCCTAGTTTGCTTCATTCAGAAATATATCACTTCTTAACTAAAGTAAAACAAACAAAAACACATTTTGGTTTACATTGTTTTCACTAGATGGGGCTAGCTGTCTAGCTAGCAAAAGTTTCATTTTTTTTATTTCAGTACCGAAGTGACATATTTCGAACAGGTGAGGCCCCCTTAAAAGATGCAGTAACACTAGGAAGCAGCAGCAGTTTTTCCCCTAGCCAGCTAAAAAAAAACACCGTCCAGTTACATTGCTTGGGGCGCAGGCCCAAAGGGTTGACGGGCACCACGTTGGTGTTGGTTACGAGTGTGACGCATGCCCAGATCGTTACCGCAAAAAGGTCTAATTGTCGGACAGCACCAGACTCAATTAGACCATTCGCCTTTACTGGAACAATTTATCTCTTTTCGGCTTTTAATATTGAAACGCGTGAGTGAAGTTACTTACGTGGTATCACGTGTAACAAGTGGAAGACCATGCAAGAAAACACAGGTTGTGCACGTGGCACGCCTGAAACGCTATAACTCCCGTACTGCACAGTGACTCGCCCAGAGGGTTTCGTCTGCGACCGGGGAAGTGTCACGCACGTGAAATGTAGTTTGGCTAATCTCATAACTCCAGCCTCCAAGCTGAAGAAGAAGAAGAACAGGTACGTTCGAAAAAGAGAAAAAAGAAGCTGGGACCTCTTGACGGTTTGGACAATCGGCGCACCAGTTTTCCCTCCGCCTCAAGAGCCAACGTTCTGCAAATAAACCAATCCCGGACGTAACAATATGTCATAGCGGGCTCGTACAGCTCAGACATCATTTTGAAAAAAAAAACGGATATGCGCTAGAATCATGAAAAAATTGCCGTTTTTTTTCAAACTTGCTGTCGATAAAACAACCTTACTGCCTGCTACACTTGAAAGTGTCGCTCCTGTACTATGAACCGATTTTTTCTCTGTGTAATTCCCTGCGCGGGTTCAACCCCTACAGGTGTGGAAAAATCACCGCCTCAGGAAACTGCACGACCGTTGAAGGAAAGGGCGTCTACCCGAACTGCTGCGAGCAAGTCGTCTGCACGAAAAGCGTGCCGGTGCCATTAAACGCCACCGCTCTTCTCTCCAATTCCAGCAGTGGGTGTTAAAGATGGAGCCTTATCAAGACATCCTTTCAAAACATCCTTTGCGCGATCTGTTCCTTTCTGCATACTATTTCTTTAGATGTAAGCTCTCTCTGACGTCTTCCTCTATATGTGAGAAGTGGCTCTGTGTCCTAATCATTAGTTAAAGATAGGCTGCCGTGTATGCCACCACAGCTGTCGGTGAACAAATGCTTCCTTTCCTGTATTCTTTAAAATAAATAAGCCTATATTTTGGCGTGTTCGTGGAAACACCCTTCGGTTACTTGATTTGTGAATCCTGCTTTGTAATTATGGTGTGCTTACATTATTGAAAGATTTATCTACTCTGCTGGGAAGGTTACCAATCTGCTTTCAAATTCAAGGCTCCATTTACAGATACTTCTAAGGAGACTATTATATCAATCAAGTTTCGAACTTCTCAGTTTCACTGCAATATTTTAGTACTGTAACCAGGCAATTAAGGACCAGAGGATATCTGTGAAGTTTCCTTTCCGGTACCGTTGTATAGACCGCTATATTCGGTCAGCCCATTTCTAAATGCCTTCCAGAGGGTTACGCGTACGGAAGTACCGGGTAGAATGAAGTATAATTCTTCCTTACGTAGCACACAGGAACACCGGTAGCACGTGGATGCATGAATAGGGCTGCTTGTGTCATAGGGATTACTGCTCTATTTTGAAACAGCCTGATACCATAAAGCATGTATTCCTTCACTGCTGGGTGGCGGTTTTTTCTTTAGAAGATCCTCCAGAGAACCCGTAAAAAGCTCTCACAACAGTCATCCGGCTTACGGTTTTTGTGTGTATAGGAAATCAGAATGGCGTCCTCGTACTCTGTGAAGTGGCGAGGTTGATTGACCTCCGAATTATTTGTAGCTCACCGAATGTCCTAGCTCCACAACCACACGAGTCATTTCCGTCAAGTTCCTTGACCACGGGCCCGGACCGCTGCTTTTTGCAGTATTTTGCCTACGCGCAGCTGCGGATGGAAACGGCCGTCCCAAATCACCACTCTCACCTCTCCGTCATTAAATTCATTTTTTCTCTGTTTCTTTGTTTTTTGTCACCTACCCCTTATGTAATACTCCCTCGTCGGGTCTATAAGGAAATAAAATGAAGTAAAAGAAAAAAATGATGTGTGTTCTCGGCCCACCCGACAGAGCTTCCAAGATAAGATCTTGAAAATTTATCGACGTTTACAATGTGAAGGGGCCCCATTCCTATGTGGCGCTGGAGACTTGAACACCAGATCAGTGTAACTGGTTCAACGAGAAAGCTTGCCTACTATCTGGCTGTTTACCTCAAAATTTTGTCGGTAAATATTGCGTGTCGTGCTATGTAGGAAAAAGGAATAAAATTAAAAAAACAACAGTGCCCTTCCACTGTGTGAAGGAGGATGACCTGGCGTAGCTTTGCGCTGTGCAAGAAGTCCACGAACAAAAACACGTTTGTTTGTAATGTGTGATTGAGCATAAGTACTAGCGAATTAGCTGAATTAAAACCAGAAGGAGAACAGTTTTACTCAAGGGTACCAACATGGGGCTGCGTGTGTCCCTCCTGTGTCGTAGGCATCTTGCTGTGTAATACGCCAACCCAAACCTCTCGACCACGGAGGAAGCATACAGGTGGCATCGGGCTGCGAGATGCTTAGGTTGAAAGTCTCCTCCCAGCGGAACGGGTATATGAACGGTCTGCGCGTGAAGACCGCCTGTGCGTGCGCTGGCCCCTCAAAAAGAAACTGCAGACATAAAAATAGCTTGAACCGATAGACACCGCCCATGGCGAGCAATGTATACGTCTTAGGGAAAGAGGCCAGCGGCGGTGAATAGTATAAAGGGGGACTGTAACCATTACTCCCTCCGTAGATGGCTATGCTTAAGTCGCAACGATTGTTGAAAGCTAGCTTACAAAAACCAAGCCTACGCTGATCTCTTCAAAATTCGACTACACCTCTAAATACAAATACATCGCCGGGAAGACATTGTTTCTTGGGCAGCAAAAGACTTTGTTGAATCCGCAGCGCAACCAACAAACAAGGACGACAGGGAGAGCGAGATGCACAGGCGCTGACTTACAGCTGAAGTTTAATTGCTTTGACGTCTGGCCTATAGATGCAGCAGAAATCAAGGCAACGAGGGAATTGACAAATAACACGTGAAAACATACAAAACTGCCACGACATCACTGCCGCCATGTGCTTACAAACTGTCCGGATAGATCATTTCTTTTGCTGCTAGCGCGACAAAAGGGACTCACACACTTTTCTTCATTCTTTGCTATAGCATAGGCTTAATAATTTCCCCTGTCAGTTTTTGCTTATTTTTACACAATAGTTGCGGTCATATTGAAGATAGGCTCGCACCCAACAGAGTCTCTCCAATGTACTACTAGATGTCCGGTTTGCACGTTTCCACGTTCTGTGTTCCTTTCTCATCATTAACACATCTCCCCGTTTGCCCGATATGTTCTCTGCCACTCAGTAAAGGCATGCTCCAAACTAGGTTTGTGGCACATGGAATGAACTCATTGGTGCTTCTTCCTACAAACCAAAGAACTAAGGTATAAGTGTTAACCTGTCTACGCAGTTTCGAAAGTTTTATCAGGAGCAGAAAAAAAATAACATCGGCACGCTTATCTTAAACATAGCGAAATCTTGTATAACAATAAGCACAAACCGACAAGGAAAATTACTGAGGCTCATGCAATAGCAAAGAATAAAAAGTGTGTAGGCGTCCCTTCTGTCGCGCTATCAGCAAAAAAAACCGCCTATCTGGACAGTGTCTAAGCACATGGTGGTAGTGAGGGCGTGGCAGTTTTGTTATTTTATTTTAACGAGTTATGTGTCGTTTACCTTGTTGCCTTTATTTCTGCTGGATTTATATGACAGACGTCAAAGCAATAAACTTCAGTTGTAAGTCAGTGTCACGTGAGCGGATGGTGGGGTGGTCTTTACCAGCTCGGAGCAATGGACACAGGGAAGCCGTTGACGTGTTTAACAACATGAATTTAATACACACACAAAAAAATCCTCAGGTAAAGCACTCAATATTTAAACTGCACACAAATGATACACACTCAAGCCTCTAACAACTCCAAAACACAACTCAAATACAAAACCCTAACTTAACAGCTTAATATACAATACAACTCAAAACCCAAAAGGCTCTACAATAAAGTTCTACACAATTCGTCCGAATCAACTAATTCTATCACCGTCTAGGTGATCTCACTAAACCACAACTTCGTAGTTGTGTCCTTTGCTTTCGTCCCTATTGGACTGGCCTACCCCGGTCGTCGGCGCTGACGTGTCGCACCCTTGCGTGACCGTGACTCGGTGGTAGCCTTCCTCGTCTCGCTTCTTCGGTGCCGGCGTTCGATGCGCGCGGTCACTCCTTGGACGGCGTGGGCTCCGCGCGTCCTCACTTCTTTCCTCTTTGGCTACCCCCTGGTAGCCGCTCTCGCTGGAGGTCCTTGATGCCGGCGTTCGACGCGCGCGGTCATCCCTTCGGCGGCTACCCCCTGGTAGCCGCTGCCGCTGGACGTTCCGGGTAGGCTCGGCACGAACGTCGCCTTTCGGGGCCGTCGAGACGAACGTCGACGGAGCGTGGACGCTGGCCGCTGGTGCCCGACCGATGCCACTGGGGCCACGAAGACACAGGTTCGTGGTGCACCTAGGATGACGGTGCCGATGCGAAGTCGGCCTGCTCCCGCCCAGGCTCGGATGGCGTGGTTAGCGTGGTCGATGGCCTGGCCGTGTCCCCCTGGCTCGTTCGTTGAAGCGCACGTGCTCCGGCCGCCTCCTGGTTTCTTCGGTCTGCAGAAGAACGGAAAGTTGGGCTAGTTGGTATGTGTTCATCTTGGTGGAATACAAAAGCGCTCAAAAAACAAGGACGAAGGAAGAAGTAGACAGCACGGCGCCTCTCTTGCCTCCCGTCGTCTTGCCACCCCCTCCTCTTTGTGCGCCCCGCTTTTATACCCTCTGGACTCTCCCGTGGCGCACTCCCATTGGCTCTCCGCCTCTTGTATGTCCTTATATGGCCATCTCGCCACTTGTCCCATGCGCGGCCTTCCCTGATTGGCCGACCAGTGCGCTGCCACCTTTGCCCATGATTCCTTGGTGCGTCGGCGCTGGCGCTTGCTGATTGGCGCGCTCCTGGCGCGAACTTCAACTGGCCGTTCCTTTGTTCTTTTCTTTCCTGTTTTTCGGAGGTTTGATGCGTCCCCCTCTCAGGGGGTGCCCTGACACATGACAGTCAGCGCCTGTGTGTATCGCTGCCCCTGTCGTCCTTGTTTGTTGCTTGCGTGTGAATTCAAGAATATGGAACACCAACTCGCCCAAGCATCAACGTTGACCAGTCAAATACGCCTAACAGGAAAATATGGAGGCCCTAAGGCCATTTATTTTTATGAATTTTTGGCCCCGAGTTATCGTTCCACACGCTTAGTTCTCGTTCCACACGGGCGCAAAAACTTCGGGTGTGATGTATACAGTTTTGCTGTAAAAACCAACTGACATCATCACATTGCAAGCAGCGCCACAACAGTTAGCCTAGTGGCTGCTGATGTCATATCGTGCGGAAAGTGAACGTGATGGCACGTGAGCAAACACCTGCACACCAGCCAGGGAGAAGTCTGGTTCTGAGAAAAATGTGGCGCGAAGCATCGCCAGAATGGCTGTTGAAGTAATTCCCGGCAAAAAACAAAGAGGGAGAAAGAGACACGACTTTATTTCTCACTTTTGCAGAGACTCGGGGGGAAAGGTTCCGCGTTGGCGCTTCTTCAGCCGAAGGCGTATGGGAATGTGTATTGGCGACGTCTTCCTCCAACTAGATGACTAACTTGCACTTCGGGGAGAAGGCTGAGCAGCACGGGCTGCCACTGCTCGTAATTATTGATGTGGCATTCCTGGTCGGTGAGCTGGTGCTTGAGATTATCATCCCAAACAATGTGTTAGGCGGCCGATAGGCCCTAATCATGTGAAGTGTCGTTGTATCTGTCAGGGTATTCTTGGAAATATAAGGTGGTGTCGTGGAAAGAGTATGTCTGCAGCTAACACAACACTACTGAATTTTCTTTTGTGAGGGACCTGTGAGCCGTTGGATGTGTCGGACAAATCAAGCTGTAGTGCTGGGTACATTTCTGCTATATCCAAATCCTGTCCCTGCCCCACTAGCGGTCAGACTGGTTGCAGTATCATCGGGCTTCCTCATCAGCCTTCCCCAGGAGGACGAGTGTGCTAATGTACAAATCAGGCAGACTTCATTATTTCCCCCTTATACCGGAACGGGCCCAAACTACATGCGCCGCCGCCACAGCCTCGAATGCGGTCTCTAATGCGATAGCGTGATATTGGCCTTGGAGCCGTAACGATGAGCGCGATGGCCACTCGTTCCTCCAAATATGTGCAGGACGCGAAGCCACGGCATTCTCAGGTTGAAGAGTTGATTTACTAATACCTCTAACCCCTCTCTCTTGGGAGGCATACGGTGCAGGCAGTACAGTTCTGCACAAAAATACTATCAAACACATAGACAGTCAAAGAGTTTTGAGAATCCTTGTGTTTTAAATCACAGAATAACAAATGCACGGTATTAGGTGCTTACATTACTTCGGAATCGGCGTATTTTATTTCAGGTAAATGTTTCTCAAATACGTGCAACATCCGGAAACTGTGGATAACAAACCGTACGCAGACACTCATGTGCAAAACTGGTGCGCCGTTAGTTTTAGGCGGCTCTATAAATTTCAACTTTGTTTGACTAGTTAACAATAAAAGACAACAACCCGTAAACTCTTTTAGAATTAAACTTAGCATTTGCTGTTATCATCGCTAGTCCTTGGTAAAAGTTGGAACAAAACGGAAAAACTTTCAAAGTTGGACCAAAACATAAAATGTGACAAAATAGGTAAAATAGACCACTTGCAAGTTGCCAAACACGTTAGGTTTCATACTTCCTGAAACTATTATTGTAAAGCGCAATACTCCTGGTGGTTATTGTGTCTTCAATGTGCTTAAAGCATCCAACTTGTAGGAAAGAGGACCATTTCTTGGTGGCGCTGTGCAACAGGTTTGCATTAGCCATGTTTTTTTTTTTTCGTTTGGTTGCCTAACGAATACAATATTCGGTAATTATGGATTACGTAGCTCCTCGGCACGAAACTGTCGGGGTTCGGAACACTTTGAAGTGCGAAACAATTTCTCATTCTATAGTGTTATTATAAACTTACTAAAAAACACAATCATTTTTACAGATTTACAAAGCAAATCAACCAGCTCCAGTTAAAGGCAGTACAGTACGAAATATTGGAAATAAAAGAGACACTCGGAATATCCTTGGACCTACAAACAGCTCTTATTCTATCAATCATGCAACACTGCTAAATTAGGAAAGCAGAAAATACGTGGAGTGGCGGCTGACTAAAAGTTATTTCAGCAGTACAGGGCCGTTCATTGCGTTTAATGGTGATTCATCACACGCATTACCACTAGAATAAGAAATTTATTGTGGCCAAGTTGAGACCATTGTACTTCATGTTGTATATAAATGATATTCCAAAAATAGCGTATCTTCCACTAGAGGTGCAAGGCTGCAAAAAATTACTCCCACCTCCCCTCGCGGGAACCCCTGTGTAGATGCGACGCATAGGGGGTTCCGTTGTTGTTTCCGTTAGGTTGATTCTCCCATCGCGTGAAACGTGCCGTGAACCCCCTGCCGCGGCTATGACGCACGTGGCGCGGCTATGACGCAACACAATCCTCTTTAATCCAATCCAATCCAAATCCAATTCAATCCAATCCAATCCAAGCCAATCCAATCCAATGACCCTCGAGAGCGCGGCGAAGAGAATGGGGGAGGGGTGTGGACGGACAGCAACAACGCCGTATGGAGGGACAAGGCGAGTGAATGAGATGCAGTCGCATCTAAAACAGCAGAGCTGGCGGCCCCTCTGCCTCCGTTGGAGACCGGCTGCTGCACCTCGCATGTATTTCCGAACTTGCCGCTCAAAGTTCTCCATAACTGGAAGGCCCCGATTGTTTTGTCCGCAGCTTTTCACGTCTCTATCAAACTGAACCCGTTAGCACACGCTAGAAATCGCGGCAACCAACTTCGCGAGCTCGGCGTATGCGCTTCCCCATTCAGGCGAACGCACGTGAACTACCGAGGAGAAGAGCACGCGAGAGATCACGCCACGAACGCTGAGCAGAGCGTTTTCGAAGGGTGAGCTGGCCGCCACCGGGCCCTCCTCACGAGGCGCATCTCACGTGGGCTAAGTATTGCTATTTTTGTGAGCTCCTCACGAGGAGCAGGATCACCTGAACTCGGCTCCGCTGTTTTATCGTAGCGCTCGACGGCCGGCAAACTACAAGGCTTAACAGCTATGCTGTTGAAAACATACCATGCACACCAAACAGAGCTACGAATTCAGACTACGCGGACACATCTTCTTTTCTTACAGTATAAACTAGGTAAATTTTCTGTATGAAGCAACATTTATTGTATCGTTTTACCACTGTTTGCGCGAAAATAATTTCTGAGATTGACAGAGAAGGAGTGCCGACTATATATAACTTCGACTACAAATTATCGATATGTGGAAACCACAAGTAGAACTAATTACAGTATCCTAATTGTATTTAATCTACTGTGTACTTATTACTTATCGTCTTACTTTGTAAATTTACTATTTGAAGTTGCGCAGTACTATAAAGAAAGCATACTCCCAATTCCAAATTACCACAGGAATTATGGCAACTTTAAGATCCGATCCTATTATTTCTACTGAGATTTCATTAATAAACGTTGTTCGTGTATCCGTAGTGAACAGTCCGTGTCGCAGAGTTAGTATGCGGGAAAGATCAGTAGCACTGATTTTTTAAGTAAGTTGGCTTAGAAGGAGCCATGAAAAGAAAATACAACTTCGTTAATTTGAAGAAACTAGGATTCAGTATCTCACTCAGCTCCATTACAGCCACAAAAGATGTTTTTATAACAAAAAAAGTCCGAAGTATTTAAAACTTTCAAATTTTGCGCCACAGTGACGTGTATGAGCAAGAATGACGTCATACAGGCCAACAATAAACATAATTTTCAGTGCATTAACTGCACGTTAGCATTCAAGTGATGCGGTCAAATGGAACTAGAGGCCCCATTACAGACGTCCAGTCATGTGTCGTCGCGAAAGGCCAGTTAGGCGGCCGCCAATCGCAGAAACAAGGTTCTGTGATGTCATAGAAAAGTTGCGGGAAATTGGCTAGGGGGGTCGCGACTGCTTCACACGTTTTCTTTAATATCTCGTTATTTGTTCGAAGATTGCGATGATATTGGTGTCATTGTTATCGGGACTAAGCACTCTTTTTAATAAACCCAACTTGTATTTTGTCTTCATGGCTCCTTTAAGGGTTAGACAACCGATCTCCTGTTGTAGTGAAGGCTCTGGGTTCGGCCTTCGACAACTCATTCCTGTGCCTTTTGGAGAGAGTAGTCTGTCTTCAGGTACCTATACACGCAACCTTTACTCTATCTGCATGTCCGTCTGTCCCTCGCTTCAACCACCCTGCCAAAAGCTTAAACCATTTATCTGAGAGAGGTATAGTTTGTATTCCCTTGCGAGGCATGCATGCAGGCAACCATGTGAGTGCGCAGTCACTGGTTACGTCGGGCTCCGCGGGATGGCGGTATTTGTCCGTCTAAGCCCACGATGTGTATTTGATGGTCGAAACTGCACCCCAACGAGCGCAAAGTAACGAGTCGACTCCAATGTGAGAGCGATTAATAACATATCTGTTGACACCGCAACCATTGAGAATCGGGTTAAAACGGGGCAGACGATGCACACCGGTGTTTGTTCTCTGCGGCGTGCGCGCGCAGAGGCAGAAGCCGCGCCATGTCCGTGGCCGTTTCCAGTGTTGCCAAGCGAAGAAATTGACAGCTAAACTCCTTCAGTAAATACCATCTATATGTACTATAACACTGACCCGTCCCAAACTATTAAAGGGTCCATGAAGAGAAAATACAACTTGTTTAACTTTAAACAGTTAGGCTTCAGTACTTCCACTTAGCTCCATTCCGGCCACGGAAGACGTTGTTTAACCGATAAAAACGGAAGAAATATTTTAGAACTTTCAAATTTCGTGCCACAGTGACGTGTTATCGGCCAAGTGACGTCATATGGGCCAGCACTAAAACAATTTCAGGTGATTCGATCAAACGGAACTGGCCCCACTACAATCGTCCGAATGGTTAACAGCGTGTCCTGGTGTTGATCATTCGGCCGCCGAAAGTGGCAAACACGTTTCCCTTTTGCCGTCATAGAAAGTTGCCAAGCGGCAGCGAGTTGACAGCTAACTTTTCTTAAAATATCCCCTATATTATTAACATGAAAGGGTCCCATTTTTATCAGGGCCCAAAGAGAAAACCCAAAAACTTTGTTTAACTTTAAACAGTTAGGCTTCCCAGTACTTCACTTACCCCTCCGTTCCGGCAGGGGGGAAGACGTTGCTTGCCGCTAAAAACAAGTATTGAAGAACTTTCAATTTCGTGCCACAGTGGGCGTGCTTCCCGGCCCGCGAATGACGTCATATGGGCCAGCACCTAAAAGGCAATTTCAGGGGTTTACTGCACGTAATTTAAAAGTGTTTCCCGCTCGAACAACTAGCGGCAACAAAAATCGTCGTCTGTGCCTGGTGACTGACCCAATTCGGCCGGAATCGCGCAAACAAGATTCTGTGGACGTATGAAAAATTGCGAAACTGGCCCTAGCGATTTCCAAGTCCAAACACGGTGTTCTTGTAATATTTTTCGTTAGTTTTCGAAGTTTGGTGTGGTATCTCTCTTTCGGACAAAAGCGCTTCAATGTACCAAATTTTTTGTAATTTTGTATTCCTGGCCCCTTTAAACCTCGCGTAAGTCATACGTGTTCACTTATGCAGCATCAAAGACACCTCAGGCGTGTTTTAGGCAAAATATCAGCACATTGTCAACCAAAGCAATGTTCTTTTAGGAAGGTGTACAGGTTAGATTGGTTTTTACGACCGTAAATAAAAAAATTCACGCATCTCCACGAAGTGAATCATGACGAGTGGGCGAAGCACTGGGGATCGTTCTTACCGTAAATCACCCGTGAGATGCTTGCTGCTGCTAAAACGACTTCCAATCCAATCCAATACAATACAATTAATAAAATCCAGCACAATTCAATCCAATCCAAATCCAATTCAATCCAATGATCCTCGCGCATGCACAGCACGGCTCTTTAGGCACTCTCTCTCTAACCTTTTGTGAACCTTTTATTTTGTTCTTGTTCACCTTTTGTGAACCTTTTCTTCACAGATGTTTCGATTTACACCCCCACCCCACCATACAACAGTGGACCACCTTGAAGAACAGTGGACGGCACGGTTGACCAGCAAGGACCCTACGTTCCAGCTTGACCTGGTACAAAGGCCCGCGCAGCCAGCTGCAGCCAGGGAATCCCGGAATAGGGATCCCCTGCACCGGGCGGGTGCCCTAACAACTGCACCTGTTGTTAATAAAGATTTGTTTCATTCATTCATCTACACGGTGCTGCATGTTTCTCTCTCCCACCTCTCTTTCTCTCTCTCTCTCTGTCTATCTCTAACCTTTTGTGAACCTTTTATTTTGTTCGTGTTAACCTTTTGTGGACCTTTTGTTCACAGATGTCTCGATTTACACGGTGCTGTGCCGTAAGCACGGACGCCGGACGCCAGCAAGCCTCGGCCTTAAGGTGCTTCGCCCCTAAAAACCGTTCGGGCCGCCGCATCACAGCGTGGATATACCCACTACGACGTCCCGCCCTACGCTCGCAGTTTGACTCAGATAGTGAACACGTTTCCCGGTCCACAAAAACGGAAACCATTTGCGCGCCCTCCGAGCAGATGGCGCGCGAGCAGACCCAGAGCGGAAAAAATGAATTTAATTTACAAAATAAGGCGCGAGAGCCTGGGGTAAGAGCCACAGGGTTTGGTAGGGTAGAAAGGAGACCGTGTTACGTTGCTAGCGCGGCACAAGACTATCGTCTTTTGGCGACATTTGCAGCCGGGCAAGTAAATACACGGCTTATTTTTGGTCTGTTTGTGACATTAAGTGGCGTCCGTAGGCTGAAACACTGGTGTTCTTAGTTGAGCGCCCCCTGCTGGTTAACCGAGCACACCAGCGCCCACGTTAGCTTGATGCATGTAGATATTGCTGTCCGCTTTTGTAGCGTAAGCTACACTAGCCGAGGTTGAGCAGCTTCGCGTGGACTTTGAAGGGCCATGCTGCGCAAGCGCAAGGATGATTGGTTTGGATTGGATTAAATTGGATTGGATTTGGATTGGATTAAATTGGATTGGATTTGTTTGGATTGGAAATCCAATCCAATTGGAGCACGGGTGTGTAGAGAATTGGGTCTGCACATTCGCCGGTCTGCGCATTTTAGAGGAGTGACGTCATAGCCGCGGCAGACTCACTCGCGCCGGCGCGTGCCAGGCTGTGCGCCTCTATTGCGCAGTAGCCAAGTGTGACGGTGCGCTGCAGCCGCTTGATAGCTGCTTCGCGTGGCTCCTGGAGAGCCGTGCTGCGCATGCGCGAGCAGTGACTTGACTGGACTGGATTGCATTGGAAATCGTTTTAGCAGCAGTAAGTCTGATAATCAGCTAATCCTAGACAACCAGGAAACCTAAGAATAACTAGCTGAACCTTAGCTCACGCTACGAATATCCTGCACTGTAAACGCAAACTAGCCGGAAATGTCGTTTTTAAGAAGTAATGTGCCATGAAAAGTACGTATAGCAAAAAAATTACTCCCTAGGCATGGCGTAAAAACGTGGACGAACCTCAATAGTACTACCGTTGACCATCTGAGAAGTAAAAAAAGATAATTTAGAATGACTTAACACCATTGGTAAGATGGTTGTTCGGTCCCTGCAGCACTTCCACGTCCACAAAAAACGCCACCAAGAGTGTAATCATCTCAAGCGGTCGGTCGCCATGTTAGTCCTATGTTCCGGCCGCTAATTCACGCTGAATGTTAACTGTAACCGTCACTTATGGCTAATTACACGAGTGAGTAGCACGCGATGGCGGAACGCAGTTGCAAAGCCGATATCCATGCCTCATCCGGCGCGATCGTCTATCTTGATCTGTTTACTTTAACAATAACTGCTGCCTCATCACGCTGCCGGAAACAAGAGATGCATAATGCTGGTCGTTGCAAAGCTCATTAACGTAATTGCCTGCGCACAACTAGTCGGTTTAAATAGCGCGCGAATGCGCGCTCAGCAACCGTGCGACCGTTGCCGGCTCAACACGGCACAATTGCGGAAATCACAGCAAACACTGGGTATCGAATTCCTCCCTGGTCTGTGGTGTCGTGTCGGTGGTTGTGCGGGCAGTCGGTGTGGTGAAATGTGCGTGTTTTTTTAGATGCGACGCTGAGAGGAGCATCTCTTGTCGGCGGCCCTGTCTTCCTGCGTCGTCGTCGTCCGCGTCCGCACAGCTGGCCCTCCTCCTCACCCCCATCCTCTCTCCGATAGCGAACACTCTCGCCCAACATCTGCGGGCGCGTGGCGCAGCGCACTCTCACTCCGCCGGTGGGCGGCGCTGCGCGCGGCGCAAGCGCGCTGTGCGCATGTGCAGCGCCCTCTCTCTCCGCGGTATCTCTCCTTCGGGCGCGCTGCGCATATTTATTATTTATTTAACGATACTGTTAGCCCCAGTGCGGCCGTTACAGGGTGGTAGACAACAAAACAAACAACACTAACAAAGCTCTGCCCGATACAAAGAGCATTTTTATACACAAAACCAAGACCAATTTTGGGAGCACAGATACCATTTGCACGCAGTGGCAAGCTATGCGACTATGAAACAAGCAACACGTGTTCAACAACGGAGTCTCATCGGCCAAGCACATCCCCGCATACAAGCGGCGCAGCAAGTGTCGCAATTGAATGCGCAGGAACTACACCAAGAAACATGTGTACAGCGCGTGCGCAAGACAGAAGCACACGGAATGCAAGAACACACGAATAAACGTTACAGCAGCTATCAATAAGTTAAAGTGACTAAATGACGAAGCAGGTACGACTCAAACTGATTACCGTGACTGCGGAAATATAAGCGGAGTGCCGCGCTCGGCCGGTCTCTCAGTCGACGGTCGTCCGCGCTACGCTTGCTCTCTCTCTCTGTCGCATTACCCGACGATTGCTCACGCAATTCGAGTAATCAACCCAACGGAAACGCACAATGGAACCCCCTTCAGCGTCGCATCACAACAGGGTTCCCGCGAGGGGAGGTGGGCATAATTTTTTTTCTTTTTTGGGGGGGAAGGGCGAGTAATGTGAGGTAATACGAACATTCCTAGGTGCTCCCATAACGCGAGGAACGGCCCTAAACGCATTGCACTGCGGTGTTGCATTACTCACAGCAGCGTCGTTGTCTCGCTAAACGTTGTTCCTTTTAAAAACCTGCGCTTGAGAGCAGGTAACACACGCATACATTGGCGTACGCACCGCTGCACCGTTTGCTGTAGCATCAAGCAGCCCCTAATTTTTTTTCTTACTTTTAACACATCGCTTGTGCCTAAGGTACGGCGAACTTAAGTACCACGATCATCGGGTACAGCGGACGTAGCGGGTGGAATGACAGCACAGGCAAGTCGGACGCGCACGCTGGCGTATTCTGAGTGAAGTGTACGAATTTTCGCATTTGTTCGATCAGCGAGGCTTTACGTACGTCTGTGACTTAGGAAGACTGATAATGGGCGAGAAAGCACTTAGCAGCAGCTTTGCGGTCTCCCCTGGAAATGCGTTTGCAAATCCGGTGACACTGAGAAAGAGCATCCCGTGTGATCTTCATGCGATTACGGAATGCGGGGTGCCTAATGTAACAAAAATTTACACCGATCTTCCCGCGAGGGAAACCATGGGGTAGAGGCATACGCATCGGGGTTGCCGTTGCGTTTCCGTTATGTTAGCGATGTAAGCGTGTTTGGAATTGCTGTTGTTGTGTATCCTATTTACGCCAGCATGTTCACCCCCGATGCGTCGCATCTACCCTATGGTTCCCCTCGCGGGAAGATGGTTGCAAATTTTTAACCGAGCGCAAGCTGCACTCACGCACAGCTGGCACGGCGACGGGAGCGAGCGCAGCCGCGCGCAAGCTGCGCGCTGACCGCGCTGACGTACAGATGGCGCTGCGGGTGAGAGCGGCGGAGCGCGGCAGCTGCCGCGGCGAGGAGAATGGGGGAGTGATGCGGACTATGCCGCGACAACGACGCGGGACAAGGCGAGGTTAAAGAGATGCGTTGCATCTAAACTTCGCACTGGAATATTCATAATTAAGCCAACTATTGGCGACAGGCATTTCAGGGCGCACGATTGCGCATATTGGGAGTCTGTTAGCAGCGCGATTCTGCTGGGCTTCGTGGCAACGAGGTATCGCCTCGAACTTGTAAACCATGTGAATCGAAATCGTAGGTTCAAATCACCTTCCGGTGTCTTTTTTTTAAGACAACCGCTTCACATTGATACTCATTTTTGCATCATTTTTAGATGAACCTTCCAAGGTGCCAGTCGTTCTCGTAAGCATTCTCCCGCCCGCGGCGCGAAAAGAAAGGACCCATCCGTGGGTTGTGTTGGTTTCACCAAGTCTGTGCTTCCTTGACCAGCCTAAGCAGGGGAGGACTGCGAAAATTTCACTCTGTGTGCATGACTTTTCTTGCTCCTTGTAACCGGTTTGTCACAAGTCCGAAGCTGCACTAAAGAGCTGAATGGCTATATGCGTGGCTGGCAGAGTTCCCGAAACTTAAACTGTGTTTTGTGCACACTGATTAAACCGTAGGCTAAAAAGTCTCACTCCACATCAGCCTCCAAAAATCGAGTGTTTTTTGCAGTGCTTCGTGTAATGAACGCAGCGTAACACATACCACTCTAGTCCATAATCTAACAAGATGCAAAAATGCATAGCAGTGTTGGTTCTCTGAAAAAAAAATTCCCTGATGATTACTATATACTCTCTAATGCGAAATTTGTGCGCAGTGTGAACTACAGTCCTCTTGGTGGCGCATATCTGCTACCTGACAGGAAGTGATCGCATGATCAGTGAACGCACGGCAGTGCGCGCTACTCTTGCCGTTATCTCACGGGTCAGAATTGCCGCCGTCGAGCATGTTGTTGCCAATTGTGTTAGAACCTCCCGTGCAGATGTCACGTGCTTCACATGAGCTAGTAGTGTCTCAGGAAGGGACCGCGAACTGCGCATTAGGAAGTGAACGCACATCATTGTCGAGCCCGCACCACCCTCTCGCACTTTCACCATGTGTCTCCATGGAGGAGCGTCTCGTGTGGGCTCAGCATACTGTCCCTCCCTCCCCCCCTCCCCGCACACTTTCAGAAAAGTGTCTGGCGCCGCCACTGTGAACGGACCCTCCCCTCACAATGTCGTAAGTCTCCTCCTTTGCTTTCTTTGTCTTCGGTCTTCCCATCGTTGGCTCGGTTACGACGCCATCGCCGCCTTCGAAAACTGCACAGATGCCGCCGCCAAAGGGCTGGGCCCTAAAACCCACGGGCAGGGGATTCAAACCTAGGATTTTCATTCACACGTTCGAGGCGACACCTCGTTGCCACGAAGGCCGGCAGAATCGCGCGGCTAACAGACGCCCAATAAGATGCACAATCGTGCACCCTACAATGCCTGTCGCCAAAAGTTTGCTTAATTATGAATGTTCCAGTGCGAAGTTTTTGTACATTAGGCACCCCCGCATTCCGTAATCTCGTCCAGTGTAAATCGCATGAGATCACACGGGATGCTCTTTCTCAGTGTCACCGGGTTTGCATTTCCTGGGGAGACCACAAAGCTGCTGCGCAGTGCGTTCTCGCTCCTTGTCGGTCTTTCTAAGTCAGCAGACGTATGTAAAGGCTCGCTGCATCGTACAAATGCGAAAATTTGCACGCTTGACTCAGAATACATCATCGGGGTGTCTGATGGGCCTGTACTGGCATTTACCGGCTACATCAGCTGTAGCTTCTTTAGCCCCTGGATATAACCCATGTCCAGCATACCGTAGGATTTTTCATGTTGGTGTACGTCCAGTGTATCTTTAGCCTCTGGGTATGTGGGTACGTCCAACACATTTACCTTTAGCCGGGCTTTTGAAAGATGGACAAGCAACAAGCACGTCCAAATATATCCCCACTTATAAATGACAACCTTTTTTTTATTTTTCTAATAAAGAAATTCAATTGTTGGTGTTCTGTCCTTTTCACAATGAGCATGTGTTGCTAGTGCATAAACAGTTGAAAGTACATTGTACAAGTAAACTGCTACTCACTTGCAACCTATGTTGACTGCCAGAGACAGCAACTGCCTATCAAGGCAGTTGCTGACCTAAATGAACTAACCAGGGGTTGTCGTTAGCAGTGTCAGAGCAAATTGATTGACAACTCGAAGTGAGAAACCAGTTTTAATCAATTAGTTTTAATCGACCCCAAACGTATAGAAAGTTTCTGCGAAGGGAAAGTTTTCCTTAGCAGAAATTTACTCCACCTTAGGAGGAGGCATTCCATTTGTCCTAATAGTTATGATTCTTTAAAAAACAAGAATTGCGAAAATGCACACAAGGTAGATGAAGAAGACAGGACGGGCCCTTACTCACAACTGTGTTTATTTTGCTGCAGGCATTGTGCTACATATCAAACAGCCTATCACATTTCAGTTAAAAAGAGCAAGGAATGCAGCCTCATTTTTATGCAAACATTTCTGAAACCCCCAGTGATACATCTTGAAACCTTGAACAGATGCATCCATTTATTTATCACAGTACCCACAGCGCCAGTTTGCCAATGTAGTGGTGGGGGAAGCAGTACGTATGTAATTGACAAATGAATTAGGCCACTTTTAGAATAGTATATGTTGTGCAAAAGTTTTACTCTAAACGTTTTTCCCACACTTTTGAAGTGTATTCCAGCCTATTTGGATGGCTACTACAACCAGGTGGCTGTTATAGTTCAACAGTAATGCTAAGTGACCCTAAGTAGAAGTTCGACAGTAATGCTAAGTGACCTTACTTCATATTTTCATAATTGGAGTTACAGGTACATTACCCGTGAGATATATTTCTACTTCTACCAAACTTCACCACGACTACTCGAGGATGACAAGTTCGATTACCTGATACGATTTTCACAGTTACATTTTTACCACATTTCACATAAGATAGCTGGAAATGCAAGCATACTGTGGTTATGCTTGCAGTGCAGTGGGCAGCAACTATGACCCATTATTGTTACTCTGCATTTTAGGCAAGGCTTTAATAATGCCACTATGTGCAACACTATTTGCAACCCTAGGGAAGAGTCAATAAACGAACTCCGTGTTGGTCCTGAACGCCTTAAATAAAGCAATGGACAGTGTTTTCTCAATGTTGGCAGTTTATTCACTTATAAATAGGGTAGGTCTTCCACAGTCACCACAGGTAGTTGGCATACAGCATCACAGGGATCTAATAAGGTACAACAAGGACAAGAACTACAGTATTATGAGGGACAATATGCGGAACAGGGAACACTTTTTTTAATAGCAATCTACATTCGTACACTTCACGTACACGAAAAAGAAATATGACATGCTACACATGATAAAAAAATGCACAAAGAAGGTACAATGCAATACTTCAAGACACTTTTTCCGCTTTCACAACAAAAATAACTATATAGGCTCTGTTAGCCGTTCCACAAATAAGCAAAACTGATCAATATTTGCGCCATTTACAGCATCGCTTGATAGAGTGTTCCAAGCATTCACAGTACGTTGCAATGTGCACTGAAGGGCACGAAATGACAGCATTTATTCTGGTTTGTTCGACTAGAACGTTGGCCAGGTGGATGAATATAAAAGTCTTCGTGGTCAAATAATCCAGTCCAGTATTTGACACAAACTTTGATCAAGGTATTAAAGCTATCACATGGGAATCAAAAATAGCTACAGATTCTCTGCATTATCAAGTATTCCAAAACACCAATGTGAACTCGAAAGACTGAAGCTTGAAAAACTCGCAGTTTTTATTTCATGGGTCTCATGTCAGCTTGCGGGTAGCATCTATATTTACATTAATGATCCACCCGCCGCAGTGGCTCAGTGGCTAAGGCGTTGCGCTGCTGAGCACGAGGTCGCAGGTTCGATTCCCGGCCGCGGCGGGCCGCTTTTCTGATGGAGGTGAAAACCAAAAACGCCCAAGTGCACGAGATTTTGGCGCACGTTAATTATCCCCAAGTGGTCAAAATTAATCCGGAGCCCCCATTACGGCGCGCCTCATCGCCTGCGTTGTGCTGGCGCGTTAAACCCTACAGTCAATCAATCTACATTAAAGATACCCTGGAGGTCAAAATCAATCCAGAGCCCTCCACTATGGCGCGCCTCATCTCCTGTGTAGCATCGGCGTGTTAAACCCCCACAATCAATCAAATCAATCAAGCATCGATTTACATAGAGAGAATGCCTTAATGCCCCAATAAAGATAGTCTCCATCACCTAACAAGCTATCATACACCCAATAACACCATACACATAGACAAAGTGTACAAATTCATTAGCTCAAAAAGTCAAAGATCTTTAGTGCAACATTCAAGTCATTGGCTGCAACACAACAGTTTCTTGGCCCCTGCATGCCAGAGAAAATTCCTAACTAACTGGTCAAATCCTAGTGCTTGCCCACATAACAAGCATGCAACTACTGTACAACAAACTTTTACAAGGGAGATACACAAACAGTATATACACAGAAGCTTCCAAAACTTGTTATTCGTTCTCTGTAAAAAAAGGTATATCTGGTATTTGCATAGTTGTGAGCTCTCATACTGTACAAGTACATTGGTTCAAAATACTCTTCAAGATGTCCAATGTTTTCTATTATAACCTTATGGTCTGTGTGGGTACAGTGAAAACAGTGGAGATGATTGTCAAAATATTTTTGTGTCTCTAGGATAGATGCAACGACAAAGTACTTGTTGTCATAATGTGTAATCAGCTGTACCTGGGAGAACCGAGGAAGTTCGTCTGCTTGGACAATTAGTGGCAGCACACCAGACGTGCATACTGTCCTTGCTGACAATGTGACTGTTGAAAAACATTCAACATGCATCACTGCTGTGCCAAGTTCCTGAAGCCTGTCCTTCAGCAGTTGAGGCAGTGAGTCAAGGTCTTTGTTTTTGCCACCCACAGTGGTTACTAGCTGAACTGGTTGAGCAAGAGAATACATCAAACTCAGCTGGTGGCGACGGCTTAGTGTAGCTGAAACATTTTTGAAGTTGCGTGTTTTTCTTGCTAGAGACTTGAAATATTGTTGCTTCGCTTCAAACCGCATACAGAAGAGCTTTGAAAGTGGGCCATACAAAAGCAGAAGTCTGGGGTAATGAATCATCAGATAGTGCATTTTTGGATAACACAAACATTTGGGAATACTTCCTGAAAACTGCTGTAAAAATCTTCGATTTTCGCTTTTAGGTACGCTGCAACACTTTGGGGAACCTGAGGTGCAATAATGTCAGTCACAACTCGCGATGCAAGGTAGACACCATAGGCTTCGTTGTCCCTAGGGATGCAGTCACCGATGATGAGGGAAAAGTAGCGAAAAAAGCAAAGCTTTTCTGCAGCTGAGCCCTTTATGACCTGGCTCCCAAAGATAACTTGGCGTTTGAGAGAGGTAGCCTAGCTTTCTTGTCAGCACCTTGAAGTGGGAATGAACTAAGCCTCTTGTTCAGCTTGTCTAGGGTGAAAACGTTGCTATCAATCAAGTGCTTGATTACGTGTTCCATTACGAAAGGAATGACACCCTCAAAGAGGTCATGCATAATGTCTGGTGGCAAACCTTGTGTTGCATCAAACGACTGGATGGCACTTAGGCAGCTTTCACCAGTTACACCATAGCAGTTGAATAAATTTTTGTCTGTCTTTACGAGCTCCACACGACGTGCATGAGCATCCTTGGTTCCCAGAGTGTATTCATGCTCCTGCCACTTTGCATCAATTTCATCTTTAGTGGCCATGCAAAAGCGGCAGATGGGCCCGATGAAAAGCACTCGCGAAAGCCACCAATCTGGTAGCTGGATAAGTTGTCACCGCACACATACAATGACCCCTTTACTATTTCTCCTATAAGCTCGACCCCTGCAGCCTCTAACTTGTGAATGTCAGCAAGGAGTGGCTGAAAAATTTTGTGCAGGCCGCCTTTCTGGACAAGCACGTTCTTTACAATGAGTACAAGATACTTCTCATTCAGTTTTGAGCGAAATTTAGAGGATGAGTTGAGAATTGTGAGGTACCCAGCTAACACCTTGTGCTTTCCACGCTTACTTCCTATAGGATTGCAAACATCAAACTCATCAAAGTAAAGTTGGAGAGCAAGCAGGCCTTCGTTGTTAGCATTCGAAAAAATGAATGCTGTTGAAAATAAGAGCCATCTGGCACATCCTGCAGTAAGTTAGCCTTGTGTGGTTGAATACATTGAAATTCACCACGAGCCTTTGCAACAGCCTGTATTGTCTTTAAAATTGGGACATACTCATAAGTGTCGCACTTTTCATCAGAGCAACTCACTCTGCGAGGAGACACAAATGTATACACGGCCTTCCAGTGGTTTCCTCTGCCTATCCTGGTTTTCAATTTTCCAAGCTTAGATGTGTCAACTGATGCTAGAGTCTCTTTAAACCCTGTTGTGAAGGCAATCACATCACTTGCTATCTCACTTATGGTACTTTCTGGTAACTGTCTGCCTTCCTGCCGCTTAAGAAGCAAAGAAGAAAGATGGGAGGTCGGGTCAGCCGCTTGAGCATCATGAACTTGCACCTCGTCGGCGGCTTGTTCAGACACGGCGGACCCACTGTATGCCACTTCCTCGCCTGCATCATCTTGGGCCTGCTGTAGCTCAGTAGGAGGTGCGCTGCTTGTACTACTCGAAGCAAACAGGTGACCATGATGACGGCTGACATGCTTGCGAAAGGAGCTGTAGAGCTTGTAAGTTCTGCTGCAGCCTTCCAGGTTACATTGACAGTCACCTTCGGTGCCACGCCATGTGCAGTAGTGACGTAAAAGGTGGTTGAAAGAAGGTGTCCTCTGTTGACACCGATTGCAGACGTAAGCAGCTACGTGCTCCATCTGAAATGAAAAATGCGACAAAACAATAATTTGTTTCTACTTTGCTATGTATGTAACTTTGAGGAAAGCAGTGGGCTAACACACAGCCTGGGAGTGTAAAATGTGGAACCGCTGAGCACAAAGGCTTTGGAAGTGTTTGGAAGGTGGGAAATGGGGAGGGGGAGGGGGATTTTCGACAGTGGCGCGGTGATGTTTTCTGAGCCCTGAGTGGGTATCAAGACAAAATATAACTTTATTAAATTTGGAATAACTAGCCTTGAGTAACTCACTCAACTTCGTTACAGCCATGAGGATTTTTTAACCAAAAATAAAAGCAAGAAATATGGAACGCCTTTCAAATCTCGCACTAGTGACATAATATGGGCAGCAGTGACATTATATGTACCAGAATTAAACACAGTTATCACTGCATTAACTGTTTTTTTTTAACATTCAAACGATCTGATTAAAAGAAATCGCTCTGCTACGGTTGTCCAGTCATGTTTCGTGGCGGGGGCTGTAATCGGCCACAACCAATCTTACAAACAAGCCCTTGTGGCATCGAGAAATCGCCAAAATGTGGCAGTGGAGTCGCTACTGCTTTATTTTTTTTATTACGTGGATTATTTGTTTGAAGCCTGTGATAAAATTGGTAATATTGCTATTAAGCTGAAGAATTCTCTATTGATCTGAAGCATTCTCTTTATTTGTATATTAACTTGTATGTATCTCACACCGTTGGAAATAATAAAGAATTCAAATTCAAGGAAGCACACTGGTCTTTTTTTTTGCTTTCCAACCAATTTTGACAAACTTCATGGGCTTGTTCAGTATTTGTAGCCGATTTCAAATATCTAATTAGTTTTAATGTGAGATAAGTAGTGTCCGAGTTAATTAAATTTTCCTTGATTGTTCTTGAGAACAATAGGAAAAAAAACTATTCAACAAAAAATTATCAGCAAGACATGAATAGATACCAGAAGTTGTGTAGAAGGAAATATGGGAAGCAGTTTTTTTCTTGTTTTGCGATCACACACGTTTACATAAATTAGAACTTTAAAGTTTGAACTACTCCTGCTAAACAATTAAAAATACGCAGTGTCTCGAGTTACGTCTGACGGAGCCCGAAATTGAAAACGAGTTACGTCCGACGGAACTTTAAGCCAGTTTCTAGAGCTACGCTCGACGGAACCCAGAATTGAAAACTAGAGTTATGTCCGAGGGAACTTTAGGCCAATGTTTTGAGTTACGTCCGGCGTAACGTAAAGCACTAAAAAAATTTTACAGCTAACGGCACCAAATACCGTGATGCTCTATATGTGTAATCTACACGCACCATTATTTAAAGAAGCCATGAAGACAAAATACAAGTTGGGTTTATTAGGAAGACTGCTTAGTCCCAATAACTGATACCAATATCATCGCAATCTTCAAACAAATAACGGAGATATTAAAGAAGACGTGTGAAGCAGTCGCAACCCCCTAGCCAATTTCCCGCAACTTTTCTATGACGTCACGGAACCTTGTTTGTGCGATTGGCGGCCGCCTAACTGACCTGTCCCGACGACACATGACTAGACATCTGTAATGGGGCCCCTAGTTCCATTTGACCGCATCACTTGAATGCTAACGTGCAGTTAACACATTGAAAATTATATTTTATTGTTGGCCCGTATGACGTCATTCTTGCTCATAACACGTCACTGTGGCGCAAAATTTGAAAGTTTTTAAATACTTCTTGCTATTTTTTCCTTAAAAAAACATCTTTTGCGGCTCTAATAGAACTGAGTGAGATACTGAGTCCTAGTTCTTTCAAATTAAATGAAGTTGTATGTTCTCTTCAAGGCTTCTTGAAATGGTCGCTTCTACGATACATGACCTAAAATTCTAAAACACATAGGTTGCTGCTTTATGGCCAAACTGGTTCGGAATGAGTAAATCACAGGCAGGTAACATTTTTGACAGCGCTGGTTCCACGTCGGCGAGTGGTCAGGAGCGTGATATAAGCGCCCACACGACTGCCCACACTACTGCCATACCACTCGTGGCGAAAAAGTAGGAAATTACGGGAAAATAATTACTTTCTTTGTTGAAATCGGGCCTCGCCTTTTATAAGTACCTGGTACTGACTGACTGTTGAATCGGGGGCGGGACAGGACATGAGTGTTATAACAGAGTGGAGAACCGGTCCCGTACGGTACTTGCGCATGCGCGCAACCAGTATTTACGTTTCTGCGCACGCGCAGTAGCACGAGTCGCCTAGCGGAGCGTACCGTGACCTTCTCCACTCTGCTGCAACTCTTTAATATGGCTAATGCGCCAAATGAGCTTCGACGCCTCATTTCGGCAGAAAATACAATGACGCTCTTGGCACAACTTCGACGCCCTTTGGCTTCATGCCAGGCATTGATGCCGTGTTTGATTCTTACCAGTTATTGTTACAAAATTAAACATCTGTATATTTTCGTTTACTACCTTGTTCAGAGAACACCTGTTATGCAGCCAAGTGATTGAATTCTTTTGCTTGTGTTTTTTTTTAATTTGTGGCAAGGCGTTATTTTAATTTGCTCCTCTTTGCAGCACGCAAATCAGCTAAGACAATTAGCCACTGTTTACGCTGGTGTAATGCATTTTTATGTAGTTTTCTCTAAATGAAAGTCCCCATCCCCAATAAGCAACAATTTTTAACTAACAAGTTCATCTTTGCCGAGTGCACCGCAGATTACGATGGCAGAAAAAGCTTATTCACACCTTCCAGGACAGCCGTACGAGACGCAGGGACTGGGGTTGGCGGGAAGCTTTGGGTGCTGATCACAAACGAAGGCCCCGCGCCAGCACCTGAGGATGTCGGGCTTCCGGCAACGCTTGCGACGAAAGCCAGCAGCTTCGATTTATCTGTTATAAGGGAAAAGGGCAGAACTAGTTAGTATCACACACTAGGCAGAACAATGACCATCATGCAATGAAAACAGACAAAGCCTTCACTTCTTTCGCCGTGGTAATTGCCATTCAAAAGCACACCAGAAGCCAGAAGGTTAAACTGCACTTGTGGCAAAACAAGACGATATGTCTTGCCTTCGCACACAACTTCTACTCCTATGCTTCCACTGTCATTGTAATGCGTACCACGCACGAAGAGCAGACACGCCAACATGAAAATGGCACGCCCCGATTCAATCAACCAAACAGCTAGGAAATGCTAGGTGGCACTCGTGCTTCGGCACACCGCCTGTCCTCGAGCAAAGCTCGGTGCCAGTGCGCACCGTCGTAGGGCACTGCGCACCGCGCCGGTTTTGGGGGCAACCGCGGTGCATGTTTATCGAGGACGCTATAAGTGACCACATCCCCTTTTGGAATGTGCTTCGTGTTTATTGTCATTTCTCCCATCAAGAAACTTCCAGCTCCGGACCAAAACGCTTTTCTGGAGCCAGCTGTATTAAGAACTTGCTTGGAAACCATTGCATAGCTGATTTTTCAGCCAAGTCAATCCAAAGACACTGTGCACCTTTTCCCACATTTCTGCTTCGGAGCCGCGTACCAAAAAATGCCTTTGTTGGGATTCACACTCTCAAGACTGCAATATTGGATGCTGTTCTTTTATCGAATGATAGCAACGCACAAGTGAGCATTTCGAAATCATTCGGATGGAACCTTGGGTGCTACACCATCATCTGGTGGCTGAAAGAGGCTGACAAGCGAAGATACTTTGTGAAGAGAGCTTTACGACAGTTCACAAAATAGGCAAGGCAAGGCGGGCGACCAACTGAAAAGCAAAAAAATGATTCAACGGTGATTACGAAGCTGGTGCTTACTAAATGAATGACTCAAGTGGTGTTTGTGGCAAAAAAGTATTCCTTTTCACCCCTTTTCTTACTTTAAACTGAATTAGCTCAAAACAATGTTTTTTATTGCATAGGTACTATTATTTCCTATATCTTCCAGGATAACCACCTCATTTTTTCCCTGTCATCTACATAAGTTGTCAGATCTATTGTGCCAGATTTGAAAATATGCACGCAGCGATTTTTTTCTTAACGCAATTTTGAATATGCAAATACAGCTAAAATTTCGGTACCGACGAAAAAAATCATAAGAAATTCAATTTAATATGATATTTCTAGTATAGTTAAAAGAGCCTAAAATTTGAAAGAAAATGATGAACGCATTACGTAGACACCTTTAGTAGATGCCGAGCAAAAAGGTACGTCAAAACGGTCAGAAATGCATGGGAAGTTTAGGGCTTAACATGTAACTTCAGCGTGTGCATGCAATGCCCCAACCGAAAGTGCACCACAAATAATAATGATACTCAAATGGCTAGCGAACAACGAAAATTGCTTTCACATTGGTTTTGAAGTCGAATACCGTACTTACTAGAGCGAAAATAAACTCCGAAAATCAATTGTATGCCTTGTTTAAGTGGCTGAACGTGATTGGACCAGGAGAGTGGTGACACGCCCGAGCCGAGGCAACCGAGCTGCCGTAGCCAATCCAGGAAACAGTGCAAACCGGTGGAGTTTATGTGCTACAAGCTGCGGTCCGTTTGGCTACTGATATTTAGCTACGAATATCTTTGCGTTTTCTGCAGCGGTTGTTGGTCAGTCATTTGTGTGATGTGGCAGAAAACGGCCCCAATGGTGCTAATTAAGCGGGCACGTACCTGGACATTATAGGGCCCTCTCAAGATGTGCACATGGCGAAGCAAAGCCCCGTGCACAACGCTCTACTCTGATGTGACGCTATTTTTACGCTACAAGCTGCCAGACCTTCATGAAGCAGCCGACAAATATGCCTTCGTCATCGACCCCAAGGTACCCCACGTGCGCGAACTCGTCGTGGCCATGTACTCTTTAGGTCTTCAAACTCGCCAGCGCAAAACTAGCGCTTCCAGCACTGGCAAGGACCTGCACAGAAACTTTGGCACACCCGGGACTGTGGAAGTGGATGTCGACAGCAACAAAGTGATATGCCATCGGGTTGGAGTTCGGGGTACAAATCTACGGGTAAAACGGCAGCCGAATTGCGCCACCAGCAAGTCGCATTGTTACATTCGACGATGAGGCCAACACGTTGATAGCACGCAGATCGACCTGCTAGCACCTGTTACCTGACACAGAGCTGCTCTACGCAGCGGTCTTTCACGCACTGTCCTGATACTGGAGACTGAGGTTGAACTGGACATCAATTGGCCCATAACTGGAAGTGGGCCCTGAAGGTGCTCAACGTCACCGATCTCGTCCAAAATGGGTACGCCCGGTTCGGCACCTATCTTTGTACCGTACTGGACACAGAGGTCCACAGGTGTCTCGACAAGCTAGTGCCGACAAGACAGCAGTGGGCATTCCCAGCAGGTCACAGCTAAAAAGCCTTCAAAGTGCACTTGGTGCCAAGTTCTCTTACCGGGCAAGTTCCTGATAAAAACTTTGAATTGATCACACTAATCTGTACATTCTAGGCACTTCTATGGAACACAGCCTGAGATTTCCAAAGTGTGCACTATGGTGAAGACCTGCATGGACAACGCACTGACAGCGAGCTCATACAAGGAACCCTGCAGCATTTACTCCCATAAGCTCTGGGAACCTGGAGCCGGAGTCTTGGTGCAGTTGTTCTCGGACCTTGTAAGTGCCGGGTTTTCTTAATAGACTATGGCAACTGAAAAACTTGAGCTCATCGCGCCTGTGCAAGGCCATTTCTAGGGTTCTGGCCATAGGACACGGCTTGAAGTTCCAGCTGATGGACATCCAACCCTGCTCAGGATGGACTGATGGCAACTTTTTGCCGGAGCTGACTTGTGGTGGCACCACACTGAGGAGGCGCGATCATGGGGATCAAAAGTAGCTGTGGCGACTTTGACAAAACTGTCTACCTGCTAGAGCTGTTCAGTCCAAAGCCCGGCAACGTTTCTGAGCGGGCCGTGCCAGGAAGGCCATGCCAGGCTCTTGACTGAAAGGGAAAGAAGGAACTGCTTGTCCGCTGCAAATCCAGCCCTGCCACCACCTGACTCCATGGAGGTGGGCTACGACAGTCCGCTCAACAGCTACAGCGTCAACAAGGACAATCCCAGTGTGGCCACATGAACTGTTGCCATGAGAAGTACTGCACAGCAAGCAGCCTAAGGCGGCAAGAGGTAGTTATTGAGAGCAGCTGGGGGTAGCGCTTGTACATGGCACGACTAGTGTCAGTCATGGAAAGGCTTGATGCGTTTTTTTTGTGCTGTGAGCATGTGCCTTCAAAGCAGATTTCCGGGGATAAGACCACAATTTTGTCGGGTCCGCCAATTGATGATGATGCCTTAGTGGCTTCCCCCTTTGTAACGGGGTGGCGTTGCACAGCGGCCTTATTCGCATACGCCACTGTACAATCACCTCAGCCAAAAATACAAACAAAATAATAAATAATAATATCAAAATAAAAAGAAAATAATTTTACCAAATTCTGTGACTAGTCTGACTTCTTTGCTCGCATTCTTCCCATATTGTTCTTTGCTCTTTTCCCCCCAACATTCTTACCTTCTTTTACAACTTCTACTACTGCTGTCCGTTTCACTTTTTCCGCTAACCTAAAGCCAGGGCCTCCGGAAGCTGGATGGCTCCATCACTGAGGACTGGACGGATACTTGTGCACTCCGTTACAATATGTCGCATGGTTTCTGGCTCATTTCCGCAGCCTGTGCATAGTTCTTCTTGTACCCGCTCGCAGATAAGCGTTTTTGCTCGCAAGCAACCCGCCTGGGCTTCAAAAACAAAAAGCAATGCACTCCCTTTGGTATAATCGAATAATTTTCCCTTGTGATCTCCTGCTTCCCGATCCTGTTGATATCTAAGGACTTCTCCGCATCCATCCCTTTTTTTCCAGGTCGTTGTATCTGTTTTTTTCACTTCATTTTTTATTGCCTTGGTCCTTTCCCCTGCACTTCCAGGTTACACATACTTTGTACTGAGCCTTCTGGTTATTTTCCTCCACTGTGTGTCCACGCTTTTCATGTGAAGATACCGTAACACTATGGCCGCCCATCTCTGGTTATCAATATTTTTAAGTCGTTCTTCAAAACATATTTCGCTCCGTGCTTCTCTCACTTCGAAGGATGCCCATCCCATGTCTCCCTGCACTGCCTCATTTGTTGTTTTACTGTGTGCTCCTAATGCCAATCGACCTATGGCCCTCTGATTTACTTCTAGCCCTGATTGAATCTCTGATTTGACATACACCACTGCGTTTGAAAAGGTGAGTGTGGCCATCGAGGCGCCACCTGGCGGGCATTTCTTTGGACTGCGGGCGAGCAGACGATGCCGCAGTTTCCACGCTCTGGCTCCATGCTGTGCGTGAAGTGTCATTTCTTCGGCTGTGTCAGCAGCGGCAAGTTAAGCAGTACTTTAAGCAGAACGTTTAAAACGTCCGAGAGCTGTCAGATTTGCCCATAAATTCCGCTCTGAACCCCCGAAGACGGTGGGCCACCCCACATGGCTTCGTTCCGCCGTGCCAGCAGGACGCCTGTCTGTCCATCCCAATTGATGTTTTACGGGTGCGGAGTACCTTAGGAACCGTGCAATGAGTCTGTGCGCATAGCATTTACCAATCGCAAAAATCCCACAGGCACCGGCACGATTCGAGCCTGTGTCTGGTATAGACCAGACAGAGTTAGTGTCAGTCATCTTACCCATTATGCTACGACCGTGAAGTTAGTAGCCGAGTGTCAAACGGCTTACTCCCACACCTGTACGGTGCAGAAGTACAGTGACCTCCCAGTGTCCATCCATGCACACACCACCATCAAGCGAAATTCGGTTTGTGCCGTGAGTTGCAGTTTCATTTAGGAAACAATCAAGGTGAACTCATGGCTCAAATCGAACGACGGTCGGGGCGCAAATCGGATGTCACCATGGGCCAAACTTGGTTGTCATTTCGAGTCCACGTACTCCGTACCATCGCCATCATCCACGGAGTGGAGATGCTGCCATTTTATTTTCTTAATTCTGGGCAGGGTGCAGTCATTGCCTTTACTTGGCGACGTACAGAAGCTACACGTCCGGGCGTCATTATGCCGTTGTTGGCTCCACCAACAATCAGCGTAAGCGCAAAGTGCTCATGCAAGAAACGTGTGCAGCGCACCACAACAAAAGAAGTGTCTGCATGTGCGGAGTCTATTTGCTGCACAAATTTCTTGCGTCCCTTGAGTGCCGGCGCGAATGGGTCGTCGCACTGAATCGGAAAGACTTCGAACCTAGCAAATTTGCCAGACTAAGTACAGTCGTACGCTGCTTTTGGAAGCGCCGTGTATTCACCCTCGTGCTCAGTGCTTATCACACATTTCTGTTCTCTGGAGGTATGCTTGGTTCATTTCATTGACGGGAAGCCAACAAAAACCAAACGGACGCCTACGCTGCAGCTCGGGTACGCGATAAAGTTCCGATAAAGCTCGGGTATGCGGAGCCCGCCCTGTCATGACGGGAAATAGTGAAACCCAGCCATAACGAACCAGGACAGAGCGAATTATGCTACATATCCAAAAAAAAAAAAAACAGTTACGGAAATACATGCGAAACATATTTCTTATAACGAACTTCACAACTGATATATCGAACTCGGCGTGCTTAGAATGGCTAATGCATGGCCTCCGAGCAGCGATTGAGATGTTGATTTGCCGTGACCACTGAGCAAAGGTTGCGTCAGACATTGCGCCTCGAATAGAGTGACATGACGCCTGACACTTTCCGCAACTGTTTTCGACCAGCGGAACTCACAACAGAACCTGCCCAGTCAGTGAATCCGGACCAAGACCAACCTTCCCAACCTCGCCTACCTTCCCGATGCTGTGCTGAAAAGAGTGTCCTTCGAAGATTTCCTGATTGTCGATGACGACGTTGCCGTCACTGTAAGCCCTTCGGACCCGGGCACCGTCAGCAGCACTGTCGTAATGCTGATGAAAAGTACCGAGGCAGAGGATGTCGTGAGTGAAAGCCGTCCGACGCTTCATGAAGTGCTTTCGGCAGTTGATATCATCTGCAAATATTTCTTCGATATTGAAGGACACGGACTCGAACTGGTGCAAACAATGCCTCATGTAAAAAATGCTGTGCTAGTTGACACTGCCAAAACGAAAGGAAAAACAAAAATCACTGCTTTATTTTTGAAGTAGGCAGTTAAGGTGGAAAGTAGCTTTATTATTTGCAATAAATCGATTGTTTTCTGTATGGTAATGACATACTTTATTTTGTTTGGTTCTGCATGCGGGGATGGCAAGGGGATACCCATGTATTGCGAACTCGTAACAATAAACTCATTATAGGCGGGTTCGGTTATATCGAACTATTGGATATATCGAACTAATTCTGGCGCATATTGCAGTTTACCATAACCAGGTTTGACTGTAGCTGTTCACGGATCGCACCCGCCGCTGAAATGCAAAAGTTCTTTTAGACAAGAAAACGGCCCTTAAATCTTGGTGTATGTAATCAGTTGCCCCTGTTTTGCAGCAGGAAAGCGTTATGCAGTGGCAAATATTGGTAAAACATATTTTACTTTTTATGCATCATGTGTCATGTATGACCTGCACAGCTAAAACGAATATTTCAGGGCCTGGTTTAACAACCAACCCAGTGCCAGGTATGAGAACGTGCATTAAATGACAACGCGTTCACGCACCAACAGCAGTAAGCCATGCTTATAAATTTGCATTACCCCGAGTGCGATCGGAGGCATTTGTTGATTGCGCCTACCCACTGACTTCTGGGCGTACGGAAAAGGCATGTTTTCTGACACGACCAGGCGTACTCTCGCTTTCGGCTCAACTTTTTCACGCACCCGAGCCGCAGCATACGTGTCCAGCTGAGTTTTGTCGGCTATCCGTCGATGAAATACATCGATTGAACGTACCTCCAGGGAACAGAAACATGCAATAAGGATTGAGCATGGCGGTCAATAAACAGTGTTTCCAAAAGAAGTGTACAACCGCACTAATTCTAGAAAATTTGCTAGGTTCAGTCTTTCCGATTTAGTGCTGAATCAGAAACCCGTTCGCTGCGGCACTCAAGGGACACAGAAAATTTGTTCAGCGAATGGACTCTGCACATGCCGAAACTTCTTTTAACTTCTTTTGTCGTGGTGCACGTCACACGTTTCTTGCATGAGCACTTTGCGCTTTCGCTGATTGTTGGTGTAGCCAACGGCGTAATCACGCTCAGACAAGTAGCTTCTGTACGTCGCCAAGCAAAGAAGATAGCGGCGACCTGCCCAGAATTAAGCAAGTAAACATCAATTGGGGATGAAAAGTCGGCCTTCCTGCTGGCACGGCAGACTGTTGCCTCACAGGCAACCCCCGCCAGGACAAAGCGCGTGCGTGGGGGGTGGCCCACCGTCTTAGTAGGTTGGGAACGAAATTTATGAGCAAACCTGACAGCTCTTGGATGCTTTAAATGTTCTCCTTAAAGCACCGTTGAACTTGCCGCTGCTGACATACCGAATAAATGACACTTACCGATTTTCTATGCTGTCAGGGCGTTTGATATCCACGCACGGCACGGAGCAACAGCGTGGGACTGCGGCATCATCTGCTCACCCCGCAGTCTCCCAGAAATACCCACCAGGTGGCGCCTCGATCGTTAGAAAATGGCGGCACCCACTGCACGATGAAAATTCTTGTCTTAGCTTCATGCAAACCACAGCTGACCAAAAGACTGCTTTGAAGAAGAGCCCTTGCCCGGTGTTGCTTTTCATGTTTACACAGCCTTGGACCTACCTGGTCGAAGTTCCAAATGTGTCAGGAGGGGGAACGTTGCTGCATACCTCAGTGAAACCCCCAAGAACCCTCTATCCAAGCCATAATAGTACAGCTATTTTGCTCATAGCTTAGGCCACCCACTTTGCGATATTGGTGAAATAAAAAGGCTGAACATGTTTGAACAAGTACTTTTTCATTTTTTATATTTGAGCTTTGCTCAGTGTTTGCCAGTGCATTTCATGTTTGGCTTGGCTTGCCCCATGTCTAATTGCCGCTGCGATTTGACACACAATCTGGCAATTTTTTTAATCTGCACAACATGCATTAATTAAGTGTTGTTAATTTAATTGTCAATTGTTAATTGTTAATTTAATTGTCAACTTAATTAAGTGTTGTTATACGTTGACTCTAAAAATGTTCCTGCCTACGGTTATAAACAATGTAAATCTATCTAGAACGTACACATTCTTGGGTGCCCTGGAGCCAAAAACAACAACAACCTGCTGCCATAGCTACACGAGTGTCGATACATCCGGTTGCCCCCCAAAAAGTTTTACACCTTGCACGCCTTTACCAGCCCCACTTCTAAAAATGTTTGTGTATGCTTGTGCAAGTTTTACTAGAAATTTTAAAACTACCCAATTCCAACAAACAAACGAAAGTTGCATGGATGCTGTTTTGGGAATTGTAGCCCCGGGGTGATGGCTCCTTTGCTTTTCAGTAAATCAAGATTAGTATTTTTGTGCACAAGGTTTGATATCAAGTCCAAAAGTCAAATGAATAGCTCCCATGGTTTGTGCAACTTGCCCCGGTACGAGAAACGGCCAGATTCGTTGGGGCACAGTCTGGTTAAGTGCATTAAGGGGGCCATGAAGACAAAATAGATTTGTTTTATTCGAAAGATTTCGTTTTCTATTATTGCCCCCCAACCCCGCTTGTCCGGAAGCAAACGATTTATTCACTGCGAAATTAATCAATTTAAGCTAAAATTTTTGCTCTCGTGACAAAACGTGTTTGAACGACGTTTGCAATGACATCACAACAGGTCTTTCCGCTAAACTTGGTGTGGAGCAGAGACTTGCTTACTGTTAGTCAACCTAGATGGCGCCACCACACAGCGGCAAGCCTTTTCTGCCTTAGGTTTGTTTGTGACCGTATTTAAACCTGGCTTGTGTTTGTTCATGAAGAAAATAATTGTTCTGTGAAACATTGTGCTCGCTCGACAAATATTGTCACGCAAGACACCGTCGCTTGCGTCAATTGGCCAGTGTCGCTTGGGACAACCCCAAAGCCCTGCAGCGCTGTGCATCAAAACAAAGCATAGTGCGCATAGCACCAACAGCAGTATGCATCGGTACTTATATGTTTACATGTGCTTTCGTAACTTCCACTGTTTGTCCCACCATTCTTACTGATATCAAAAAATGCGCCCTAAATTCAGGTGCAAAAAGCTCATAAGGCAAGCTTGTACGCTAAGCCTAATTTACGTTTGCTTTTTCCGGCCTCCGCCAATGGCAGAGCTGGCTGGTATGACATCATAGGTTCTGTTGCAGTAAATGAGCTAGTGGGTCGCATGGCCATTCCCTATTTTCCTAATTATACAGCTCATTTGAGCAAAGTTTATGTTAAAAGTGGCATCAACATGATTCTAATAAGGCAATCTTTCAAAGGAACCAAACTTTCATTTTGTCTTCATGGCCCCTTTAAGGAGAAGCTAGTCGCATTCCAACCCTTTGTTGTCAAGAAGCAGCTGGAAAAAGACTGGAACAGATCAGTAGTCCCGAAAAGACCTCAGTGTATTTTGGCATGGCTGTGGCCTACACTGTAATGTTTCTTGAACTGCTACTAGTGCCACAGAGCTCTACCCATTTTGCAGGCTCTGTAGTATGTAAAAAAATTTGTCTTTATTTAAGGGGACACTACAGGCTCGTTGATTGACTGCGGGGTTTACAGGAGCCATGAAGACAAAACATAGTTGACAAATAGAGGTGAAGCCACTAGCGAAAGGTAGTGATTGCTGAAGGTTTTGGGACAGAAATATTTATTCCCTCCTCCTCGCAGAAAATATTCAAAGAACAGAACTGAATTACAGAGAGACAATGTAGTACTAAACCAGTGATAGACAGGTCCATTATTCTAATAGGGGAAGGTGAGGGTGGTTTGTTGGCTAGCCCAGCTGACACTGCATGGAAGAGAACCACGGCAGTGCGGGAGTGCACTGGCTGAAACACAGCCGCAGTGCAACACCGGGCCAGACATGGCACCAGGCTTGGGGTCTTGCGTGCTAAACCCGTGCCGGTAAAGACCCCAGGGAGAACCCGGCTGCATCCCCCCTGCATGCCATTTGCAGAGAATGCACGTGGCAGTCTGCCAGGGGTGGGGTGAAGTGCATGTAGGTTAGGTTAGCCGTAAGAAGGTGCCACGGGGTTGCTGTGTCCTCCCGATCGTAGATCGGCCCCATCAGTGTCTCTAAGCTCAGCAGATGCACTGCACCGGGGGTTTGAGGAAGGATTAAACATGGGGACGGTGAACACTTGCCCCAAATACAGGCTGCGTTGCAAGAGGGAGAACAGTCTAATGATACTGGTCAACACACAATATTGTCGTACAAGGCAGGAACTACGTGGAAGTTGAAAACCAGCAATTAAAAAATGGCAAAAATATTTATGGGGACACTGGGTAACTTGTTAAACTGAATGCTGAGGACCATATCTTCTCAATGCTTGCCACCATGTTTGTTAAAAGCACAGGTACACATACACATTATTATGTTGCTTTAACTCTACTCTCATTTCCCATTTGAAGACCTCAAAAGGACTAATCCTGTCCTTGGCATTGCTGACCATGCCCAAATACAATCTTTTAGTAGCAGTGGAAGGCAAAGGGACAAGTAACTACTATTTCCAGAATCTTTAAGTCTTACCTGCACAGAGCATGCAGGGTAAGAGAACCTGTAGACTGCTTGCACACCGCTGCCACCAGTGATGCCGTCTGTTATAAAAGCAGGTGACGCAAGTCTCCCACACTGATTGATTGGTGGGCTGCGCAGCAATGCACCAAGTAGCTCGGAAGCCAGCCCGTGTCGAATCAGCAATCTTGACACTGCATCGAATGAGATTCGTTGAAAGGCTAATCAATTTGCAAATAAAGCTACAGATGCGTTGACATTAACAGTGTAATCCATTTAATACTTCATCTGGGAATTGAAAAAAGAAATCAAGTTTATCGTCTATGAGAGGAGCAGTTGCGTTAGCTTTAGCACTTCGCAAAGATGATGGCCGATATTTGCGAGGGTGTATTTGTTACCACGAGCAAGGCTGATTTTGGTTCACTTAGCGAATGAGGCAAAAGTCCCACAAATATTTATACTCGCGTGTACAACAACTCCAGTTAGGTCGCCATATTTTTGGCAGAGGAGAGTTTTTATGCAGGTCGCTGCGTCGATGCCATGTCCATCATAGCGTGCAGTAATTTTCTTTCAAGGGGGGGGGGGGGATGCCTGTCCTCTCTTTTCTGTTTGGGGGTGCCTGTCCGCCTTTTTGTTTCTAGGAGAGTGGTTTCTCCGATACCTTGAAATGCATTAGGAAGACACAACTTGAGGACCTATTCATCGTTATTATCACCGACATCCTATTTAGGACTGCAGCATGAAGACCTGTCCATCGAACTTTACCCGCTGTTGTGCTGCGCTTCCAGAGTCCATTCTTTGCTCCAAACGTTATTTCACACCTCCATCAAGTAAATGGTCGTCCCTTTCTTCTAGACCCGTCTATGAACGTTCATTCTTTTACCCTGGTGGTCCACCCTTTGTTAGTTCATCTCACCGTCAAAATTGCAAGGTTGAGAACTGCCTGATATGCTGTCTCAATGATGCAGTTTCTTTCACTTTCTTTGATCCGGGTAAGTTTGTGGTACGGCAGGCTCTGCAATATACTGGCCGTGATCAGTGGTTGCACGAGTCTCATCATTTCTTTTCTCTTTTTTTGCTCTTCTCTAGGTTGGCCGTTTGGCTTGTGAGCAATAATTGGTTAAATATTTTGTTTTGGCAACTGTTAGGAACTACCCGCTCGTCTAGAACCATGCAAATCATTCCTACAGGAGCCATGACGACAAAGCACAAGTTTGTGTTATTCGAACGATTTCATGTTTTATGCTGCCCCCAGAGCTTGTCCGAATGCAAACGATATTTTATTCACTGAGAAATTAATTATTTAGGTAAAAATTTTATTTTCCCGCTAAATCGTGCGTTTCGTGGTCTGCAATGACACCACAGGGCCTTGTTTACTGTTAGTGAACCTAGATGGCGCACCACACCGTTTTCTGCCTTTGGTTTGTTTGTGAACGTATTTGTACCTAGCTTGCAGTGCTGCCAACTCAAAGGAAATTTCCCTAACTAGAGAAATTTGGTTGTCTTTGGGGGGAAAAAAAAAGGGAAACGTAACACCTACAGAATTCTTTGCGTCTACGTGGACTTCTGACTTCAGTTGTGTAATCCCGCCATTTGTTAAGTTTAGCATTTATTTCAATATATACCTATGAACTTCAGTTTCTCAATAAAGCGCAGATATCTATTTCACATAAATGTGCATCCAGCAAAGCTGTCACCCCTACGTTTGACATTGTTGGTGAAAATTTAAAAAGAACATGACTGATGAATTTCATATACTTGCTCGCTCGAATACCTCATGCACTGTGCATCGTCTGTGCTCATTTCTATTATTCTTGTTTATATACTTGCCTGGTATTACAAGTGCAGTGTTCTCTAGTGCGAGATTTTTGTGTCAAATGTTGTGTAGTGCAAGATTTCCCCTTTTTGTGACAAATGCAAACACAAAAAACCTTGCGGTTGTGTGAACTTTGATAATCATATTGGGCACTGTGCGGCAATATTGGAATCACCTTTTGCCGTCGCTCGGGCGATCGCTGTCATGGGGTTGCCTTAGCAAGCGATTGAGACGAGCGATTGCGTATCCCTGTCGCATCGCCCGCAAAAATCACTCCATATAGTTAACACTAAACACATACCCTGAGAGAAAACATCTAATAACAGCATTCACCGAAAACCTAGGGAAATCTAGGGAATTTCTTCATCCGAGCTAGAGGAAAAGTGGCTTTGCAGGTTGGCAGCACTGCTGGCTTGTTTTGTTCATGGAAACAATCGTTTCGTGAAACATGGTGCTCGCTAGACAAATACGGTCACGTAAGACATCGTCGCTTGAGTCAATCGGCCAGTGTCGTCTGAAACCACCTCAAAGCCCCGCAGTCTTGTGCAGCTAAACCAAGCATAATGCATGCAGTAGCAACAGCAGCATACGCATCCGTACTTCTATGTTTACGTGTGCTTTCGTAACTTCCACTGTTTGTCCCACCATTCATAGGGCTTTAAAAAGAATGTGCCCTAAATTTAAGCGCAAAGAGCTCATTCAGCAAGCTTATAAGCTCTGCCTAATTTGCAATTGCTTTTGCCGTCCTCCACCAATCGCAGAGCTGCCTGCTTTGACATCATAGGTTCTACTGCAGGAAATGAGCTAGTTGGTGGCATGGTGGTTCCCTTTTTTCCTAATTATGTAGCTTATTTGAGCGAAGTTTAAGTTAACAGTGGTGTCAGTATGATTCTAACAAGGCAATCTTTTCAGTGAACCAAACTTGTGTTTTCTCTTCATGGCTCCTTTAGGTGGCTGTTCTCTGGGAAGATATTCGTACTTATTTTCAGGGTGCTTTTTAGCTTGGTCGCATGGCGACATCTGTCATTTACCAAACCGAGCCTGCAGTGAAGACATAGCTGTGGGAATGTTTAAAAGTATTTTGAAAACTAATGGTGTTAGATGCTAGATAGCGGGCTTTATTATAGCTGTTTTCGTATTATAATTTTGATTTCTGAGACCGGCATTAATCGTTTGTCCCTTGCTTTATGTCGGTCGCCTGCTGTTGGTGCTGGAATAAGTCCCATTGCAAAACACAGCGCGGTGGCTCAATGAGTAAAGCGTTGCATTGCTCAGCCCAAGGACGCTGGTTCAATTCCCGGCTGCAGCAGCCATTTTTCTGATGGAAGCAGAAAACAAGAATGCCAGTGCGTCGAGATTTTGTGCTCGTTAAAGATGCTGAAGTGATCAAAATTGTTCCGGAGACTTACTACGACATGCATTGTTGCCAACGAGTAGCTTCGGGGCATGAATTATTCGAAATTTGTATTTTTAATCATCTGGTGGAAACACACTTTGGTGTGATGGCCTTAGTTGCGGGCACAGCTGGAGACGGTGCCAGCTGGACATGCTACCACGGGCTGGGCGTAGCATAAACTTCACCGTGCAGGCTCAGCACCTGGTGAAAGCACGTCCTTTCTTTCCTATCCCACGTCGTACAATGGTCCTCTTTTTCAAAATTCGGTTGCCATGGCACAACATAACAGGTTCAGCAGAGCCCTCGACTATTGCTGCTAGAGTCGTAGCTTCCGGGTGGCAGTGGTGACGTATTTCCGTGGACGACTGATGAGCACGGCTGATAGCAGATGGCTAAGGCCCACAAGGGAATCGGAAAATGAGCCTAATGACGCTACCACGTTAAAAACAGAAACCAGAGGGTTATTCAAGCAGAGCTTGCATTGGCTGACTTGCTCTGTCATCGCTTGTCTGAAACCCTCCTCCCCCACCTTCTCCCTCTTTGGCCGTAGCTAGAAGGCGCTCCAAGTGGTGCGCTGCGTCATTCCATACTTCCAGCCAATCCCACGTGCTCTGTCCTTCCGGAGAAGGGAAAGGGACATTCACTCGCTCTGTGCATGCTGTTTCTTGCCAGTTCAAGGCAAGAAACTACGTTAGAACGATGGTTTGGGCTAGTTGGCGCATACTAACTGAATTCGAAAACAGCGAAAAAAGAGGGGACAAGAAACGACAGAACACGGCACTGATTAGCAACTGGTTGGTTTATTCTGCGGCTTGCAAAATATACCAAGGAAGGAAGGCGAGAAGGAATCCTTATAAAAAGGAAGTGCATCCAACAATACACACAAAACACAAGATCTATAGGTGGTATTCGTTGAAAAGTTTAGCTGTCAATTTTTCCGCTTGGCAACACTGGAAACGGCTATGGACATGATGCTACTTAGGCCACTGCGCCCGCACGCCGAAAATAAACATCAAAGTGCATCGTCTGCTCCGTTTCAGTCCGATTCTAAACAGTGGCGTCAACAGAGATATTATAATTCGCACACACACTGGACTCGAGGCAATACTTTGCGTTAGGTGAGGTAGAGTTTGTAACATGAAACACAGTCATGTGTTTCACAGTCGTGCTTAGCACAGACAAGTACCGCCATCCCGCAGAGCCTGACGTAACGAGTGATCGCGCACTCACACGGTTGCCTGCATGCGCGCCTCGCCAGTGAATACAAGCAATACACGTGCATTAAACAAAAAGTTAGCAATGCTGATACAGCACAGAGATATAAGACGTCGCCAGAGGCACGAAGCAAAGAAAGGCAATTCTGGACAATGCAGATTGGTTTTTGTAAGAATCCAGATAGCGGATTTCCTTACCTCGTATTTAAACATACGGATTACTAACACAATCGCCGCCTGCCTTGTGAATGAGGTAAGCAAAGATTTCATGCTCGCGCTGACCCTTATACGTTCGTGCAACACGCGTATCATGGAATCTGGGCGAGCACCCGTGGTCGTGACAATGTGTGGCAAGGTTGCTGCCAGTACCTGTTTTTAGTGTGTTTGCATGCTCGTGGAGACGATCATTTAGGCAGCACCCGGTCTGCCTAAACGATCGTCTCCACACAATGGAGCACCTACATTCGACGTAAGGTTTTGTGTGGCCTTTTCCGCAAAAGGTTCCCTTTGGCTCATTTGTGTTAACTTGCCTACAAAAGCCACCCAGTTTGTTTGGTGCAGAAAACGCTACTCCTACCCCGGCAAGTCCCACTACCTTTTTCAACATGTGCCAAACCCCATGCACATAGGGGACGACAGCGATTTTCACTGGCCTGCCCTTCAATGATCCAGCTTCACTGCGTTTGTGAATTTGCCCTAGCAACACTTCAGCTAAGTCACGTAGCAAGGCAGCTGGGAAGCCTGCTGACAGGAGCCTCACAATCTGTGAATCGAAACTGGCCTCTACTTCATGCGGGCAAGACCTCTTTTAAGGGATCCCCTTAAAGCAGCTAAGCCAATGCTCTGTTTCGCGATTTCGGAATAGGACGAGAATGGAAGCAGGCTTTTCTTTGAGTGGGGCGCATGCTTCCAACGAACATGGCTTGGCCTGAAATGCAGGGGAAGGTCCAAAAACCGCAGCTCATTGTCCGAAGGAAGTTCTCTTACAAGCATGAGACCAGCTAGGGTGGTCTCGAAAATGTCCGTGATGCGCTCCATTTGCTCGCCCAAGTCACCAGTCACACATTCGAAAAGCACAAAGAAGGCATCTACGCAGCAGAAACAACACAGTTTTGGAGGCACGAAGTATAACCTCCAGTTGCCGGCTGTATCGCGCCAGCAGGACGTCGCTATGCTTCGTGCCTCCAAAACCGTGCGCGTTTTCTGCTATGTAGACGACATCTTGGTGCTTTTCAAAAAGACTGGCGACTTGGACTAGCATGTGCAGTGCATCATGGACATTTTCGAGTCCAGCCTAGCTGATTTCGTGCCTACAAGTGCTCGTTGATTGTCTGTAGGGTTTAAAGGAGCCATGAAGACAAAACACAGTTGCCAAATACAGGTGAAGCCACTTGCGAAAGGTAGCGATTGCTGAAGGTTTTGGGACAGAAATAATCATTGCCCTCCTCCTCCCAGGAAATATTCACAGTACAGAATGTAATTACAGAGTGACAATGTAGTACTAAACCAGTGATAGACAGGTCGATTAGTCTAGCAGGGGAAGGTGAGGGTGGTTTGTTGGCTAGCCCAGCTGACACTGCATGGAAGAGAACCACGGCAGTGCGGGAGTGCACTGGCTGAAACACAGCCGCAGTGCAACACCGGGCCAGACATGGCACCAGGCTTGGGGTCTTGCGTGCTAAACCCGTGCCGGTAAAGACCCCAGGGAGAACCCGGCTGCATCCCCCCTGCATGCCATTTGCAGAGAATGCACGTGGCAGTCTGCCAGGGGTGGGGTGAAGTGCATGTAGGTTAGGTTAGCCGTAAGAAGGTGCCATGGGTTTGCTGTGTCCTCCCGATCGCTGATCGGCCCCATCAGTGTCTCTAAGCTCAGCAGATGCACTGCACCGGGGGTTTGAGGAAGGATTAACCATGGGGACGTTGAACACTTGCCCCAAATACAGGCTGCATTGCAAGAGGGAGAACAGTCTAATGATACTGGTCAACATACAACATTGTCGTACCAGGCAGGAACTATGCGGAAGTTGAAAACCAGCAATTAAAAAATGGCAAAAATATTTATGGGGACACTGGGTAACTTGTTAAACTGAAAGGGGTCCTGAAATGCCTTCCGCCGATGCATGGATGTACATGTAACCAAATAAAGCAATGTATTAGCAATCTCCTCCTGCAAGAATTTTGTTAAAGCGATGAGTATTAGCTGAGAAATCGTAAATCAAAAACCGCGCATAATCGTCGCGCCGTATTTCCTCCTCCTTTCAACTGTTTCTTCGCTGTTGGCTTCCCCTCCCATGATGCTCCGCTCCTCAGCGGTGACGTACTTCCTCTATTGCGCTCCCACAGACTGCCGTCTGCTACGCGCCAGCTCTTTCGGCTTTTTCATCTTTGTAGACACCATGGACACTCCTCTAAAGGCTGGAAAAGCGAACGAAAGACCTGGCCGCATGTGTGCGGCCTGGCCTGGCCCTTTCGCGGTGTACGTAGCTGCAGTTGGTATCGGCGGCGAACTCGCAGCCGCGCGGGGAGAATCGTGCGCTCGTTCCCTTTGGTGCACCGCGCACTGTTTATCCAAAAAGCGCGGTCTCAGATGTGGCCCCGCTGGTGCCGGGTGTTATTTTGCGGTGGTTGTAATTCCTACTACCGGCGGCATGTGAAAAAGACATTTTAAACCACAGAACCCGTGCACAAAACGCGCCGGATCGGATCGCTTTATCAGCGGCGATGAACGGGAAGGCGCAGAGCAAACCAACGCCGCACTCGATCAGCGAGAACCCGTGTTCTGGCAAGCTGCACCCATGTGTTAATTGCATTCAACACTGACGGGAAAGCGTTTGTTTGCACTTGTTTGGATAGTCGTAAAATGTCCAAACACTCCGGCACTCCGCTAGCAGATCAGCCGGCGAGACATTTCGGAAAACATTTGACAGATGGCGCCGTATGCATTAGTGTGTCGCTACGCAAAACTGATGAGACGCTCTACTAAAACAAACTTCCCTCGCGGTGTTTACGTAGCGGGACGCAAAAATTTAGCGTTTAGCATATGCAAAGGCCACAAACGCGGTACTAAAACTCAATTAGCAGCAAAATAGCGTGCGTATGCGAGACCGCTTGCGTTTACAAAGCTGCACGCCGAGCGCGTACGTTTCAAACCTAGTGACATCGTTTAAATACACTGGCAAGCACAGTGTAACGTAGTCAGATATCAACCGTATGCTCAGGCGACAAGCAAGAGCTTGTTTTATGTGGGGCGGAGATTGCGCATAAAGGCCCGTTCGCATTTGCGACGAAAGCGAGTGAAAGCGGCAGGAATTCCGTAGCTTTGTCGCGCGACGATCTTTTTTGTCGAATGGTCGGGACAAATTTTCGTCGCGCGACAGAATTCCCGTCGCTTTCGCTCGCTTTCGTCGCAAGCGGGAATGGGAAGTTCTGCCGCTGCCGTCTGCTACGCAGCTCGGAGGTAACCGCGCGATCTGCTCGGGCCGGACGAACGCGCACACTCCCGCACGGCAGCGCCCCAAGCGGCAGCCGTCCGCGTACATCGCTCCCGGCGTCCGCCTGGAGCCCGCCCTCGGCACAGTAGCCAGTATATTTGAAAGGCACTATAATGGAGGAGATTTTTTGCTTCCGATGAACCTAGTTCTTTGCCCCTGTGTTTTTAAATACGTGAAGTGGTTAGCACGTCGTCCTCACGCAGCTCTGTATCGTCGTAGCATCGCTGATTGTCCGAACGAAGCTTGCAGCTAAGCCAATGCAGCGACCGAAGCTGTGTGTGTGTGTGTGCATCGCCTCCTGTGTGTTGTGGACGCCTTCGTTTCGCGATGAAATGCGACATTGTACTTCTGCGGGTGGATAGTGCTTCCCATGGTCTGGATTATCTTTCTCGAACGACGTACCACTCAACCTCGCATGGGGTATGCGTAGTGTGCCTGGCCTTCTCGCTTGCGCGCCAGAGTTGTGACTTGCTGGTCGTCCCCGCAAACCGGGTGTTAGGTGAGTGCCGAATTTACGACGGGCAGGAGGAGGCAACCATCGTCTGTCAATCGCGGTTCAGACTTGAAACGCATGTTGTGACGGTGCGTTCGTTCGAAACGCATCTCTGGATTGTTTTGAAGTTGAATAAAATGTACGCGTCAAACCCGGGCATTCGGCTCAGGGCGTTCTCTGCGATTGCACCAAAGAAGTGCCACGGGGCTTTCTTTATGGTACGTACTCACGTAAGATAAAATCCATGTCGTGTTATGGCCGTGTTGCATTCAATACAAACGGTTAAGCCTTTGTTTACACTTGTTTCGTTTGTCGTAAAATGTCAAAGCACTCCGGCACTCCGCTGGCAGATCAGCCGGCGAGCCGACGCTGAGCAGACGACACATCTCTTTGCCGGAAGTGCGTGAAAAAGCCGCCCAATAGCAGGATTTCTACCTCGTGACGAACATCAGGGAATCGATGATGTAGACATGTGAAGATGGCGGCGTCCAAAAACACGAAGGAAAGGGTGAGAAACTGGCGACAAACTTTGCAACAAAAGTGTGAGCTTTCCGCTGCGCGTAAAAGAGTAATACTTGGCACAAGTGACGTTGACGACCCAATCTAACGATTGCGCTAGTTCATTTAGTGTGCTCAAAATGCCTTTCAGGGCCCCTTGAATGCTGAGGACCATATCTTCTCAATGCTTACCACCATGTTTGTTAAAAGCAGAGGAACACATACACATTGTTATGTTGCTTTAACTCTACTCTCATTTCCCATTTGAAGCCTTTAAAAGGCCTCTACGTCTCTTTCTTTCCTTAGAATGGCTGGCCATGCAAAGAAGTTATATGCCCAAACAATCTTTTGGCAGCAGTGGAAGGCAAAAGGACAAGTAACTACTTTTCCAGAATCTTTAAGTCTTACCTGCAAAGAGCATGCAGGGTAAGAGAACCTGTAGACTGCTTGCACACCGCTGCAGTCACCAGTGATGCCATCTGTTATAAAAGCAGGTGACGCAAGCCTCCCACACTGATTGGTGGGCTGTGCAGCAATGCACCAAGTAGCTGGGAAGCCGGGCCATGTCGAATCAGCAATCTTGACACTGCATCAAATGAGATTCATAGAATGCTCCATTTATTTGCAAGTAAAGCTACGGATGCCGTGACATAAACAGTGTAATCCATTTATACTTCGTCTGGGAATTGAAAAAAAAAATCAAGTTCATCGTCTATGAGAGGAGCAGTTGTGTTAGCTTTCGCACTTCATGAAGACAACGGCCGATATTTGTGCGGATGTATTTGTTACCACGAGCAAGGCTGATTTTCGTTCACTTAGTGAATTAGGCAAAAGTCGCACAAATGTTAATACTCGTGTGTACAACTCCAGTTAGGTCGCCAAACGGAGCATAGGCTTAGCTGCTTTAAGGGGCTCCCTTAAGAGGTCTTGCCCGCATGAAGGAGAGGCCAGTTTCAATTCGCAGATTGTGAGGTTCTTGCCGGCAGGCTTCCCAGCTGCCTTGCTACGTGACTTAGCTGAAGTGTTGCTAGGGCAAGTTCACAAATGCAGTGAAGCTGGATCGTTGAAGGGCAGGCCGGTGAAAATCGCTGTCGTCCCCTATGTGCATGGGGTTTGGCACATGTTGAAAAAGGTAGTGGGACTCGCCGGGGTAGGAGTAGCGTTCTCTGCACCAAATAAACTGGGTGGCCTTTGTAGGCGAGTGAACACAAATGAATTAAAGGGAACCTTTTGCAGAAAAGGCCACATAAAACCTTACGTCGAGTGTAGGCACTTCGTTGTGTATGGAGTGCCTCTGCCGTATGGGAAGATCTATATGGTCAGACCGGGTGCTGTTTAAACGATCGTCTCCGCGAGCATGCAAACACACTAGAAACAGGTACTGGCAGCAACCCTGCCACACATTGTCACGACCACGAGTGCTCGCCCAGATTCCACGATAAGCATGTTGCACGAACGTATAAGGGTCAGCGCGAGTGTGAAATCTTTGAAGCTTACCTCATTCACAAGGCAGGTGGCGATTATGTTAGTAAGCCGTCTGTTGAATTACTAGGTAAGGAAATCCGCTATCTGGATTCTCACAAAAACCAAGCTGCATTGTCCAGAATTGCCTTTCCTTGCCTCATGCCTCTGGCCACGTCTTATACTGCTGCACTGTATCAGCATCGCTAACATTTTTATCAATGCACGTGTATAGATCTCGTGTTTTGAGTGTATTGTTGGATGCACTTCCTTTTTATCAGGATTCCTTCTCGCCTTTATTCCTTGGGTATATTTCGCAAGCCGCGGAATAAACCAACCAGTTGCTAGTCAGCGCTGTGTGTCGTCGTTTCTTGTCCCGTCTTCTTGCGCTGTTTTGAAATTCAGTTCAAGGGAAGCTTGGCCACAGGTTGGTCACCGTTGCTCCACAACACCAAAAAGCAGGCAGCAGACCAGCTCTGAACAACACGATCAGGCCCAGTAACTTATGCACGCTCTGTAAGCTAACCCAGTTTTGGAAATTAGAAAACTTGGCGAAACGATGAGAGTGGGCCACAGATAGGGTTCAGCAATTTGGAGTTGGGCATTTGGTGTGACAAGGAGTCTACGAGACATTCATTTACAGTTTCAAAGAGTTGGACAAGCTTTGCGTGCACTCTTGTTCCAAGTAGAAGAGAGGGTTTATGCTTGGATAGAAGCAGCATAGTGCTACAGAACTACTGCAATCGCAAAATCATGTTCAAATGGTAGCAGCTTCTGTCACTGTCCACCAAGCATTGATTGATTGTAGGGTTTAACACGCCGACACAACGCAGGCGATGAGGCGCATCGTAGAGGAGGGCTCCGGATTAATTTTGACCACCTGGGGATCTTTAACGTGCGCCGAAATCTCGTACACACAAGCGTTTTTGCTTTTCACCTCCATCAGAAAAGCGGCCGCCGTGGCCGGGAATCCACGAAGCATGCAAACCAGTCCCTGTGACATAATAGAGGCAGTACAAGGAAGTGGCAGACCAACTGCCATTGTTACACCCATCTCTTTCCTCCTTAGTATATAGTTTAAAATCTGTGCCAGACCATTTTGACCGTGACACAGCAGTTTTTTGGATGAACCAAAGTGACTTGTCTTCATGGTCCCTTCAAAGGAATCCTCATAAGAATTGATTTCGGGCCATATATGTGGCTGCATTGACTATTTAGTGGACATTTAGAAATGGACAGCATGAATAAACTACTGCAGGAACGTCAGACTGGCTTAGACGTTAAATCCACGCTACTTAGCCTTCAAAATTTGTACTTCTTGCCATTGTATGGGTACTATTCACGTTCTGCTACTTTACAAACAAGCTGCACAGATTCAACATGCTAGAAATCTGCTTAATTCACCTCAGTAGGCCGCTAGCAGACTCTAGCTAGCTAGGGTCATCCTAGGGTCGGGACCGTGTTTTCCCTTGTTTTTTCCTCTCCCACCTGCTCTCCGGGTGCGTGCCGCATTCCAATGGCAGGTGCAGTGGCACTGCTCCCGCGTGCTCCCAAGTGCTCTGTCCCCTACTCCTCACTGCACGATGCCACTGCTCCTTCTCTCTCAATGGAATTCGCCAAGAGTACATGCTTGTTTGGCATCCAAGGTAGCTCAGTGTTATCAGGCAACTCTTTTCTGCTGTGATTTGTGGAATACCGGATACACTTTTCGGGAAGAACGGCGACAGCCTGAACCGCGCGCACAAATTGTCAAACGTCTCGCGCGACAACCGGAGCAGCCTCCTGAACTCGAAGTCTAAGTATTTGTTTGTCACCTGTTTGAAGTACCCGTTCACTCGGTGACGGTCGACCCGTGCCACTTTGTACAAAGCAATAGAAAGGGCACAGTCAAATTCCTCGTCGCTGTCGGAGTCCACAATTTCCATGGCCGCAGCCGGCATGCACGCCATTTCGAAAAAAAAAAAAAAAAAAAAAAACCACGCGAGCGCGCAAACGCGGACCGCAGCAGACGACGTTTGTGCACTTTTGCCCTCGATTCGGTCGCTGCACGGAAAGCGCTAGTGTACGGCTGCACTCGCACTGAAAGAACTGGCGCTGCACTTGCACGGCACTTTTGTGAACTAGTGCAGAATGTGTAGCCAAATCGAGGAGACCATAAAGTTCCCCTTTGAATGTTTTGCATCGAAGTTCCGCTTTCGGCGCTTTGAAAACCATCCCTCCAAAAACGATGAAATGGGCACTGAAGGCAAACAGCGATTGTTTTCTAATAAGGTCCGATGTTGAGATAATTGGTCGAGCATATTTAAGGGGATGTACAGGGCAGCGTAAGACAAAGGATAGCGAGGATGCACAAGGCACGTTGTCCTTGTGCGTCCTTACCGCCTTTCGTCCTCGCTGTGATTCCAGGAAGCAAATCCGTTTTGACGCTTGGACCGGCCGCTAAAAAGGCCGCAAACGTGACATGCCGTGCGCACCTAGCAGTACCCAACTTACCACTAACTTCACGGAGGACTTGCACGGCGGGCACTGGCGGGCTCCAAGGTGACAACGCTTGCGCGCTTGCGACGAGCACGCAGCAGCAAAACACGTCTCGGCACGCCCGCTTTGACAACCTACCGCTGTCAGATGGTGGAGGGACAACCTTTCCTCCATGCTTGCAAGTTGCAACTTGCACCAGCTTGCACCTGTGAACTTCACGAGTGAACTTCGCACAAAAATGCCGCCTCCACGACCATGCAGACCACGCCACTTTGCTTTTTTCCGGACTCCGGACAACAGGCCCATTCAACATTATTATGCCTGTTGTTTTGCCACTAACTCACCCGCCACTCGAAGGCGCCACTCACCAACCCTCATAGGCGTAGAATCTGGACAGTAGTGCGAGCAGACTGGCCTCTTTCACTCTATGTTAAAAGCCAAGACACATAATTAAAAACTAAATAGAATACCAATATAAACAAACTGTGTAAAAAATTTACAAAAACAACATTCATTTTTGTCAAAATCAAACGCCGTAACCGTATCAAAATGGTGCTGTTGTCGGTAAGTATGCTCTCCTGCTCTCCGTCCATGGAGGCAAGGTCAGTGGCCTAGTGAGAAACTCAATTTGTGGAGGATCTTCGTCCGACATTTTTATTACTGCCGCGAGTTGCGACACGCCGACTATAAGCTGCTGCACTGCTCTCCTCTCCTCGGAGTCCCGTTGCCACCGACGCCCGAGGCGCCCCCCGCTTGCGGAGAAGAGAATAGCCGGCAGCAGCAGCAGGCATCGCCGGCTCAGGCCTGTCAGTCAATGCGCTCGCCGCTGTTGCCGAGGCTCCCTCCTCCTCCTCTCGCCGCCTACTAGGGGAAAGGGAGAACAGGAGAGATCGGACCCCGATCGGGTCGCGCGAAGCGAGGAGGCGGGTCGGTGGCCGTTGATAGCTACCGTTTATGGACTATAACTGTGGCTACATGTGATTGGCCAGAAGACGGCGGCCCTCAGCAGCGGGCGTTTGGGACAGTTTGGGATGTGCGAACTCGGGGTCGTGGTCGGTGTGATGGCACGAGCCCGGCTTTCTGCGAAGAAATCAACGCGTGTGCACGCGCGGTGCGCACGACCGAGTGTTCTATTTCATCCTCCAGACCGCGGTTGGCTTCGGGTTGTATTTCACCTGCGTTCCTTGCTGCCGAGCCCTTCAACCCACAAGTGAGTTGACTTCCCCGTCAGATTTCTCTTCCTCCCGGTGTGTTGTTATAGAAACCCAGTTTTTGTGCCTCATTCGTGAACAAGACGAGCACCTTTGCTGGCGTTGCAGCGGTCGAATTCCACATCTTGGCTTCTGCCGCCTGTTTTGCCGTTGAGTAGGCTGACACTCGAGCGACGAGGTCGTTTCATGCACAATGTACGAAGTTGGGTTATCTTGACGTACGCTCGGCATAGTTTTGCATTTTGTATCGCTGTGGACCCGCGGTGTAACTGTCTTGTGCAGGCTGCCATGCCAGCGAAGACCCCGAAGCGTGAATGGAGCAAGAGGCCCAAGCCTAAAGCGCCTACGCTCTCACTCGGCTCGTCCGGCGGCGCCTGTCGCCGCCTGCACCCCTCGTGAGTATGCTGCCGGCATTAGTGCCTCTACCCTTTTGATGCATTCGTGTTCGGCAATTGCTCTTTGGCGAAGAGAGCCTAGAAGGGTGAGACCAAACAAACGGGGGCAGAATAAGCGGTCGGGGTGGCTATTCTGAATTTTGCTGAATCGTTGAGAATTTCGTATGTGGCCTTTTTAACAGCGCACCAAATTGAATTTCCGCTGGGTGATTAAGGTGGCATGATGTGGATTGGGCTGTATCTCTAGGCACTTGCACAGTCTGTCAGTCTGTACAGGTGCCGTCGAAAGTAATTGGAGCACGGGCTGCGCCGTGTAGCTGCACCGTTGGTAAACGAAAGAAGCAGAACACGCATGCGCGCCTGCCGATGGTGATAGCCCATCTATACTTCTCAACCCACTTCTTTTAACGCCGTTTCGAGCAAATTATTCGCAGCATACTCAACCCACCTAAAAATATTAGAAAAGAAAAATTGTCATTTCAGATCCCTGCGATTGCGACGCAGCAGCTTGCGTGCGCAGAAAAATGTGTGGGCGATGCTGCCAGATACCGCCTATGCTATCAGCGCCATCGCCGAGACCAATATGCTGCAAATAGTTTGCTCGAAGCTGTGTTAAAAGAAATGGGTTGCGAAGTATGAATGGGCTATCATTGTCGGCAGGCGTGCATGCGTGTTCTGCTTCTTTCGTTTACGGATGGTGCAACTACACAGCGCTCCTATGCTGCTCGGCCACAGCTCCCATGCTCCAATTACTTCTGACGGCACCTGTACAGTAAACTTCTATTCAACCAAACTGGGTTAGGCCGAATGGAGCTTTCCCACGCCCTGAAAAGCACAATTGGTGGCTCATTAAGCCATGGTGGCCGGTGACACTTATCGCGGTGAACGCTTATAATGATAGCAAAGAGTCTTGCCTTGCACACACACTGCGCTCTGCTTCGTTAACTTCATGCGTGGAGGACTCTTTTCGAGTGTGCCGTTGACGAAGTTAAGCAGGTTTTCTTATGTCAGTGAATAACCATCTCATGAACTAGCGCTTCTTCACGGGTTCCTGAATGCCAACCAGTGTCAAGCTGGCATTGGGCCCGGCGCCCCTACGGCATCCGTCCGAAGCGGTATCTACAATAAGAGCGAGCCACTGAAAGTAATGGCGCCACCTGCATGCGCAGATAGAGGTAATAGGAAAGATGCATTGTCTCGTATAGGTTGTAATCATTGGCATGACTCGCACGCTGCCAACCATGTGTGGGCGTCGTCACTGGTTACGTCGAGCTCCACGGGATGGAGGTACTTGTCCGTGCTAAGCACACGTTTGATATTCCAAACTCTACCTCACCGATCGCAAAGTAATGCCTCAAATCCAGTGTGTGTGTGATTAATAACATATCTGTTGACACAGTCGGGTTGAAATGGGACAGGCGACTCGCGCTGGTGTTTTTTTTTTTTTTCTCTGAGGTGTGGGCGCAGGGGCTCAAGCTGCACCATGTTTGTGCTGCTTCTGTGCCGAAGCAGCACAGACATGCCCGTTTTTAGTGTTGTGAAGCGCAGAAATTTGCAGATGTCATTCAAAGTGAATGACATAAGCTGTTAATGACATTCGGTTTGGTCGTGCGGGTCTTCACGGCAAAACAATTGTCATTTGATAGGGATAGCGGTGACGAGTAACGAGCTCACAAAGCCAGAAAATATTTCAAGTCCATCTACAATGTTTTCATAGATATTTTTTTTAAATATAAGAAAGGATTATTTTTCTGAAGAAAAATAAAATTGTTATATAGGGGACATCAGTAGACATCACAAGCCGACACAAGTTCGCAAAAAATCCGTTTTAGGGTAGTGGCGTGAGGACGAGATTTTGTTTTTGTTATTACTTGTCTTCTTTTAATTTGCAAAACATAAAGGAGAAAATATAAGTTTACTAACAGATTTAGAAACAGTATTCTTCGGTTTATTACTGAACTTTCTTCTCTAGTGTCGTGCTACTCTACTCATTTGGCTGCTAAATTAGCTCCCGAACCTTAGTTAGCCACTAAACATAATTCGCCTCAAATGTCATTCAGTATTCTCGTATAGTGCTGAATTATTGACATTTAAAATGAATAACATTTGGTTTAAATGTCATTAGATCTGCCATGTGACAGGGGTATAACTTCGTTCACAACACAGAAACCATTGTCCACTATAGAAAAGCTATTCTGAACTTTGTGGATAAAAAAAGTCTGCACTGTGTGGACGTTTGCATATGAAGGGAGTGTACTTATTTTTTGTAGTCTGTTCTAATAATTTTTATTGGCCTTGGCGTTGCCCTACAATAAGCATTTTGTGTACTTGGTGCGTTAACGTGTGCGTGATGTTGAGCTCTTTCTTTTTCGGGAAGGCACGTCAAGTTTTGAATATATATTTTCTGGCTAATGCTTCTGGTTGGCTTTGCTTTTTTTGCACAAAACATTTTTGTGTCTTGTTTCTGAATGTGGCTGTGCACTCTATTTTCCTGGGGGTGTGTGATTGCCCTGTTGCAAATAACTCGTCTTCCCCTCCCTCCAATATGCTTCCTTACACGTGAGACAAGTTGCCCCTAGAGCCACTAAATCAGCTACGCTTAATGCCCCGGCTACACTAGTCTGAATGTCATTTGAACCAAATGTCATTTGACTCAAATGGGGTACTTTGAATGCCATTCAGAATCTCCCGTGCGACACTACAAATTCGATGGCATTTGAAAGCTTTCACAATTGCTCGCCATGCTGTAGTGGCGCTCTGTTGCTCCGTTCCGTTTTCGCACAATAATACAACAATCAAATTTAGGAGCAGTAAGGCAGTAAAATGATATCAAATTAGAAGAGACACCAGTTTTGGCTCTAATGTGGTGTGGCTGTTTGCATAGTTTTATATTTTTTTTTTGCAACTGACCCACTGGTATTGAGAGTGTGAAAAATTAAATATGTTGATTTCGTATTTTAAGTAATTGAAAAGTGAATAAAGTTCCACGAACAAAAACATTTTGTTTGTTTTACGTACAGAGGCATTATATTTCTTATTGCCAATCGAAGACGCTGCGTGCGAGGGTGCTAAAAATGGCATTTGAAATCCCAATGTCTCTCTCGGTGCTCATTTGGCTCGAATGTCATTTGAGCCGAATGGCATTTCCGAAAACCTTGTAGTAGCAGCACAACTTGGCATTTGAGTCAAATGACATTTGGTTAAATGACATTCGGACGCTAGTGTAGCAGGGGTATAAGAGTAATGACACTGACGCATGGTGGTAGCCATTTTGGTGCCTGATGCCAGGGTGGCCACCTTTGAGCCCTATTGCGGCTGTCAGTGACGGGCGGAGTTGGTCCAGGCGCCGTTTGGCAACCATGACAGCTGTATTTACTTTTAGAAGATTGAGACAGCGCGCCTTGGTGCGAATAGGGTCAGGCTCGGTTACGCTAGTGCAGCTCATTTAGTGGCTCTATGGTTACACTAGAGCCACTGTTCGTTCTTTCCCAGGGGGAAGCGATGCAGGCATCCCACACCTGCCCGTTGGCTTGAAACAGCCCAGTACAGAGCAGCACGGCATCGCTACTGATCTGGGGGGCTTAAAAACGCACTCTCAACGTGTCCTACAGCCATACTGCGCTCCGAAAACCACGGCTTATCGAAGAGCGCACGCGCCGCAAGAGAGGCGCCAAAATGTCAGTGCCCATGGGTCTTCTGGAGTAAACAAATTTCTTGTGACGCGGTTCAACCAATGGCCGCTGTCAGCGGCATACAGCAGTGACAGAAAAGAGTGCCGATACTCTGAAACCTGATCTAGTAGCTCTAATTGCCCCATATGTATACAAAATTGTGCCTTCCGGGGCCATGTAACAGTACTCTGTGCTTTCGACACAGGACGCGACCACAAGTGGGGGGTGGTTCGGATGCTGATGGAAACGTGACTGTGTGGCCTCGTCACGAGCAGTTGCCGTAAGTGTGGACTTCCTTTTTATATATATCCACATATGCCTTCCCTCGTCAGGTGTTTTAGGTACCATGTACAGGATTATTTAATTATGTAGTAAGGAGCATTGGGAAGAGGATGTGTTTGACAATGTTAATATATTCTGAATGCCAAAACACAGTGCAACCTTCAGGAGGTCCCGTGCAATACCACAGGGAGGCAACACTTGGTGTTCGACCACACGTGTGCACAATCCTTGGTGTTGCAAATCCCCGGAGTGTCGCAAACAAAGTTACTTAAACAGGGTCTCGCCCCAAGTAATGGCCGAATTCGCTGTGGGGCAGAACACAACGCATGCTCGCACTTAACTATAACTGAAAACAAAAAACTACAGGGCAACGCCCGACACAAGAAAAAGAAACCTTCACACTGCCATCGGCCGTGTGCGCGCAGGCACTAATCAGCCGTGGCCTACACTTTACCTTCTACCTCGAAAACATAACTCAGACAGCCGTACGCGACACGCGAAACACTCTAGAGGCAAACACTTGTTATAAAACACTACTAGCAGTACGCAACACGAAACACTCTAGAGCAAACATTTGTTTAAACCTCGACAAGCAACTACAAAAAAATACTAACAATTACGCAACACGCAAAACCCTCTAGGGGACAAACATTGTTAGTTACAAGTGACGCTAGAAAAAAAAAACTGAAGGCGGATATCTTAATCCGATACGACAAACATTACGAAGGAGGGAGCGCGGGAAGAGAAAGTCTCTACGAGGCAAGGAGAACCCGCCGGTTCAACGGCAGAAAGTCACGACGAGGTGGAGACGGCCTCGCCGGGCAGCAGCTCACGTGTTTCGGGGGTCCGGGGTGCAGAAGCTGGTCGGCCATGGGACTCGCGGCGACGGGCGAACTCAAGCGCTGAGCCGAGGCGTGGGCCGATCCGTCGCGAGCCTACCGATGCACTTCCGCTAAGGCGCGTCACCCCCGGACTCTTCCCCGCGTAGCACATTCTCGAATCTCCAGCCGACTGCCCCAAGCGATCGCTTGCGCCCGCTTAAATAACCTCCGCCGGCCGTCTCGTAGACCCACTCCGAAGTATTCCCATTGTTCCTCTTTCCCCCTCCCGGGGCCCTCGGCAACTTCGCCACGATCGCAAGCGCGCGTCCAAGCCAGCGACCGTGACGTCACCCTTCGACAACAGCGCTGGAATGCGCAGCTCGTATTGTCCTCGTAGCAGGCAGGGCGAAACAAAGGAGGTGAGCACAAAGCCGAAGGGGGGACCCCGAATTCCTCTGCGAGGCGCAAAATGGCCGTCCAGGAGGCCGTCATGTCGGCCGTCCGAAAAAAAAAAAATGGAGGGTCTGGCCTGCAGTTTGTGACAATATGAATAGGGGTGAAGTGCATCTTATGGCTTCAAACCTCTTGGACTTTAGTGTACTGCCTGCAGTGGCGGTCTCGTGGGTCTTCCAAAAATTCGCAGCGAAGCTTAACGAAAAATAGGATGCATGTGGCATTTATGTTCCTCATAAATTGTTTGAAGAAAACATGGAAATATAAACACCCTGCAGAACCTTTGGTACGCACGCAGCCGGTCTTTTGGAATGGGCGTTTAGCCCATCATTGGAGTCTGTCTTAGTGACATACTGTAAGAGCTTAAACGATGCTATATCTTCTTACATGGGCATGTAAGCTTGGCATAGTGTCGTGTTTTGTGTGTATAGCTGGAAGGAACAGGTCACAAATGCTCAGTGAAGTTGGTATGGAGTTTATGCTCGACTTTTGCATTGGAATGCGGCTGTTTTGCAATGTGGGCCGCTGGAACGATTACTTAGTGGTTTAATTAAAGCGGGTAAATTCTATATCCAAAACAATACGGGGTTATGAAAGGTTTCGTTCTGTGGGCACTCAGGTGAAAGATGTCACTGCGGGGCATATGTACAGGTGGATTATATGTGCAAAAACAGTATGTGCGATTTGCAGCTATGAAGGTTTCGTACCTGCACTGGCGAGACTATCTCTTTCGTCTGCATGTGCGCAGCTAGGGGACAGCAAAGGCTATTGAACAATGTCCCGTGCAGTTGCGCACATGTAATGTTCTCCCTGTGGACGCATTTTTTTCACTAGTCCCACAAGCATCCAACTTGGCGATCCAATGACTCATGCTTAAAATGTATGTGCATGCACGGTGCTCCCCTTTAAGGCACGACGTCCGTTTTCCTTCACCTCTCGCAGTGTCAAGGACCACTCGGTGGGCGAGGATCACTTTGAGGCCCTGGATGAAGCTGAAATCGCCGACATTGTCACGTAAGGCTTTCAATTTACTGGCAGCTTGTTCGTTGCTTCGAAGTACCGTATTGTAGGAAAGACATTTTTCACTTTTCTATGAGGGGAGACCTTGTTTTATCATCATGAAGTCTTATAGGTGTGATGCAATAGGTTGGCAGCCTTGCATTTAATCGTACCAAGAAATTCACGCACAAGTGGCGGCCTGTTCTGTGGAACAAAACTAACCCTCTAAAAGTCATGACTTTTACCTTCACTGCCTTCACTCATTGTTTCGCCTTCAATCATTCTGTTAAAAAAACGTCGCTATTGCAACTATTAGGGGCTAAGTTTCAGCCACTGTGTCATAGAGGCGAGTATGCGGTAAGTAGGGGTTCCACGCTGTGAGTGAAAGCGGATGTTTCACAGCCAGCTAAACGCGAGATCACAATGGTGTCTTCTGTCCAGGCGTGCTCGTGAGTTCCTTGAGGAACGTGGCGCCTCCCAGGAAGAGGAACTATTTGAGGTGCTGGGTCCACGCCAGGCACAGAGGGTGCAGGTCTCCTTTGGCAGCCTGGTGGCCTGCCTCACCCGGCAGCCAGGCTTCCACGTCATCTGTGAGGGAGAGTGCTCCCGTGTCTACTACCGGGATCCAAAGCAGTACGATGCCACCCGCACAGCAAGCGCCCAGTCCTCCTTGGCAACTACTCCAGCTTCTCTCGTTCCCGACAGTGGCCTCCTGGATGCCTCATCTGAGGTGAGCCCACCTTGGGAATCGATAGGCCGTGTCCTGACCGTCTCCCCTGTGTGAGTGCCATTGAAAGTGGGACTGGGGAGAAAGACGCAAATAGCAGCATTGGTGGGAGGCTTTTGGAGAGCACGCAAATATTGTTTAAATTTGCAGTAAGCTGTATGATTCTATTGTGAATGGAAGTGCATCTTTCTCGAGATAAATCGTGGGTAACCAGGCTTGAAGGCTGTGCAGCACCTTGCAAAACATGTGGAATAAACTTGGGTAGTACCAGACCAGAATAGGACCAGGCCTTATGGAGCCTTATGGAGTTCAAGTATGGTGGCTAGTTGGGCAAGCTCGTACGGGTTCGTGGTATAACTACGGCGTGGAGTACAGAACACCGAAGGAATATAAAAAAGTTAGGCAGTGTCTTTCAACTGAAAATTTATTCAACAAATTCTCTTTAACGTGGAGTTAGTGACATTATGGGTTCAGGACCCTCTTGTCGGGGGGGATGCACTAGGAAACATCAAAGCAGAGTGCAGGGCAATAGCGGAGTGAAAGTTTTGAGGTGCAATTTGGGCAGCAGAGTTAATAGGAGAAAGTTGTATCACCCAATTACGCAAGCAAATACGCAAGCCTTGCTATGGGGTAATCAAATTCGGGGGAGAGTAAGAAGGTACGTTTGACCTGCTTGTGTGCAGGGATCACTGATCGAGGCCAGGGCAGTGGCAGCAGTGGGAAGTGGGCGTGCCAGCCCGTCTGGCAGCTCTGGAAGCGGCTCGTACGCATCTGCCATGGACAAGCAGGAGGAGGAGAGGAGGAACGCCTGCACCCAGACGACCTTTGATGAGGAGACGCTCAGCCACTGGCAGCCTCGGAGCACCCGGGTCACATGTGGCACCCAGACGAGCCCCTGGGACTCTGCCGAAGGGGTAAGGGGTCACTTGAGGACATTGCACATTCTTTGGATGGGAAGAGCAATTTTAATTCGAGAAGAAAAGTGCTTAGTTAGCACTGGAGGTACTCTATTTTACATTGCTGAGAATTGATTTGGCACAGCGGTGTATGCAACAGCCATGCTGTAGTGACATGAATAAGAAAAACCTGCAAAACTGGTTTCGCCACCTTGTTTGCTTCTTCTCCATGGACACCAGAAATGGCAAGCAATGAAGTAGCGTGGGTAGAGCTTGTCCAACCCCTTTTCTGTTCAGAAACAAACGCTAAAATTGTAACAACTACCGTGAAACATGAAGGGCACAAAATTCAGTTGGTTTTAGCTTTGTTGTGCAGTGGCAGTCAAAAGCGATTTACTTTCATACTGCAAGTGCATGTAGAAGTAGTCACCAGGTACAGGTTGTCGCACTCTTAGTTTGGTATTGGGCTTCTTGCCGTAACTCTGCAATACATACCAGCTGCATACCTGACCTTGACATTTTCTGGCCACTTCCCCTTCTCAGAAAACTTTATTTTGGCCTGTAAAAAAAAAGAATGTGGTACAGCTGGATATAAGCTGTCTTCAGTGTTTTCTACATCATTTTTTAGCAATGAAAACTGGCTGCTCCTAACAGAAGCAAAATGGAGAGACGAGCTAGTTGGTGAACATCCATGAGTGAAACTTAAGGCGGGAGAGAGAGAGAGATGAAACGTTTATTATTAGGAAAAAAGCAGGTGATGCGATTGTCTTAGGGGTGGTGCCCTCCTTCCAGGGCCCCAGACTCTTCTGCTCCTCTCCGGGCTCGAAGAATTAAGTCCTTCTGAATCCCGAAGTCGGAGCTGGCCAGAGCTGCCTCCCATAGCGCGACCGTATTTGTGGGGTTGTTTCCTGAAGGCCAGATGATAGGGCAGGCCCATGTTGCGTGAAATAAGTTCGAAGGGTTTCCGCATTTATTGCATGCGTCTGTGTGTGTTTGAGGGAACATTTTGGATAGCCGAAATTTGTTAGGATAAGTGTTCGTCTGGATTTGCCTCAGCGTTTGAGCTTCTGCGCCAGAGAGGTTCTTGTCCGGGTTGGGGAAAAGGGCTTGTTCACCTCTTTGGACAGTGAGGCGTTCGCCAAAGCCACTTGGGAGGGGCTGCAGAAGGCTAGGACTGTTAGCCGCGCGGTTTGTAAGATCGCGCGCAGCCTGGTCGGCCCGGAGTCCAGACAATGCGGTGGAATTGATTCGACATTTTCGGCTCTAGTTTTTTAAGTCGCTTGTGAATTCTTCCATTCATAAGGTTTTGCGTAGCCTTTTTGGAATCTGTGACTATTTGGAGGCTTTGGTTCTTATGCTGCCCATACCTTATTGCCAGGAGGAGAGCACCAGTTTCGGCTTCGTCGGCAGTGGTATTTTTTAGCGTGAGGCAATCCTTGATGGCTCCTTCGTGATCAATTATAACTATGGAGGCATTTTTCCGCTGTAGAAAGCAGCGTAGGTGTAGATGACATTTTTTTGTTTTCAAGTTGTTTACGTAGGAAGGCTACTCGTGCTATTCTTCTCTCTTTGTGCAGGCAGGGGTCCATGTTTCGAGGTAGGGGGAGCACTTTCAGTCGGGACGCAGGTCTTGGAATGGTCAGAAATGGCCAAAAAGTTGATTTTGAGAAAATCGAATTTTTGGAATAATTGTATCTTCAAGCACCTGCCTTCAAAATATCAATGCTAAATTCCGTCGGGAAATACTCTAAAATCATGTTTTGAAACGCCTCGGGGGCCACGAAATGCTCCGAGTCGGGCAAAAGTTGTTTCAAATTCCCGCGCGCGCGCCGCGGCCGAAGCAGCTGACCGATCGCCGCCATCTTGGTCTTGTTTTGAAGCTTGTTTCTTTGTGCGCATTTTGCGACATCTCAAAATGGCGTCACTTGGATAGAACGACCGCCCTGGCCATTTTTCCGAGGGCACCTTCTGGGCCGCCGGTTGGCTGCGGCGCGCGCGATGCGGTTTGAGTTCGTCATCTGACGCCCCCCATTGGTCGGCGCAACTGCTACGTCAGGTTTTTTTTTTTTTTTTTTTTTTTTTTCCCCGCCGTCATGGCGTCTGCTACACGCGCCTGACGGAGTCCGCTCTTCTGGCGCAGCGCTCGCTTATAGTAGTTTTGGTGGACATTTTCACGGTTTCTTCGGATTCTTTCATCGCACGCTTTCGTGACTGGTGCCACGAGACGTACGTTTGCAGAGGACGACCCGTCATGCGTACGGGAAGCGATAGCGTCGTCCGCCCGCATAGTGTGACTTCGGGCCGCTCGACTCAGCCGGATGAACATTGTTCGCCGCCTTGTATTGCTTCGCCTGTCCCATCACCTGACCAACTACCTCGGGAGTCCAGACCTGGTCTAAGTACGGCTTGTCAACTTGACACAAGGTATTTCAGGAGGGCGGAGGACATCGCCGCGCGTACGGAACACGCAGACGAGATCAAGCGCACCATGGAGACAAATCACCAACGCAGCGGAAATTGGACCTCCTTGAAGTCGATATTGAGCACTTGGAGGTAGAATCCGGCACAGATTTTGTCTTAGTGGATGAGCCATGCTGCGCACTTTACTTCATTACCTTTGTTGCGCACGTCGAGTGCGGCAAGTGCGGGCTGGCGGCGCCGGATTTGTGACAGCTGAAAGGCAGTACGGACTCGCCGTGAGGCTCAAGGTGACGTGCTCGGTTTACGAACATCGTGTGGAGTGTTTTTCGTCACCAAGGACCGAAGGATCTGGCTACATCACTCCTTTCAAGGTGAACATAACGGCTTTGAAAAGTATCCAAAGCATCGTAAAGGGGGTCTGCTCTGCCGCATTTTTGTGCTGGGATGAACTTATGTAGAGGCCTTCACCACAAGACGTTCCAAGCGCACTTGAAAAAAGTGGTCCAGGTTGCGATGGGACACTGCAACGCCTCTGAAGCTGATAGTGTGGTCTCCAGGCATGTACAGGACCCTGCTCAGCCGTCCAACGATCATCGTGTGATCGATCATTTTGTCAACCTTAAGGCCCCGAGGGATCTGGGGAGCAAAGCACAATTCACAGATGATATTGTCAAGGAAAAGCTAATCGTGAGTGATCAAACATGTAAAGGTGTCACAGCGGAAATAAATATTGACTGGGAAAGGCAACATTTATAAGTCCTACACCACAAATGATTTCATTAGCTGTTTAAAATTTAATGGGTTGTTCGCACTTGGTTGGCGAGGTTATCATCTTCAATGGCTTGAAAAAGCTTATGAAAGGTTGTTGACCTGTCCAGCGCTGTAAAGGCTGACCACTGCTCGTTCCGTAACCACGTATCCATGTGCATTGATGGCACGTGGATAACCAGGGGACGGTCTTCAAACATTGGAGTAGTACAGAAAGTCTTCTCCAACTTGTGAAAGCCCCTCCCCTCCCACTTAAAAATTCAGTGTTGCAAAATCAGTGTTTTGTCACATTATTGCCCAAACGTTTCCTGCCGTACTGCCATAGGCCAACTAAGCTTGCTTTTCGGCTACCTTTGTTTTGTTCCCCCCCCCCCCAGAAGGTTCTTTTCAGAGCCAACGACGTGATGCATTTGCAGAGAAGACACTGCACAGTGTCCCACCCCTGTATCCTCTTAAACTTCCTACACAAAAACCACGACTAAAACAGCCTTACCAAAGAACAAAAAAAAAGGGGGCATCAAGCAAGTTTCACCCCTCCCTCCTCTGCCGTACCCAATATTCTGGGTCCCAAAGTGCACTGTAATGAATGATGGCAGTTTACGAAGGACTGTTGCAGTTTTCACGCTGCCAGTGAGACGACACCAGATTTCACATTGCCAGCAAGACACCAACCAATTTGAAGTCGATAAATTTTGTTGAATTCCTGATGGTGTGTGTTACTTGGCCTCTGGTATCTTCAGTTGTAGTCGACATTTTTGGAATCCAAAGACAGTTTTGAGAATGGGAAGAACATGTCTTTGTCACAGAGAAATATTGGAGTTACACTACGACACGTTCCATTTCATAACACATGGCCAAACTTCAAATGCAGTTTTCTCAGTTTCATATTTTTGGTCATTTACCTCAGCCTTACGCAGCTTTTTGGAAACTTCTTTTTACTTCATGAGGTCAATCTTGGTACCGTTGTTTTCAGTACAACCTGAAGTACCCGATGACATTCTTACTTTTTCTATTTAGGCCCCACATAAATAATGAGTTGCAGTTATTTTGATGAGCCAAAATATCGAATACTGCCATCTTTTATTCTTGACATATTTTTTTGGGATGCCATGACTTTAGAGAAAAACGAAGAATGTCATCGGGTATGGGAACCCTCTGGCTATCAAATCATGTCGTAAAAAGCAACAAAATGCAATGCAAAAGTTCATTAAAGCTGCGCAAGAAATTACCTAATTACAGTTTAGACTTTGTAAAGTACCAGCAGCAGCTCAAATATAATTGCATATTTGAAATCTACACAGAAAAATACATTTGTGTGCAAATTTTCATAAGTTTCTACCCATAAATAAAAAAGTTAGTTTTAAGACCCTCTTCCCCCCTTAAGCGCAGACAGACACAGGGACGAGTGCTGGTGTCGTTTCCCTTTCTCGTCCCTCTGTCTGTTTGCGCTTAAGTTTCATTATTGGATGCTCTTAACAGTTACAGCTTTAAGCGATGGAGCTAATGTGCTAAATAATGTGGGTAATTGATCAATTGACCTCTTGATCAATTTTAGAGTCCAGTCTGTAGTGGCTGCAAACAAAGGGGACATCAGCTTGCGTACCATTTTCTGAAATGTAGGCATGATGAGGAGTATTGCAACAACTACATCTTGTAAATGATGGCTTTTTACTACTAAAAAGGAATCTGAAATGAGAAAGAAATGCCCGCTTTAATAATTTGTTTCATTACAAGAGCATACGTACCATCAAACGAAAGTCAAAATAACTACAAACTGAAGGTATTGAGATGTATCATCTTGGCATACTTTTCTTGAGGGCACTCAAGATGTCGCACAGCTTTTATGATAAACCAACTTCAGCTATTTGTAGGAAAAATCAAAACAAGACTGCTTACTGTGCAGTCTTGTTTCCAGGATCCGGGTATACATCAACACAGGTTTTTCCGATGAACATACCGCCTACAACACGGTCACCTTCGGCGCAACACCGGTCATAATGCCGTTCAGTGAGCTCTGTTGATCAACCAACGCAGCAGGTAGATCGTTTGAGGGTCGCCAAAACTAGAAATCAGCCATTGGACACTGCACATGCTTCCCCTCCTGTCTAACTTAGACAAAATGGTGCCCTTTCATTTGTGTATTCACTTTGAAATCTGATAGCTACAAATGCCCTAATTTCTTCGGCACTGCTCTTGGCCCATTTTGCCACCTTGCCATGCGCTGTCTCTACAAGAATATTGAGCACGAGGTCGATGGGTTCGATTCCCGGCTGACGCGGCCGCTTTTCTGATGGAGGCGAAAAGCAAGACCGCCCGTGTGATCGAGATTTCGGCGCATGTTAAAGATCTCCAGGTGGTCAAAATTAATCCGGAGCCCTCCACTGCAGTGCACCTCATCGCCTGCGTTGCGTCGGCGCGTTGAACCCTACAATCAATCAATTACCAGATCATTGTGCTCATTAGCCACTGCCTTTCGCATGTCCAGCGAAAGACTTAATATGCGAAAAAAGTACCGTAATTATCTGATTCTAACGCGCCCCCCGAATCTAACGCACACCCGGTTTTCCTGGCAAAAAAACTGAAAAAACTTGCACCTTCGATTGTAACGCACACGGAACTTTGTAAGCAAGAAAAACGAATGCGAGAGAAACGGCCGATTTACTTCTCGAAGTTATCTCGCTCCTCGTCGCTCTCTGCTGACCACATCTCGTCCTTGGTGCCGTCAAGCGCGTTTGCGATGCGACACTTCTGAACGAACGTTCAACCATGGTCGTTGGGATCATGTCCCACGCCTCGCATGCCCTCCCGCGAGCTTCTCCAGAGGCGCACGCTTCAGCCGACCGCTCGTTTTGAACGCGTCAGAGCCGCTGCTGCCATTGCTGTTATCAAGCGCGCAAGTGGAATGATTTGACGATTTGTGTGAACGCCGATAGAAAAAGCCTAGGCGCCCATGCTTCCTGCATCCGAAAAATCGTTGCTAAAAGGTTTGGCGCCATCGTGAGATGGCGATGGATGGGTGGGACGAAATTTCCGCTGTTTCGGCAGTTTCGGTTTCGTATGTGATTCTAACGCGCATTGCGATTTTTCGACCTATTTTTTCGGAAAAAAAGCGCGTTAGAATCGGGTAAGTACGGCAAGGTCTTCCGTTTTGCAATGTTGCCTCAGCGGTATGAGGCGGGCTATCGCCACTGTGGCATTTTTACTCCAAAGCCATCAAACAGCGAATAATACACTTATCACTGACAAACACATTGAAGTCGCGCCTTCGATTTTTAAAAAGTCCTCAGCCGTAGATAATAGGAAAAAACTTCAGTGGGCACTCTGTATACCTTTGCACTCTGTTCACTTGAGTGGTGGTGAAGGATTCTTTAGGTGTGGCTAGGTTCGGATGTTTCAGTTAGTGCAGTACCATTTTTTTCTGGAGATTTTCGTAGCTCCTGCAAAGTTTGTTATATGCTGTTCACAATGTTTTAAGAATGTCCTGAATTATTTGTAATAAAAATAAATATGGCCGGCACATTTTTATAGGCACACTTTTTGGGAACATAAATGCTTGTGCACCTATACTTTCTGCATAAAGTTTGCTCCCAGGTGTGCTGGAGCACATGAAGAAAGCTGTGTCTGAAGTTTTTTTATGTTATGGTGTTTTTTGAGTTATCTTCCCATGCTTCTGAAGTGCAATATAGCGTCGACTCTTCTGTGGCGTTTACTCTTATTACTGCCATCAACATTATCTCCTTCTTTGCTTCTCCCCATTCCATTACTATGACTGAGTATTGGCTGACAACTCTCGTTCAGTTTGTGCCTGGGCTCAACATTGCCAGTAGTGATGAGTTACGGTGAGCCAAGCAGTGTCACTTGTGTAGTCAGTACAAGGTGACGATGTTACAGCTCACAGCAGCGCAACATCAGGCTTGGCTTGCGGAAACATACTGTGCTGCTTGCCTAATTAGGCAAGCAGCACAATTGTTTCAAATGGACTAGTATTTGAAAATGCAAATGGTTCCATTTGGCCCAATTGTGTATTCGGCAGGTCCATTTGGGACTCCAATTGTTTTGTTTTTGTTTTTTTTTTTTGTGCCTCGGAATTGCCACTTCTGTAATTACCATCCCTAAACTACTCATTTAGGCCGCAGTTTATGGCTACATGTGCCTTGTGAGCCTTGCCCATTGTTTTAGGTGGGATGTGGGTTTTCATCGTTTTTTCTCTCGGAAATTACATGATTAAAACAGGCATTGATTTCTTTGGACACATCCCTGTCTTCCAGGAGAAGGAGGTGGATAATGGCCTCCGCTCGGAGGAACAGGAGCAACAGGGAATCCTCTCCTCCTCCTCCCTCAGTGGAGAAGCAACCGTGGCTGGCGCCTGCTTGAGGAACACGGGTGTCGAGGAGGGATCGTGCCAGGAAGACTCACTGAGCGTTGCTACCAATGAGGAGTCTCTGCTCGTGCGTGCGATCGGGTCAAGGCACGAGCCCGTTGCTCTCCCAGCGAAGCTTCAGGGCGAGGTGCTGAGTGGTGGGTGCTGGCTTTCCCTCTCTCCCTAATGTTTACTGGCAGAATTTGTCAGTCGTGGTCAACCGGAGCTGGCCCGCTATCAACATGCTAAAATTTTGATGCTGGTGCCCGTCTCTGCATGCTTCACGGAGAACGTGGTTATAAGGCCTTGATCTCAGCTGTTCCATAGATTCTACGTCCACCTTGGGAGCCAGTAGCTTAGCCATGGTTCCTGACATGGAGAAAGCACAGGTCCAGTCTGCAGTGCCCTGTGGTGTGTGCATCAAAAAAGTCTGGGAGGTACAAATTAAGTCCAGGTCCTTCTAAGCAAATTATAGTGTCCGATACATCACTGGGCACGTATTGACTTTTTTCCATGCTCCCAATAGCTCTGAGGACGCTGTTGAATAAATATGATTTGATTTGAAGTATATGTGAAAACGAAGTAGTACTCAAGACAAAACAATGGCAAGAGTGAAAATGAACACGCTGAGATAAAATTGCGGCAAAAACTCATTTGTTCCACAAACACATCTTTTCAGTAAACAGAGGAGGAGAGCAACGCACGCCACCTGATGAACCGAAACCAGATTATGGAGCTCTCTCAAAGAGTGCTTGCAAAAACACAGCACCATTTGAAAATGTTAGTCTCTATTATATTTTAGGACTTTTACTATATTTGGCGCAATTATCTTTGTTTCTTTCCCACAAAATGGAGAGTATTTGCATGTTTTGCAGTGAAGGCCAGGTTCCTAGGTGCTTGCAGCTAGCAGGGATGGCAGTGTTTCCTCAATTTTTCATTGAGGCATTGCCTCGTCTGGGCCATGTAGTGTCTGCATGACGGGTGAAAAACATGCACACTGGCATTTTGGTAATCAGCAACCTTGTTGACATGCCCCACACCATTCGTATATTCCTTTGTCTTTAAAAAAATTTCTTGTTCACCTTTCTGTTAATGTCTCAAGTTCCAATAGGCCATACAGGACAACCAAATGTTGTCATGCTTCTGTCTTAAACGATGCGATACCTGATGGGACACCACCACAACAGGCTTCTGAAGTTTGTTGTAACTAATATAATATCCTTCCGTTTGCTTTCTTTGATAATTTAATTCACCATTTTCCGCCAGCAAAGAAATCAGGGTGGCTGTGTGCTTGCTGCATTTTAGTTTGTTCAGTTGATGTTTCCAACTTTTTCCTACAGAATGCTAAATAACTTTTTTGCTGAGACATTCATGAAGACATGGCTTCTCTCAATAAATTTGGAACATCCACCTTCGTAGAGACAGAAACCTTTTATGCTCTTTGTATTTTCCAACAAGCGTACATTTTCCATGCGTTTGATTCAATGGACTGCATGAAAGACTGTTTAGGTGGTCGTCCAAAGTCCAGTCCTCTTGAACATGTCCAGTATGACACCTGGAAACAGACCAGGTAATTGTGAACACATTGAAAACTTCTCATGTCCGTAATCTGCTTGCCCTAAACTTATACGCCCTCTCTCTGGGTCGACACTTCACACCCAAAATCAACAAACAAGGACTGTAAGTGCAGAATGGGGGTAAAAACTGTGGAACGGGGACACCACAGCCATTCTTAAATGTAACCGTCCTAAACAAATCAATTCTTTGGTCATCTGCAGTGGGAGCATCCTTCGGAAGAATGTCAGATACAGATCCTTGGAATGTATGAATGGAATAGTTACAGGGCAACCTTGTCTCAAATTCCACCACTTCCTCGCAGTTCCAGATCATTAATATGTCATCAATGATGACCTATTTGTGCTTCACTGTTGTAGTTTTGCATCACATTTTTTTGTCATGCTTGTGAGAGTACATTGAAAATCTGGCTTCTCACCGCAAAGTGCGTTCAGTTGTGGGAAAAACCAGGGTAATCACCAAATCCAGCACTCAAATGGAAAGCGAAAATTCGGAGCTTACAGTGGGATCTGAGCAATTGATGATGGGCATGTGATTGTGCTAAGTTTAATGCTGCCAAAGGGTGAAATAAATTGCATAAGGAATTCTTGATAACAGTGCAACACTTTTGCAAGTGCACGCGTTGATACGTAATGTCTTTTTGGTTTGTTACGTGGTGCGCCTTTCAGTGTTACTCTTGGCTTCCCTTGTGCCTAGACATGTTTGCAAGCTGGTTAATTCAGACCTCAAGGGGCAACCATCTCGGTTCGGAATGAAGGAAGATTTGAAGCATTGAATGCGACGAACAAAACTACACTTTGATTGGTTAGCAATAGCCCTTTTGTGGAAGGTGACAGCCAGTACTTTTTTGCTCTAACGAGTGCATGTGGTGAGAAGCCCCCTCTTCAGTTTCTCCAAAGCTGAACAGACGGACAGCAGTCCACCCGGCAATGACTTCCGAATGGATGGCCGCTATGGCGCTTCGTCCGCTTGCTTGTCGTCGCTAGGTTTTGCGCTTCTGATAGCAGGAATGATTTCAGTGTGGCCATGCGTACACCACTGCAGTTGCACTCACATTGGCGTAATCTGCAAATACGCCTTACAAAATATGTGGGATGTGAAAGTGAAACTCAGATTGGTTTTACCGGATTTTACTTTTTCTTGCTGTACTGGGGGGAGTGCAGTTTCATATGCATAGTTTCTAACTAGCTGGCGGGTGCCTTTTCCTGACCGTTCATGAGGCACCAAGCTGCCAGTATGGTGGCGTGTAATCCAAATTATCTGAAGGGGAAGGGGGGGGGGGGGGACTGACTCATTCGAATTAACAGGCTTTTTATATGTAGACTTCTATACAGCCTAAGCAGACCAAATTGTACAGTTTGAATTATTCAGGTTTGAATTAACAAGCTTTTGCAGCAGTGAGTAGCACTTTGTACTCTACGTGTCAGTTCCACCTCATGCTGTTTTCTTTAGCTGCACTTTGTTTTCCCATGATGAAACACCTAGAAGCCGCCTTCAATGCGTAGTTGATGATAAAATGGCATGACAAACTTATGTACATGTGCAGTTAAACCTCGATATAACGAAGTCGTACTTGCGGGCGAAAATTTCGTTAAATCGAGAATTTCGTAAAATCGAGGTTTCGATTTTACAGTTAATTTAAGCAGTTATTGAGGTTGTAAAACCTTGCCCATCGCTCAGAAACAACTGCTATATAATTACCTCTCCACTTAAAGCGAAATTTGTACTAAAACTGGCCGCGAAAATTGTGTGAATTAAGAGCTTTAACACCTAGGCAATGGAATTCGGATAGCCGACAGTAGTTCGTGTCGTCGTAAAACCGGTGCTTTTTCCGCAACGCCTCATTAAATATGATAGCAGACTACGTTTTCACTTTTTCTTTTTTTCATTTCGGTCACTACTAAACGCCGCTGTTAGTCAACTGAACCCGCGTCCATGCCCCGTGAACTTCACCCCGGCGAGGCGCTGGTTCGAAGTTACGCCTCTTTTCGTCCGTTCAGTGGTAGGCTTAGGCGCGGCGTTGGGTGCGGCGGGCCAACAGCGGAAGTGTGCTATAAAGCTTTCGAAATACTTTTTTCATGCACAAAGGCTCTGCAGTATGGGCGCGTGATGCAACCACGACACTAGAGATAAAGCCATGATTGAGAGTTGAGCAGAGTACACACGGACCGCTTCATTTTGTGGAGCAGCGCTTACGTGCTCCCGCTAAAGCGGAAAGCTTACATTAAATATCTTCTGGCTAAATTTGATTAAGCAATTAATTTTATGCCCGCTGAGCCCTAAAGAAACCGATTTCGCGTCGCAGCTGTCTAATGAACACGTTTTGACCACGTTCGGAGAGCAATTTATTGCCACCAGCACTCGATGTTCAAGCCGTAGTGAAGAAGTCCGTAAGCAGTGCTTGGCGTTTCTTGACCTGGGTGGGCTTTATGTGACGCTCGTATGCTGACAGCGCTAACAAGGCTTGCTCTTAAACATTCGCGTGCACTTGCGTGCCTCCGCAGAACGTTGATGGCATCCATCACTTCGGTGGCCTTCGGTTTCACCAACACTTCCTCAGGCTCTTGTTCGGAACACTTTTCTTTCCCTTCGAGTGTTCATGCTGCCTATAAGACTCATCTAATGATGGACGAACAAAATATTTATGTGGTTATCAGCGAGCACTGAGCAAGGATGCGTAGAAAAACACTTGAAGTAGACTTCGGCAGCCTAAGCATAGAGGGCGTCATGGAGATGGAGACGTCAAAAACATGGCCGCACTATTAAACCGTCCATGACTGCTAGCGGTTTTTGAGCAGCTTCTTTCATCGCTTTTAATTGTTGTCAACCGCATAATTCACCGCTTTTCTTTTATTTTAGCCTTTAAGAGTTAATGTGAGTACTGAATGTTTTCAATGTAGGCTCTGAGAGGCAAAACAAAACGTGCCTCGACCGGAATTTCGTTCTTCCTTTCTCAACATGACTTCGTTAAATCGAAAGCGCCGGACGAAATTACTTCGTAAAATCGAGATAAAAATACATGGATTTAGCAAAATTTTGATAGAAAACTTGAAAAAATTCGTTATATCGTGAATTTCGTTGAATCGAGGTTTGTTATATCGAGGTTCAACTGTATAAAACTGTTTACTGTGTAGCCATGTACACATTATTTTATGTGCTAAAAAGTGGATAATATAGGGTGGAATGGGGAACACTATAAAAACCGATCATGTTCTTGGCAGTCTCCCCATCCCTTGCCTTGTTCTGTAATCGCGTGCCAGTTCTTAACATAATCAACACAGCCAGTTTTTACCATGATCAACACATGATCTTAACATAACACAGCCCACAGTGTTGTGTTATTATCATTGGCGAATGTTTTCAAGTGCTGCATTCATTACTGCTTTTGAGGGGGGGGGGGATATTGAACCTAATCCGGGTCCTGTTGATACCGTAGATACCCTGCTCACCAAGCTAAAAAACTTGTCTGCAGCGCAGGCCAAGCTAATTTCCAAACTTCAAACTCTTAAAGATCATCTGCAATCAACAGACGCAGCAATGAACGATATGTGCAAGCGTCTAACGTAGAAACTCATTACTGTCGGCTTTCAAGCATGCGCAGAGAACTAGATGACACGAAAACTTTAAAGGTAGCAACTTATGAAAATTTTCACCCAGATGTGTTTTTCCCTGTAGATTTCAAATGTGCAATTATATTTGAGCTGGTGCTGTTAGTTCAAAGGTTATCATACAAAGTCTAAACCGCAATTAGGTAATTTCTTACGCAGCTTTAATGAACTTTCCCATTGCATTTTGTAGCTTTTATTTACATGAATGGATAGCCAGAGAGTTCCCATACCCGATGACATTATTCGTTTTTCTCTAAAGTCACGGCATCCTAAAAAAATATGTCAAGTATAAAAGATAGCAGTATTCAATATTTTGGCTCATCAAAATAACTGCAAGTCATTATTTATGCGTAGCCTAAACAAAGAAACTAAGAATGTCATCGGCTGCCTCAGGCTGTACTGAAAAAAATGGTACGAAGATTCACCTTATGAAGCAAAAGAAGTTTCCAAAAAGCTGCGTAAGGCTGAGGGAAGTGACCAAAATATGAACTGAGAAAACTGCATTTCAAGTTTGGCCATGTGTTATGAGATGAACCGTCAGTAGTGTAGCTTCAAACTTTTCCAGTAATAAAGACATGTTCTTCCCATTTTCAAATCTGTCTTTGGATTCCAAAAATGTCAACTAGAACTGGAGATACAAAAGGCCAAGTAACAGACCCCGTCAGGAATTCAGCAAAATTTATCGACTTCAGAATCGGTTGGCATTTTGCTAGCGTTGTGAAATCTGGTGGTGTCTTGCTGGCGTCGTGAAAACTGAAACAGTCCTTCGTAAAGTGCCATCGTCCATTACAGTGCACTGTGGTACCCAGAATATTGGGTACGGCAGAAGTGTGAGGGTGAAACTTGCTTTAGATGCCCCCCTTTTTTTGTTTTTAGGTGAGGCTATTTTATTCATGGTTTTTATGCTGGAAGTTTGAGAGGATACAGGGGTGGGGCACTGCAGTGCGTTCTCTGCAAATGCATCATTTTGTTGGCCCTCAAAAGAGCCTTTTGGGGAAAATAAATGTAGCCGAAACGCGCAAACTTTCTTGGCCTATGGCTGGAAAAAGGTCGGGCGATCCTGTGACAAATCACTGAGCTTTGAGTACGCAACACTGAAGTTCTGATGGGTGGGAAGGGGGGGGGGGGGGGAGCTTTCACAAGTTGCAGAAGGCTTGCTGTACCAGTTGATGCCGATTTAGAGCTGTCCAGGGCTGTAGTCCGTAGACCTGTCTGCCTTGTGCCGCTTGGCAAGCCTCCTCTTGCTGGTGCCGTTGCTCAAAAAGGCTGTGGTCGACTTCTTGAGCCTTTTCTTGTCCTTCTCAAGGCTCCGACGAAGGAGGCAGCTGCTTGCAGTGTAGCCGAGGCCCGCCGCAATGCTCTCGTTGGTCTCTCTCCTGCCCCGATTGAAGACCGAAACAGCTTCGGCAACTGCTCCGGGTGATGCTTAGCAGTGATGCGTGCTGGTTTTTGGACGCCTGAGTCCAAATAACAGAATGCAGGCACTCACTTGCATTCTGAGTCTTGCCATCCGCACACCTCTCCAGCAAGGCCTCATCACTCAGGCAATCAAAGATGGGCTCCAGTGCAGCTCGAACAGAGTCTGGCAAAGTGTCTTTGTGCGGAGGGGGCTCCTCCCCATTGGCGACAGCGCGGTTGCACTTGCACCACGAGCTGGGACTGTCAGGGCACAAGCTGTGGTCGGGAGCACCATCTGTGGAGGCCATGTGGCGAAGTGTGGCTTGCAGCGCCTTCTGCATTGCCGGCACGTCATGAGCATGGCTGCGGAGGGCATACCCATAGTAGCTAGAGATTTTTCTGATTTTTTGGTCTGTTAGCTTTTCTCGACCCCAAGCGTTACACCCTGGGCCTTCTTCTGCTCACATACACTTCGCAGGGCAGTGTGCATACGCTTGCACACATGTGATGCAGTCCTTTTTTTTCAACCCATAGACGCCTTCTTCCTTCAAGCCGTGCATGGTGCGGCTATCTCCATCGGACATCACGGTTGTGTACCGCAGCCCACTCTTGGAGAGTGAGCGCTTGAACATGATCAGGGCTGCCTCTACTTCCATGCGTCCTGCACCACAGTCAATGTTTCGCTGGCCTTCGTGCCCTGCTAGCCAATCTTCGTAGCCTTCATCTGAAGCTTTGGGTCTGATGGCACAACCTAAGCAAAAGTTTGAGAGGACTACATCATCAATCACCAAGCCGGTGTACACTTCAGTGATGCAGCCCACTCCAATGTGTGAAGACCATCCCCTTGTCATCCACGTGCCATCAAACATCACATCTATGCTGTTTGGCGGCTGACCAAGGTCCGAGTACAAGTCCTCGACGGCACGCACACTATCAGCTTCAGAGGCTGCAGCACTGTCCTCGCAAACCTGAACCACTTCCCTCAAGTACGCTTGGAATGTCTTGTGGTGCAGGCCTCTGTGGGACAAGTTCATACCAGCACAAAAATACAACAGAGCAGTCACCCCCTTCCCGATGCTTTGAATACTTTTTAAATCCCTCATATTCACATCAAAAGAAGTGATATTACCAGATCCTTCGGTCCTTGGTGAGGAAAAACGTTCCACACGGTGCTCACAAACCGAGCACGTCACCTCGAGCTTCACGGCGAGGCCGTACTGGCGATCAGCCTTCCTCAAATCCGGCGCCGCCAGCCCGCACTTGCTGCACCTGACGTGCGCAACAAGGTCCTTCAGCATTGCAAAATCCACTAAGACAAAATCTGTGCCGGATTCTTCCTCTGAGTGCGCCAAATCCACTTCAAGGAGGTCGAATTTCCGCTGCGTGCTGGCTTGGTCTCCATGCCGCGCTTCACCTCTGCCGCGCGTCCGGAACACGCGGACATCTACTTCGCCGTGTAATACCTCGTGTCAAGACGGCAAGACGTGCTTGGACCAGGTCTGGATTCCGGAGGTGGTTGGTCAGGCGATGGGGCAGGCGACGCAATACGAAGCGGCGAACGATTCTCATCCGGCGGAGTCGAGCGGCCCGAAGTCGCACCACGCGACTTTGGGATAGGTGGACGACGCTTTCGCTTCCCATACGCATGACAGGTCGTCTTCTTCAAACGTACGTCTCCTGGTATCAGTCACGAAAGTACGCGATGGAAGAATTAGAAGAAACTGTAAAAAGATCTAGCAAAACTGCTCTAAGCAAGCGCTGCGCCAGAAGAGCAGACTTTGTCAGACGCGCGTAGCAGATGCCACGATGGCGACTGCCATGACAGCAGTCGCGCCGACCAATGGGAGGTGTCGTACGGCGAACTCAAACCGCGCGCGCCCGCTCTAGCCAATCGGCGGCCCAGAAGGCGCCTTCGGGAAAACTGGCAAGGGGCAGTCGTTCTACTCAGGCGACGCCATTTTGAGATCGCAAAATGCTAACAAAGAAACAAGCTTCAAAACAAGACCAAGATGGCGGCGATCGGTCGGCTGCTTCGCCCGCAAGGCGCGCGGGAATTTGAAGCAACTTTTGCCCAATTCAAGGCATTTCATGGCCCCCGAGGCGTTTCAAAACATGATTTTAGAGTATTTCCCGATGGAATTTCGCGTTGATATTTTGAAGGCAGGTGCTTGAAGGTACAATAATTCCAAAAATTAGATTTTTCCAAAATCGATATTTTGGCCATTTTTGACCATTCTAAGACCCGCGTCCCCCCTTAACTGGTGAAATCACCCGGCATTATCATAACTTTCAATCCCGTGTGGACGACAGGGAAAACTATTCACGCCGAAATAAGCTTGATATTTTATGGTATTCCTGATCCAAATCCCAAAGAAGCCTTCCCCGATTCCGAGGCAAAAGTCATTCGTTGTATCACTGAAAATACATCCTTCACATGTGGAACCCGCACATCACCTTGGATGCCATTCGGCTGACCGTGTCTGCCCTGTAATTGCAAAATTTAGCTTGTTTAAGGTCAAACAGTCAATCTTCTTGGGAGGCAAAAAACTCTGGACACTAACTACAGCGTTGGCGAGGACTTCTTGCCTGCCGTCCGACATACCCAAAGACATCTTGTGACTTTCGCCAAATCAAAATCTACAGCATTTAGGTTGCGCTTCAAAACTATGTTCATTGGGTCTAAATGTTGCGCCTTTGATGAATCCTCACAATGAGAGAAGTAACCTAACAATCGCTGCGTCGTCCATTATCATAAAGCAACTCCAACCAATGCCCTAAACTAGCGTGTCTTTCTATAACCTTCACCAACATTCTCGGTTTCATTTCAAAACGCGAAATCGTCTCTAATCTTGTTTCATTATCCAGTAGCAACTCGCTTTTATTAACGGAAACATGACTTAATAGCAATGTAAATGATCAGGAAGTTCTGGCTGACTTACCAAATCTTTAGACATTCCGTAAGGACCGGGACGGCAGCATGGCAGGAGAGGTGCTCATTGCTGTTAGCCAGGACCTACCAGCAACTTTGGTCATTCTTTCGTCCGACTTGGAGATGATATGGATAAAATATCAAGGAGTACCACAATCAGTTTTAATTAACGTGGGCTACAGGCCCCCTCATAGGAATCCTGACTTCTCTGGCGAGCTTAAAGGAGCCATGAAGAGAAAATACAACTTCGTTTAATTTGAAGAAACTAGGATTCAGTATCTCACTCAGCTCCATTACAGCCACAAAATATGTTTTTTAACGAATAAAAAGCAAGAATAATTTAAAAACTCAAATTTTGCGCCACAGTGACGTGTTATGAGCAAGAATGACGTCATACGGGCCAACAATAACATAATTTTCAGTGCGTTAACTGCGCGTTAGCATTCAAGTAATGCGGTCGAATGGAACTAGAGGCCCCATTACAGACGTCAGTCATGTCCCGTCACGACAGGTCAGTTAGGTGGCCGCCAATCGCACAAACAAGGTTCCGTGACGTCATAAAAAAGTTGCGGGGAATCGGCTAGGGGGTCGCGACTGCTTCACACGTTTTCTTTAATATCTCCGTTATTTGTTCAAAGATTGCGATGATATTGGTATCATTACCCGCCGCGGTGGCTCAGTGGCTAAGGCGTTGCGCTGCTGAGCACGAGGTCGCGGGTTCGATTCCCGGCCGCGGCGGCCGTTTTTCTGCTGGAGGTGAAAAGCAAAAACGCCCGTGTGTATGAATTTCGGCGCACGTTAAAGATCCCCAGGTGGTCAAAATTAATCCGGAGCCCTCCACTACGGCGCGCCTCATCGCCTGCGTTGCGTCGGCGCGATTAAACCCTACAATCAATCAATCAATATTGGTATCATTGTTATCGGGACTAAGCAGCCTTTCTAATAAACCCAACTTGTATTTTGTCTTCATGGTTCCTTTAATTCTGTGTTAAATGCACTTTCAACAATGTACCCTAGTGCCCATATTATCTTGTTTGGCGACTTTAACTTCCTGAATATTGACTGGCCTAATCTGTTAACAGAGGATTACACAGTGAGGCAAGTGAATTTGTTAATGTCTGTCTAAATTTCAACCTAGCTCAAGTTGTCACCAAGCCCACCTGCGAACTTAAGACTGTAAATAATATGAAACCTAATATCAGGGTTCATACATGTCCTTGAAAACCTTGAAAACCCTTGAAATTGAAAATTCCGTTTTCAAAGGCCTTGAATTTTGTTTCTTCTCCTTGAAAGCCCTTGAATTCTTTGGGCAATAAAGAGGAGGCCTGGATATGTGACCTGCTTTTTATGGATTATCATTGTGGCCCTGCACTCCTCCCCATAAAAAACATGCTTTTTCAATTTCAAGCCAGCTTTGGAGTACCGGCAGGCTGCTTTATGCAAGGGCTCGTACAGAATGAAATCCCCGCATCGGACGAAGGGAAATTAACATAGGTCCCCTTCCCATGTTAGATGCTTTCCGCATTCCCTCGTCTTGCTATTCATTTTGCATATCTCTTGTGCCCCACCATAGCTATGCCCCACTACGTTCCAAAAACGAGCGGAGCTGACACCCCAAAATTACATAAAAATGAGCACAGATAAGCAAGACTCTGAATGGGAATGTGAGAACACTGTGCATCTAGCTCCTGAGCCTTGTTGGAATATTTTATTTTGGCATGTGTGATGGTGGGCAGAGTCAGTAGACCCCTCCTCCCCTTGTTGATTGATTGTATGGTTTAACGCGCTGATGCAATGCAGATGATGAGGTGCGCCGTAGTGGAGGGCTCTGGGTTAATTTTGACCACCTGGGGATCTTTAACGTGCACCGAAATCTCGTACACACGGGCGTTCTTGCTATTCACCTTCATCGGAAATCGCCACCCCCTTGTTGATGAACAGACATTTAGGGGATGACAATGGCAGGAGGTATGTTACCTCGCTATCCAAGACGTGTATTAAGAGCATTTGCAGAGCTTGAAAAAGTTCAAAATGGCATGTTTTTTGTAAAGCTCTCAGATTATTATTGCGGGTGGCACTAAATTTGACCACTTCCAAAGGGTGGAGTTCCAGATTTTTCTCAAGGTCATTTTTTGTAATGTAAAGAAGCAAATGTTTTGCGTTTGAGCAGGACAGTAGTAGAACAGTTTGGTACATGTTTTCCCCTGCACCCTTAAAAATACCTTGACAGGGCCTTGAAAGCCCTTGAATATCCTTGAATTTTTGTATTTGAATCTTGTACGAACTATGTAATACTAACCAGTGTTCCTGAAAGCATAAAATCTATTTCCTACTTGCCAGAAATAAGCAACCACAATGTAATTCAAGCCAACATTTTATTGCCTCCTCCAAAACAACGAACCGCCAAAAAGACCATATGACTGTATGGTAAAGGAAACTACACTGCTATAAATAACGAATCAAACCATTTTCTTCCAATATTCAAAGCAAATTTTCATTGTCGCTCGGTGCATGATAACTGGAAGTTGTTTAAGGATAAATGTGATACACTTGTCGAAAAATTCATCCCTAAGCTCAATTACCGTGCCAGTTCCCAAAAACCATGGTTCACCAAAACGCCCAAGAGACTAGAAAATGGAAAAAAATGCCTTATCCGCTCTGCCAAGCAGCAGAATATTGAACAGGGTTTGCACAGGTCCTTGAAAACCTTGAAAACCCCTTGAATTTAGAAGTGTCAATTTCAAGGCCTGGAAAGTCCTGGAATTAGTCCTTGAAAACCCTTGATTTTTCTGGAGAGAACCAATGACCCTGTCTTTTCACAAGAATTTAAAGTGTTTGTCGTGGATTTTAGGTGTTAAAAATGTAAAGAAACATTGTAACAATCAAGTTTCAGTGTATTGCATGAAATTACGAGTTTGGTGGATTGTCATTATTACGAGGCAACATTGGGAACAGCATTCCTCAATAGAATCCATGTCACGATACAATCCAGTGAAGGCCGGCTTCTCTTCTCTATCTTGCATGTTCTATTTAGTCTGTGGACGGCCGCTCATTGCATGTTTCCTGTGCCTCATACGCTCCATCTGCATTTGCTTTTATGTGCAAATGGTGGACGTGTACATAGTTCATCCTGCCTTGCAGCAACACTTGCTGATTTAATTTCAGCTCGTATTCTTGCTGACAAAGCAGAAGATGCAGGCAACATTATGAAGTTTTGAAATCAAACAGCCTCAGCAAAACACCAAGAAAAAAGAAAGACCTCTAAATGCCAGCTGTGAAATAAAAAATAAAGCTGGGGAGCATTCACGAACCCCTTAGCGCCTATGTAAATGTGCACTAATGTGCTTGGGTATTGGGCAATAACGAAATTTTGCATTGCGTTGAAAAAGTTGTAAATAATCCCAGATAAAACATTAGATGGGGGCCTTGAAAATGTTTTTTCTGGTCCTTGAAAGTCCTTTAAAACCCTTGAATTTTTGCTTTTGAAGCCCGTACGAACCCTGTTGAAAATGCATGGTTAAAATATGCTGCTGAAGAAGCTTACCTAACGGCGATACGAAACGCTAAGCATTCTTTTTTTCACAGTGACTTACCGAAATTGCTTACTAGTAACCCTAGGAAATTTTGTCAGGTCATGAATCGCAACCACTCATGCACTGTTACTCTTACCAATGAAGCAGCTGACATGGCCACTGACTCTGAATGTGCCGATATGTTTAACAGAGCCTTTGCATCTGTTTTTAGCAAAGAGGCGGACGTTCCAGCCCCCGCCACATCCTACTAAAGTAAACTCCACTTATTCTGGCCAACAATATACTACCCACAGTGCCAATTCTGCAACGCGCCCTGCACCTTGTATCACATGGTGTGGGAGTGCCAGCTTAACCCCTCACTTTCCCCGATATCTAATCCCTCGATTGAGCAGTGGGAGGAAGTGCTGGCCAGCTCTAGCCTCGAAGAGCAGCTTCGGCTGATCCACCGAGCTGAGGCGGCTGGACGCTCCAACGGGGTCCTGAACTGAGGAAACCGCCCGCTTGACTCGTCTCATTAAATAAAGTTTATTCTCTCTCTCAGTACTTTCATGCCACCAATTCTTTTTGTCGAACCCGGAATTTGGCAATCATTGACAAACAAATTATCTTCATCATCCAGTGTCGACAACATAAATTTAAAATTTCTAAAGAACACTAAACACATCTGTGCAACATTTTTGTGCCTACTTTATTTGCAGTCGCTTTCCATGGGTCGGCTTCCTGCTGACTGGAAACACGGAAATATCACCCCAGTATTCAAATCAGGTATAAGAGAGTCACCCCTGAATTATCGACCCATTTCATTAACCAGCATTCCATGCAAATTCATCGAACATGTCATCTACACCCGGATCATGGACTTCCTAGAATCAATAACTTCTTTAATTCCACGCAGCATGGGTTTCGCAAAGGTTTCTCGTGCAAGACTCAACTGGCCATGTTTTCGCACGACTTGCATACTAACCCGGATTCTACCATGCAGACTGACTCCATCTTTCTGGACTTTGTGAAAGTGTTCAGTAAAGTACCCCATAAACGCCTTCTCAAACTTTTTCAGTTAAGCCTACAGCCCGACGTTATACAGTGGATTCGTGAATTTTTAAGTAACCGCACTCAAGCTGTCTTTGTTAACAATGCTACCTCTACTTCCCTTCCGGTAACATCAGGTGTCCCGCACGGGTCAGTTCTGGGTCTGCTTTTATTTCTCGTATTTATTAACGATCTCCCAACTCGCGTATTCTGTAAAATTTGAATGTTTACCAATGATTGTGGTATTTACCACACTGTTTGTAACGTTTCTGATCAATTAGCTCTACAAAGTCATCTTAAAGGAGCCATGAAGAGAAAACACAAGTTTGGTTCATTCGAAAGATTGCCTCGTTAGAACCATAACGACACCACTTATAATGCAAACTTTGCTCAAATAGCTACATAATTAGGAAAAAAGGAAATGACCATGCGACCCACCAGCTCATTTTCCGCAACAGAACCTATGATGTCACTCGAGAATGCGCTGTGATTGGCGGAGGCCGGCAAAAGAAAACACATGTTAGGCAGGGCTTACAGTTTGCATAGCGAGCTAAATGCCCGTGAAACATACTGCACATTCTTTTTATGACAAAGAACGGTGGAGTAAACGGTTGAAGTTCCGAACGAACACGCAAGCGTGTGCGCCAATGAGTACGAAACTACCGCCGGCCGAGCTTGACATCTCGCCGTCGCGCAGACGAATTTTCGGGTTGAGGCTCTTAGGGGCCAACGAACCGTTCCAGCACGTACAGCCGCGACCTTGCTTGGTATCTTAATCCCTTGACAGGAGGTTGGCCGTCATATCGCCAACCAGCAAAGGTAAAAATAGAAACGAGGGGAGTAAGGAACAGCAAGAAGCGACGAGATAGTGCCAGTCGTCGCAGAAGTTTCGAATGGTGTTGGCTTGCTGCTGTCGTTACGAGCTCGTTTCCAGTTTACAAACCACTGAAAACTTCAGTTTGTTCGAGTACTTTACAATGAAATTTCGTTGCTGCTGCGTTTTGAAATGCCCATGTAGTACGGGCAAATCGTCGAGGGAGTGCGACATCCCCGCCGGTGAGGAGATCTCCTTTCATGTGCTGCCCAACGACGAACCTCGGCGAAGCAAGTGGCTACGTTTTGTGAACTTTGCAAACGGAGGAGAAAGAGAGCTAAAGGAAGTACGAGTGTGCTCGCTTCATTTCCGAGGAAGTGATTACGGCAGGGACCCTTACGTTAGCTCACTCCTGGGACATGGTGGCGCTCGTCGCCGACTTCGTCAAATCGCTCTGACCTTGGGGAAAAAAAATGCCGTAAACACCGCGCATTGACGCTCGTATCTTTCTAATCGAAGCAGAGAGCTTGCGCGAACGGCTTTCCATATATGACACCGGCCAACTGGCATAAGCGATACTGCTACTGAAATTGAACTATTATTAACCGTAATAAAAATACGGCACATACGTACCAGTCTGTATTCGTCCGTCGCGACGGGGCTGACGAGGCAGCGGTGCCGACGGCAGGGCGTTCGTCTGTTGTGGCTATCGCGGAATGGTCGCTTTCCCGTCCACCGCGTATCCCACAACTCTTGCCGCTCGTGCACTTAGAAGCATTGAGCGTTCAAGTGGTGTGAGGTTAAATGCAAGCCCGAGCTCCTCGGCGAGAGTTTTGTTCTCCGGATCAGGCGATTCCATGACTAGGGCTGCGGGTGCACTAGGTTTTACTAGTATTTTTAAAATGGCCGTCGTCTCGGTCGACTCCCGCGTGTGGGTGCTATATGGAGTCGACATACTAAGTATCTGTTTCATGGACCAGCTCGTATGACGCCATTGTTCACGTCACGGAATGTGCAATTTTAGCGGGAGATTTAAAATTTTGGCTTAAATTGCCTTATTTCTCGGTGAATAAAGCATCATTTGCTTCCGAGAAAGCGCTTGGGGTACTATGAAACACCTGATCTTTCGAATAAAACAAACTTTTGTTTTCTCTTCATGGCTCCTTTAATAACGTAAAACAATGGTGCGAAGATTAGCTAATGGAACTTAACCCTCACAAATGCAAAGCCTTATTCTCCACCCGCCGCCGCTCTCCACTTGTTTTTCCTTATGCTATTAGTAACGTTCCAGTTGAAGCAGTTAATTCATTTAAATATCTGGGAGTCACATTCTTCAACAATATTTCATGTGGTTTGCATATCGCAAACGTCATATCATCGGCAAATAAAACGCTGGGATTCTTGCGACGTCGTCTACGTAACACACCGAGAAATGTAAAATTATTAGCTTACAAAAGCCTTGTGAGAACTAAACTGGAACATGCTTCCCCAATCTGGAGTCCGCAACAATTTTATCTTCAAGACGCCCTTGAGTGTCTTCAAAACTGCGCCGCTAGGTTTTATCCATGGTGCGTACTCCTATGACGTCAGTGTATCTTCACTGAAAGCAGAGCCTGAACTACCCCTCCTTTCCTTTTGCCGCTGTATCGCCAGTCTTTCTTTGTTTCATAAGTTTTTTCACGGCTCGATGCGCATGCCACCTTGTTTTGGTCCCCCAGCGCACATCTCTCAACACACTGGTCATCCCCTTCCAAGTTGCCCCCGCCTTCACAAACAGCATCACTAATCACCTTTCACCATAGGACAAGTAATTGTTTTCTGCTCAGTTTTTTATGTACCCACCTCTGATGTAATGCCCCTCAATGGGTCTGCATGGAAATAAAATGAAATGAAATCATGTAGGAGTGAAAATGGGTCGTCTCCTAACCCGCTCCCTGTCCACAGGTGCAGTGGAGTGCCATCGGGTGCCGGAGTTTGCAGAGCTGCAGTGGGGAATTGGAGCAGTCCAAGGGTAGAACCAGCCCTGTCCAAAAGTCCAGCCAAGGCGGCCCCACTGGTTCCACGCCCAAGAGCAAGGTGTGTGACCAAGTGGAATTGGCTGTTGGGCTAGTTGTTGAGGAGTTCCTTTAGTGGGATGGGCAACGGCAAAACACGGATAGACAATGAATTAGGCATCGCCTCTTGTATTTTGTCAGTGCCAAACGCATCAGCTCCGAGCAGCCAACAACCCCTTTCCTCCTACATATTGTTGCGACCAGGCGGGGGCACCCGATCCGAGCTCCGTGGCCTCCGACATACGAGTGGTAGCGTGTATGATGCGAGCGGCCAGCCGCTGTTGCAGCCGTGAAGAAGTCCAGAAGCCGTAGGCTAACGTAACTGTTTACTTCATAGCGAGAGGTGAGCCGAAGCCAAAGAACAATGCCCCGACGGGCGAGGTTACCATACAGGACTCGAGCAGAGCGACAACATCGATTCGCTGCTCTAACAGGAACGGTTTACAACGCTTGGGCAGCTCTATTTATACCCAAAAGCGACAACGGTCAAATGCAACAGGCTGGAACACGCCGCGAACGTCACAGACACACACGACACTCTTTCCAGAGTTCGTAAGCCGTTCATAGCCTCGGGCATGTTGAGTCCGAGAGAGGGGAGAGAGGAGGACTCCATTGCGATCGACGGGGCCTCGGTGTCCTTGAAGAGCGTGGAGACGAGCCTTGTAGGCAGCCGCCGAAGTTTTGCCGAGAGCAAAGCGTCTGACGCGGCTTTGTCGCAACTTGTTGCCGACATGGTGGCGCGTGTTTTCAAAGGCGCACGAGTGGCTTCGCTGCACAGCCGAGGAGTGATGCGGGGAAGTACTGCAGCGCTGGCCGATTCGTAACAGCTTCTCCGCCGGGGGTCCGAGATCCCGATGGATAAGGGTCTGCAACCGTTGTCCGGAGGGATGCTGTTGAAGTGAAGTGTTCGGCAGACGCTCGACTCCAGGCCTTGGCTGTACGACACCGTGCTGGAGCTTCACTGGGCGGGTCACTGGACGAGTAGTGGTTCCCCAAGAACGTCTCTGGCTTGGTCAGGCAAGCAACAGAACAACACAGGAAGACACAACCGCATCGCCGGCAAGTGCGAAGACAAATCCACACTGAAGATCTACCAGGCTTTTAGTTGCGAAAAAGTACGCGAATAACTAACTGCTCTAGTTATATTTTTGCCCAGCAGTACTTTAGACAAGTGACAAACTTGAAAGGTGACATTTCGCGTGATTGCAAAATGTCCCACACACACAAAAAATGTAATCGTAAAGGGCGAAACCTGCTCCAGGAAAAACAATGAAATTGAGAAAATCAGGCGTCTACAAGCCACTTCTCGCTCTGAGAGCAGCGATTCGAGCTCTCATCATTGCTCCGAGTTTTCCCCTTCTTGTATCGCACTTTAGGTGCGCCCGTTCTCTGAAAGAGAGTGCTGCGACCGCGTGAAAAGACACCGGTCGTCTTGTTCGACACAGGTCGAGCGCGCGGAGGAGCGAACGAGATTTTCCAACGCTCAAACGAGAGGCGCGCACTCCTTTTTGGAGGCGGCGTTCCCCCGGCATGATGCGAGCTCACAGCTTTGCCCCTCGGCGTGCCCAGCACTGAAACACGCGCCGCACGTACCCGCGGAAGTTTTCGCTATCTCCTCGTTGCTCGCCTTTTTACGAACGCTTTCAGCAAGCAAACGCTGGAACGCGTTTGAGTTCTCTCCTCTAGGCCGGTCGGTTCCCGACTTCGGCTCAGCCACAGGCGACACCGGAACCTCAACTAGCTCAGCCGATGTTGGCCTATCATCGGGGGCATCAGCTGGGAGTGACAAGGGCAGGACGTGCTCATTAGACACCTCGTAGCATCCAACGGACCCTATCTCGGCGTCCCTCGCCTTTTCCGCAACACCCTCAGTAAGCGAACACCGAAGGGTGTTTTCGTTCTGATTTGCGGCTTTCAAGGCTACACTAGATCCACGCTGCCCTGTCTCAAAAGACGGCTCAGCCGCCCCAGACACCTGAATCTCTACGAGCTCGGCTGGCCGTTGCTCGAGGTCGGCTACCTGAACTGGTGTCATAACGGAATCGGCTTGCTCAGTGGCGAGATCGTCATTTCTTCCAACTGAACCATGCAAACCGTTCGCTGCCTCGGCTGCAGGCTTTGCCACCACCTCGCTCGTTTCCGCACTACCGTCTGAAGGAACAACCTTTGTTTCGGCGGACTCGTGTTGCCTTTCGGTAGCCTCATCAATTACGCATTCCTGCGAAACGTCGCTATCTCGCGAAATGTTCACATTCAAGTTGGTAGCCGTTCCCAAGGCCTCCCGCGAATTTGAACCGTCCGAACGCTCCGCCGAGATCTCCAAAACAAACGCCGGCACATTATCGCACTCAGTGGACACGCACTGCCCTCTGCCGCCTCTGCCGACAGTCTGAGCTAATGCGTCGTCGTTATCTCTCTCAGCAACCTTGCCACGCTGATGGGCCGCAGCCGTCGCCTCCGACTCGAGCTCCCGTGCGTCTGCTACTGGCAACGCTGGCACGGTGCTTTCCTCGACAACGAGGTCTTTTTCGAGCAACAATTCCAACTCGGGCTTCACTTCTTCCTGCTCGAGTTGAATTTCATGCTCTAGGTGCTTGCTCTCCCGTTGGAGTCTCTCTTTTTCGGGCTTCTTTCTTCCCCTTCGGATTTGCTCGATATCGAGGTCATACTCTCGCATCATTTCCTCGTGTTTGAGTTTCTGCTCTCGCATTCTTTCCTCGTGTTCCCGTAGGAATTTCTCATGTTCTCGCTTTTTCTCCTCGCGTTCCTCACGCTGGCGCTCAGCCTCTGCCTCGGCGGCCTGTCGTTTCGCGGTCTCCCTGCCATTGATCAGCTCAATGCATTCCGACAGCTCCTCATCGTCAGCCCCGACAGCGAGTATAGCCTGTATCAGCTCTGGCTTTCTCAGCGCGTCCGTAACATCAAAGTGCAATTCACTTGCAAGCTCCAACAACTGCGGTTTTTTCAATGCTTTCAAATTCATGGCCGGTCCAGAGTACTGCTTTCCCACTGCTCCAAAAATGTTTTGCGCGAATAACCCACGCGACAAAAACACGCCCTACCAGCTATCCTCAGAAGCCTGGTAAAACTCAGTGAAGAAAAGTCCCGCACTCACCCTTGACCGCCGTGAATTCTGCGAAGTCCGAAGCCGCCTTGACGTCCGTGGTGTTGGGTCTCGCACCGCTGGCTTCAGGTGTTACGAAGTTGCCATCCCACCGCTGCCACCAGTTGTTGCGACCAGGCGGGGGCACCCGATCCGAGCTCCGTGGCCTCCGACATACGAGTGGTAGCGTGTATGATGCGAGCGGCCAGCCGCTGTTGCAGCTGTGAAGAAGTCCAGAAGCCATAGGCTAACGTAACTGTTTACTTCATAGCGAGAGGTGAGCCGAAGCCAAAGAACAATGCCCCGACGGGCGAGCTTACAATACAGGACTCGAGCAGAGCGACAACATCGATTCGCTGCTCTAACAGGAATGGTTTACAACGCTTGGGCAGCTCTATTTATACCCAAAAGCGGCAACAGTCAAATGCAACAGGCTGGAACACGCCGCGAACGTCAGACACACGCGACACTCTTTCCAGAGTTCGTAAGCCGTTCATAGTCTCGGGCACGTTGAGTCCGAGAGAGGGGAGAGAGGAGGACTCCATTGCGATCGACAGGGCCTCGGTGTCCTTGAAGAGCGTGGAGATGAGCCTTGCAGGCAGCCGCCGAAGTTTTGCCGAGAGCAAAGCGTCTGACACGGCTTTGTCGCCTTTTGTTGCCGACATGGTGGCGCGTGTTTTCAAAGGTGCACGAGTGGCTTCGCTGCACAGCCGAGGAGTGATGCGGGGAAGTACTGCGGCGCTGGCCGAGTCGTAACAGTATGCTACTCTCCTCCTTCCCAGTGTTTTAGTCACATGAACGGTTCATCTTGAGGCGATGCATGGTCGAAAGCGGCAACGTAGACAAAAATGTGCTCAGCCGCAGCGCCAAGTTTATCGCTGGCTAGAGCGCCGCTACTTCGGCGGTCTTGAGCATCGGTTGTTTTGGAAACCAGGCACAAGCCGCTTTTGCATTCAGATACAATCTGGGACACGACTGGTTAAGAATACCGGTTAAGGTTGAGGCTGAACATTATGACATGTGGCAAAACAGATGTTCCCGTCACTCCCATTATAAAGCAGGTAATGCGTTTATTATTGATAAAATACAGGAGGCGACGAATTCCACTTATTTGGGTGCTTGTGTTCTGTTTTTTGTTGTGCTCGCCACCAAGGCATTTTGCAGAGGATGCCTTCTAGCCACTCTTCCTTACTAGTCATTACAAGGAAGGCAGTGGGCATGTGCACCCTGATGGCTGGGTATGCCAACAGCTGTCTATTCAGCCAGCATGTGTGACCTTGTTTTTCACAGTGCAAGTTCTGTCTGAAGCAGTGTCATATGCAGTACAGTCGGAAGGATAAATAGCCAGGGAAAATAAGTAAAAGACGGAATTTGCATGGGTGTTAACTGGAAAATCTACAGTGCACAATGTTGTACTGTCAGTTGTTCTAACAGTCTGCCTGCTGCACTGAAGGTTTGCAACCTTCAACAGCTTACAATATGGCACAATGCACTTGGCAACTTGTACTTATCTGTTGTTTTTACTTATCTGTTGTTTTCGCTTTTTTATAGATAAATATGTACTCATGATGGTCAGCGCACACAAAAAATTGTCCCCCCTCTTGGACGAAACGAGTGCTCCTCTCATCCTGTGCCAAGTTTTTTGTTTGCTCTGACCATCATGAATACCTCCCAACCAGCCCGATTAGCAACGCTACTGCCAAAAATGTACTTCTTCCTCGTGCAGTTTAGCGCATTGTATTTAAATAGGCTAAAGGCAGATTAAGAACTAGGAACCTGGAGACTGTGGGTGCATCCCACAATGCTGTCCTCATTGTACCTCCCCCTTTTCTTTTATGGAATGCCCCGGTTCTCACCGCTAACACAGGTCCTGCACTGCAGATCAAAGTTGTCGACCCAAAGAAGGGCAGGCCAATCATCCCACTCCCCACCCTTCAGATTTGCTCCTGGTTGACACGCACTGTGCTGCGTCTGCTCTCCATCGCATTTTCACATGCATCTGTGTAGCACCACAGAGACTTTGTGCCGGGTTGGCAGGGGCCCCTCGTGGTGGCTGCCTTTGTGGTCCCTCATTCACAAGCTGGAGAGGATGCTATACTCGGTTACAACTCAAGAACGGCACCACCTCATGTAGTGTATTACTCCGCCAAACCGCCGGACCCGTGACGTCAGTGCGCGCGTTTTGAAAGGGGTTTGCTATGAATGCGTGATATCGTCTGTCTCACACAGTTCGTTTGTCGTCGCTGGAGTCGTTTATAAGCATATTAAGTCCAAAAAATCGCGGGAACGGCTCACGCCATGTTCAAAACATTCCCAGTAACGCCCTACTTGCGCCGCACGGAGAAATATCCGGCTGCGGTGATGAGGCACAGCGGCAATTTCCGGTGCCGTTCTTAAGTTGTCACCGAGTGTAGCTGCTAGGATGCCTTTTTCTTCTATGGTGCACACTTGACTCCAGCGCCACTGGCCCTGCTACATGTCTGTATAGAACTTGCAGTGTGCTTGTGTGTCGCACTTGTCACAAATGTGTCGCAATGGCAATATGCTGCCTCATTGGGCCCCCTTGCATGAACATACAAAGGGGGCACTACGATAAACTGTCCTTTCTTCATGTCCTCCCTCTGGGATTCCCTGCATTGGCTGTTACAGGGCCAAGTATTTCAAGCACCTCCTTCTCTTGTTATTTCAGTCGGAGGCACAGCTCATCAGCATAGTCAAGTCAATCAAGAAGAAAATGCCCCACTGCTGCGAGTGAGTGTTCCCCTCCCTCTTTTTAAAAAGTTTGTACTCGTTGAGTTTAGGCTATTTTATGTGAACTTCTTCTCACTCGTCAGCGTTTAACGCCACTTGCAGTCCCTCAGTGCTCTGTCAGACCTGCTTTCTTGCAAGCTGTCCATGTTTGTGTAACGGACTGAGCCAGTTTTTATCAATTTGATGCTGGTCATAATTGTGTCATGCAAATAACCATATTGAGCAGGAGAATGGAGGTCATTATTTAGTAATGACCTGTAAAGGAGAGACAAAATCAGTGTGTGTTATCTATGACTAAAACAGAAATTATGACAGTGTAATCAAAGAGAGCAACAACTGTGCACTGTAGCCATTGCATTCTAACCGCAGTATATAAAAAGGTACAAGCTAATAAACTTGCCAGATTTTTTTGCTTTTTGCACTTGTTCTGTTTGCGTGACCCACTCCCCTCTGCTGGGGGTCATTCAGGGTGAGGTAAATCTCTCAACGATGCACGAAAAAGGCTTACTTCATGTGTGTTTCTGGGTTTGGCAGCAGGAAGCTTTGATAAGGCAGGTGCTCGTTTATGCAACTGGAAAATCATGCCTATGGACGTATAAAGGGACACTGAAGTGAATTTGTCGAGCTCCTGTTACTGCTAACACTGTGTAGACTGGCTTAAATGAAGTCTTTTCATCGTTTATCCGGGCGATAAGGCAGTATTTATTTTTAAACAAAGAAAAACTACCGTGCACGATTTGTTGCGGCCGCACCAACTGACAGCAGCGACGTCAGTACAAGGTGCTACATAATTGTACGATGTCCAAGATTACAATGCAAACCAGTTTTGGTTTCGTTTCTGTGAAAAAGCATACTTGGCATCCGACGTTCTAGGCATTCTTGATATATCAGTAATTGGCATACCCTCCTTCTGCTTGTTGTTGGCTGTAAAATGCGTCAGATAAGCCTGCCAGCAGAGCTTGGAATGGTAGCTATCACTAGCAGAGAAGTATGTTGTGGATGAACGCCCACCACGTCACTGCAGACGCTCAGATGCAATGCGCTTTCCCTCCCAATCTTTGGGGATTACCTGGCTCGTGCCTGCATTGTAAGAGGCGTGTTCGCACCAGGCCAAAAGTCAGCTGATTTGGGACTGAACACTTCTTCTGAGTGCTTTTCATGTTTATCTAGCTGAGGCGATAGTGTGGTTGAAACCAGCAATGCACTGCACCCTACGTGAATGGCTTTTCAGGAAGAGGTCCTGTTAAGGCCTAAACAGAGCAAGACTTGGAAGCAGGAGCTTTTGATGCCCATTTTCGGTTGTTTTTAAATGTGTTTGCTGCTTCAGCATTAAGTTCAGAGTGTAGAGGAAGGGGCCTATCTTCGGCCATTATATAATGGCAACTTGAATAGCACGAGTTGTGGCATTGCGTAACATTATAATCTGAAAATAAAGGTAAAAAGGAGTTGTTCTGGAAAGGTTGAACGGAAAACTACAGAGGGAATATTGTTCAGTACCATGCATCTATGGCTTACAGGCTCAGTTTGAGCATCCCTCGATGTTTTCAAGGTACCCCAAAATATGCTTGAGCCTGGCAAAAGTGGCAAAGTTTTTTCGTCGGTGGCATCTGTGCCAAAAGTAGCTATTTTAGTAAGGCGATAAACTCGTACTTTTGCTGCAGCATTTGTAACCCATTCACTTTGCTTGCGGCGGCAGCTTCTCTGGTGGAGGCGAAAAGCAAAAACGCCTGTGTGTACGAGGTTTCGACGCTCGTTAACTCTTTCGGGACCGCCGGAAAAAGTGATGAAAAAGGGAGGTCTCGGTACAAATTTTTTTTTTTTTACATAAAACAAAGGCACCATCCTGCCTTAGCATATACCAAAATGCGGCTAATTATATGTTCTTTTACATACAATACCAAGTTTTACTTTAACACTGACGATAGAACCATGAAAAAATTTGAAACTAAGAACTTCGTAAAAAAACTACAGAAAAAGATAGAAAAAAGCGTAAATATAAAAATATTAAAAAAGAATAAAATTATTTCAGGATATACAAAATCTAACACAATGCTTTGTTTCTTCATTGAAAAAGTTTGATGCGGCTAGGTGTAACTGGTTTTTTGTTTTGTGTGTGATCTCTTTGGCACTAGGGCCATGGCTACATCGTCGCCCAGGTACACGCCGGGCTCTTGTCTCGGTGAAAACTTGATCCGTTTCTGCGCTGGTGGCAGGAGATCACCACCATAGGTAGTTAACACCCTAGCGAATAAATATAAACCAGCCAGAACATAGTTCGAGCGCACATACCTACTCCAGAGCCAATTGAAACCGAAACCAACACCCACCTTTGAGCGCGATTTGATGTTCCAGGCTGATCGACGCCCGAATCCTCACTCGAGCTGAAATCCAATCTCTAAAGCCGCATTTCGACTCTGCACTGCCACTCTCATCGTTAAAATCCACAGTAGAAGGCGAAGATATGCGAGCCGAGACGAGGCGGATTTCTTATCGTGCTCGCACGAGTATGACGCCGTGTTTGTTTACATTCGAAACCACTGCCTCTCAGAATAAAATATCTGACGCGTTGCCGCCTGGCGATAAAAAAAGAAACTTCACAAAAGAGAAAACTCCAGTTTTCAAACTATCTCCTAGATGTCGCTAGGTGTTCCATCGAGCGAAAATTTGTATTCTGCAGGCTCGCGAAACCATCGATCATATGTGATCGATGGCCTATGGAGCGGTCCTGAAAGAGTTAAAGAACCCCAGGTGGTAAAAATTAATCCGGAGCCCTTCACTGCAGACTGCCTCATCGCGTGTGTTGCGTCGTCGCATTAAACCCCACAATCAATCAACCCTTTGCTTTGCCTATTTTGAATGTCCATTTTTTAGTGTTGGAGTCCTCAATCGATGTATGTTTTAGAGAAACTTTGAGAAAGAAAGTTAAAGAAAGAAAGAGAAAGTTAGAGAAACTGTGCTCTGCTGAACCTCAATGTGCCCGATGGATACTGGCACTCATAGTTGTTTAGCGTGCATGCGGTTTAGTAATGGGTATTGCATTTGTAAGTAGTTAATACAAATTTGTAAGGGTTTGTAAGGGTTTAACCTGTTAAGGGGGCAGACTGGTCTTAGAGCTATCTTTTTATTTACAAACCAATTTTAATGAAACTGCACCGTGTTATAGAGTTTTTTTTGTGCTGATTTCAAATCTGCCATTAGATTTTTTGTAAGTTGATTATATTTTGTGTTAATGATTAATTTCCATTATTTTGGGTCACAGTTACAAAATAACCACTCCATACAGAATGGCAATTACCACATCGCTAGGCAGACAAATGACTAAAGAATACAACATAGAAAGAACTTTTTTGATTCAGCTATTTTTGGTCGTTTTATAACACAGTGAGCTTTGCTTCTCCCGTGCTCTGCCAGAAATGGCTCGCAGGTGGTGCCAGTTGAACACAATAATTTTCCAAAGCCTCCATTTGAAAAATTTGTTTCCAACATTGTATTCTCCACACATTTCGGTATCAGAAGCAAAAAGAATTAAAGTTGTACCTGCTCTGGGCGCCAAGATATCTGAGGATGAAATGCTAGCTTTGCATTGCAAGAAAAGGCCGTTTCACCATCGAATTCTGCGCTAACGGAGCTGTAGAGTGCACTTTAAAATGCTATTATAATATAATAACAACAAAATATGGTGCCTCTTGATGAGGAAGTTTACAGACTGATAGAAAAATGGCTGTGGAGGCCAAAAATGCCATTTTTGAGAAAACACTTTTTTTTACCGTTTTTCGGCCCCAAAGACCCAACTGCCCCCTTAAGTTACCTTGGTGTGCTCCTCATTGGAAGACGGGCATACTTTTTCAACTATGTATCTCTCCTGCTTATGTGCGCCGCCCGTTTGCCCCATGCCATCCTAGGGAGGCCTCTTATCACTGAGAAGGCAGCTCATTGCCTTTTGAGGTCACGTGTTATTCGCTGCTTCTAACTGCAGTCTTTGGCCAACACATGAAAGAATTATTCTGCAGCCACTTGCTGCACAGCCAGCCAAAAGGACATGAGCGTTTACCATCGCATACCACTGCACAGCGAGCTGCCGCTGTTTGGGAGCTGTTGGCGTCGCCTGAGTTAACAGATGGGCAGAAGTTTGATAGGGACATTCACAGCAAAAATCCGGATGTGAAACTATCAATCGTACTCAATAGAAAATTTTAAAGACAGCAGTGCCAGCATGGCAGCATCACTGCGTGAGGGCACTCCAGGCGGTAGAGGACCTTTAGCAGCGGACACACGGCCAAAGTAACTATCTGTGCAAATGTACGCTTACGTGTCCCTTCATTGTACGTGATCATGTGTGTGCCACGTGTGGGGCATGGAGGGTTTCCTGTGTTGTATGGTCTTATTATCCATTCTCTCAGATATTGAAATCATGGAACCGCCCTTTTGCGCCGTACCTTGATTTGTGTTCCAAACTTCTTTTGCGATAATTGTTATGCTATGGAAGGAGTGGCTCATTTCTTGTTTTTTTATTTACCATGAAATATAGTGCAGTCTCACCAGTGTGCTTATGCCTCAGCTGTGTGGGACCAAGTTTGTGTCTCTGACTCGGTAAGAACTTGCATCATTCACTGGGCAGTGGAGCTTGTTAACACTGGAGGGATGGAGGGGTTTGGACACCAAATTGTCATTACATGTATCATAGAAGTTACTGGTACCATAAAGACGACATGGCCTGTGGTGGTGGACTAACGCAGGGCGGAGATCCGCTGCCATCTGGACCAGGTGCGCTGCATCCAGGGTGGATTCTCGCAGATGACCCTGCGGGATATCCGGGCCCTGGTCCTCAGCCACATGGAGAATAAGAACGGTGGCTCTGGTGTGTACACATTCCTTTGCTAAAAAATCCTGACGTGTACCATCTGATATCGCCATTTATAAGGCATACAACTTTTCAATGTGGAGCTCACTTACGGCAAATGTTTATGAGGGTTGAAGTCGGTGGCCAGCCTCAGTTGTCGAGGAAAACCTGATAGAGAATGGTTGGAGGCATTTATCAAAATAACTTCAAACCAGCATTATCTCATGAGCACCGTTCCTTCCTTCATTTGTTATTAAAAAAGGGGAGGCATTCCCAGCACGGGCTGCTTGAGTATTCGTGGTGACGGTTTTGGGCGAGACCGCGCACTCCGAGCCCCGATGCTCCTGCTGTATCTTACCGTGGCTTGGAGTTTTGAGGTGAAGGGCAAGGAACCACAAATGGTGGCCGTCGGAGCCGTAGTCAAACTCCGGTGGAGGGGCTCCGTGTCTGTTTACCAGGCAGGGAGCTCTGGGACCTCTCTCGGCATCAGGGTAAACCGAATGAAAAAAGTACCCGCATCCCTGGCCTTTTTTTTCTATGCCATAAGGTAAACCAGAAATCGCCCCAAACGTTGTCAGCCCCTGACAAGGAGCCACACCGAAGTATCCTTTCCACCCCTTCCAACCATGACTCTCTCGCAACCGGACAACTGTCCCTATTTTTTGGTAATTGAATCAGTCAACAAATCAAAACCCGTTTCATCTCAAGTGGTATTCCCCATTTCCAAGTCATTTGAAGGGACCCTTGGCAAATTCTACAATGCTACAAAACTCGAAAACTGGTGGATGTTAGTCGAAGTAAATACTCAGCAGCAGGCAACAAGTCCCCTGGCCCAAACCAGAATGGCAAATATGGACATCAGTGTCACACCCCACCGCAGCCGCAGCAGCTTGCAGAGTGTGTGATGTGAGCCAGATATGCTAAGCGAAACAGAGGCTGACCTGGAAAGCCTGAAGGATTAAGCCTTACAGTCGTGGGGAGAATCACCATCCGCAGATATAATATAGAAGTACCAACAAAATGCATCATCTTGACTTTCAGTCGATCGAAACTTCCTGAACATATCAAATGCTGGTTCCATTAGGTGTGCAGTACGTCCCTACATCCCTAACCCATGCTGCTACTTCAAGTGCCAGCGAATTGGGCATGGTACAAACCCTTGCTGTGGTACAACGGCCTGTGTGAAATGCACTGCACAGGACCACCCCACTGACAGCTGTAACTCCACCACCCTCACTTGTCAACTGTTGAGGACCGCACGGAGCGTATTCCCGGACCTGCGAAAAATTTCAACAAGAAAATCATTGTCAGTCACCGCACGCAACTTCCCAAAGGGGCGAAAGATGTTCGCCTCTTTCCTCCTGGGGAAGTACACACACAGCTTGCCTGGGGCAGAACGGTGCCTGGTTTCGGTGGCTACCCAGGTCAGCAACTGTTTTGGTGCTGGCTTGTCTCCAGTAACCCAACCCATTAATGAGTCAGCAGCGGTTGTGGTTGCAACCATCTCCATGAGGAATGAGGCTGCTTTACCTGCTTCCACTTCGTTGGACCCCAGTACACTTGGGGGCGCAAAGGAGATGGACACGAGGGAGCCCGCAGCAGCTCCCAACCCTGCTGCACCACCCGTGCCACATGCAGCGCCCCGGACGCTTTCAGCGGTGGTGGTTGCAGCAGCAAGCACCCACAAAGGTGTACCATCCAAAGAGCCCAATTCGTCGGATACTCTGGGGATGTTGGACGAGGACATAGACATCTGACCTTTCCTGTCTGTATCGCAGCGGAAGGAATGGGTTCTAACGTCCAAACCTCCAGATAAGCCAAGAAAGACAAGAGTCACTGCCTTGAAAGACCATGCATAAATGCACACACACACACATCCAGTCACTCCAAACTGTAGGTTATGGGAAGAGAACTGTACAAGGAATTGTGAGGCCTTACAGAAGATCTTGATGATGTATATCAGATATGCATGCCAATCAACCAAGTGTAATGTGTCTGCAGAAAATGCATCTAAACAGCACACACACAAACTTCTTGAATAATTATATGGTATTTAGAAAGGACAGAGATGGCTGCGCACACTCCTCAAGCAAAATTTTTCACCCTTATAATTCGATTAACCCTTTGCAGGTATTTTTATAAGCCGAGGTGAACCACGTGCAGTAGATTTTAGGGATCCTCTTTTATTTTCACACCAAAGCATTATGGTCGTATTCCATCCAAAACTACTCGCCGCGCATGCTCAGTGGAAGGCGTTACGCTCCTGAGCTTGTGCGGTTGCGTTCTATTTTCAGCTGAGCGGTTTTTTTCTGATGAAGTTGAAACACTGAAACACCCAATAAACAATCGGCCAATAATGTTCGACTGATTTAAGACGTTAGGCGATAATCACGGTGAAGAAGTTACCCGCTTGTGGCCAGCCTAGCAGGTAGCCAGCCTATCTTATTTCAAAGAGGCGCATTTGCATTTGTTGTCTCTTTTTTTCCCCGCTCAGATCAACTACAGTTGAACCCCTTTATAAGAGACACGTACCGGGGAGCAGTTTCTGTCTCTTATATGAGATGTCTCTTATAAGCAGGGAACCATGTTTTACTTACTAATCAGACCCTAGTTCAATGTGGGCACCGTATGACTAAAATAAGCTCAAAATAACGCTGCAGCATGTTGCAGAAGATTCATTCTAATTTATGTTGGCCCCCAGAATTTATGAAACTTCTGAATCTTTGTTTGCTTCATGACTGTATTTACACTGTTTTTTACATCCGATTCTTCAAGCTTTTTTTCCTTTCCTTGTTTGTGGAAGATGAATCGTAGATGTTGAGTTCACAAGCCTGATGAATAGCCAGAGCACACAGCTTCTTCTGCTGTGTGCTCAGGCTATTTATTACACTTGGAGGACTCAACATCTGCGATGCTTCTTGATTGGGAGCTACGCGAGTGGGAGAGCCCGCATGTGCGGTCGCGCTCCATCCAATGGATGGCAGTAAGCTTCAACCACTTCTGTAAGTTGCATTTCCATTGGCAGGGCTTCCATCGTCATTTCATAGCTGACTTTGTGTTTGCTGAAGTTATAAATAGTGGCTGCAGGCGTCTGTCGTCCACCTATGTTTCCCCAATGGAAGTGACTGGTGGCACTGCACCTGAAGTTAAAATGTCTCTTACAAGCGATTATTGATTAAAGTTCAAGGATGACTTGTCCTTTATAACCAATCTTCTACATCCGATGTCTGTTTTAAAAGAGGTCAATTTAATGGGAAAGATAGGGCAGCCAACCTTGTGGGTGAATAGTGTCTCTTATACCCATTTGTCTCTTACATCCATGTCTCTTATAACGAGGTTCAACTGTATCATCTTTGGAGAAAGGAGGGCGAGTTAACAAGTGGAACGCACGCAAGAACATTACACTTCACGAAAATAGAAAAAAATCACCGATTGTGTTCCACACCGTGAAAATAAACTTAATCGGTACAGCAGGAATAACTGGTGCCGACCTTCAATTACAGATGGAGAAAGAAAAGTGCCAGCGGCGTGAAATTTTGACTAGAGTCCTCCACTGGATAAAATTCCTTGCTACTCAGAACTTAGTACTGTGAGGGCACCGGGAGTCTTCAAACAGCCACGAGAGCAAACCAGAGCTTGGAATGGGGCTAGTTGGTTTTTGAATCGAAGCATTGCTGGTGTAAGCTAGACGAAGGACGAAGGATTAAGGATTGCACAAACGAGTGAAGCGCTCACTACCAACTTATTTTTTAATCCCAACAACACAGATTCTAAAGCGGGATTCACACGACGGAGAAACCCTCTCGCGGAGGCGGACGGATATGTGACGTCAACAGCACGTGACCGGATTATCCGGCCTGGCGGCGCATCCACACGTGCGGAGCTACGCGGAGTGACTAGCAGACGACAGCGCCGAGGAACAGGTTCCATTCCCCGCCGAGGGCCACCGCCATCGAGCGAAAACATGCGGAGGCATTTTCCTTCGCGGAGCCACCGCGGGCTATCCCCACCGAGGGGCGGAGCCTAAAACCGGTCACGTGAGCGGGTCCCGCGGGCCAAAAAGAGAGGGTTTCTCCGTCGTGTGAATCCCGCTTAAGCAAACATTCAGATTACCTGACAGGAGGGGGTAATCATTATCGATTAAAATAAATACAATGTTCGTCAATGCGCATTCGTGGCCTACGCAGTGTCGAGTAGTGCCATTTCCGTTGTTAATGCAATCAATGGGGAACTGATGGTCCTTTTCTTTCCAAAATGCAAACGCTTCCCAAATCTCGCGTGTCAGGGGATCTAAAGAGGATCGTGGTGCTTTTAAAATTGCACGGGGCATCATGTCTGGCGCAGTAGGCAGCCAAGTACCCTGGTGCTGAAACTTGCTCGCACAGGTTGTTGTGTTCTCTAAGCCTTTCATTAATGCATCGCCCAGGTAGTGCTATCTAAGTTCTCCCGCAAGACATAGGCGTCCTGTAAACAATCCCGGAGCGGCAGGCGACAAAATTGTTCGTGTGCTTAACGCCGCATCCTGTTTGTTTAGCGTCTCTATTTTGATTAGCCATCTTGCACAGCATTTTTAGTTTCTTCGTTGCCGAAAAAAGCACCGGGACTTCATGCCTCGTGCCAACCTTCCTTAATTTGTGTGAAACTTTGTGAATGTGCTGCAGAACGACTGGCCGCTTCTTTGGTTTTTTGCAATCTTTTTCTTTGTTAGTCCCTTTTGGCATGGTTCTTAACACTTTTTCTGCAACTGAGACGAGCATGTGACTAGTGAACCCATTTTTTGTTAAGCGATCAATTTGGGCCGACAGACTTTCACATACCGTATTTCCCGGTGTATAAGTCGCGTTTTTTTTGTGTTTTTTTTTAAATATTTGTTGGTGCGTCTTATCCACCGGTGTGACTTATGTATGGAATAAATATGGTTCGCGGCGGCCGTGCGTGGCCAGTGCACGTTGACACACGGCTCAGTGGTCTAAACGAATCCGAAGCCCACTGCTACGGCGTTTCTCATAGCCCATCAACCAATGAATTTGTACCTCTTTCTAGTAAAAAACAATGATAATGGCCTGCGACAACCGCACGCCACTTTCTGCCAAGCTACAGTTCACAATCAATTCAAAGCAACATCAAACTGGGTTGCAAAAACAAAATGCAGCTTGTAAATTATTACAGAGTTACTCTGAAGGAAGTAAACATGCTGCTATTTTTAAAATGGCAGCTTGCTGATAAGTTTCGATTTTGGGGCCGCTTCCGTTCGCCATGACACCTTTATTGCGCTGATTTACAACAGCACGCAAGAGACGCGTGACGTTTGGAGAGGTGGCCAAATGGGTCTCCGACTCTTGGGACTCCATTTCTACAAAAACAGTTGTAGCCGGGTTCATAAAGGCGGGAGTGATCCGGTCCGCGAGTGGTGACAATGTTGGCAAAGACATCAGTGAGTTAGAGGACGACAGCGATGTGCCGGTGGAGCTCCCACTTGAAGTTGCTGAATTGTTTGTTAGGGAGTCGGAGGAAGAAGACTTCAATAGTTTTGCCTAAATGCCGTCTGTAAGTACATGCCATCTGTGTGTATCAATAGACCATTTTTGAGAAGTTAGTTCTGTGACACTGTCTAGTCTTTGGACGGTATATACACGTGTCTAGCCCTCCTTACCGGGGGATGCGTTCATAGGCGGCGGCCGCCGCAACCATGTACTTTCGCCGCACTTTCTAACGATCTGATTCACTATGAGTTTACCTAATTAACAAGTGCATCTTGTATACCAGTGCGACTTATATACGTTTTTTTTTTCGGAAAAATTGTCATTTTGAGGGGGGTGCGACTTATAGACCGGAAAATATACGGTACTCTGTGTTCGCAAGATTTCTTGATGGCTTGCGACATGCAAGAAGTGGCAATAGCTCTGTTCACCAACTTTGAGTGTGCCGAATCGTATGGCAGCAGCGCCTTCTCTCCTCTCGTGCGATAGCATCAACACGTGTGGGACAGTCCGGTCTTTAGGTTAATGTCAAGAAATTGGATGGCATGATTAACAGGTTTTTCATATGTGAAATCCAGGTCCTGGTGCGCAGTCTCAAATGCTTCAATGATAGGGGATGCTACTTTCAATGTCAGTGCTTGGCTTTAAGCGAACTAAAAATCATCCACATACAGGAAACATTTCTGCGCATGCATATCTTGTAATACATTTTCCAAAATGCGGTTGCCTTGCGCCAAAAAGATGTCAGAAAACAGCAGCGCTATACACTATATAGCCACACCGCACCCAGAGAGCGGAGGGCCCACCCATCTGTCGTATATAGGGAGTGAAACTGAGGGAAGTGTTTTCTGGCTGTACGTGATAGCTTTGGTTTTACTAGATTTAATTCCTGCTCAGCACACCAGTGCGCGAAAGATGAGATGTCATGTTGAAGGGCGAGACAGTCCTCTGGGCAATTAATTATTTTGTACACTTTTATATCAACAATAATAATAATAATAATAATCACTATCACTATTATCATGAGGAGCGTGAAAATATATTTGCCATGGGTGCCTTCCTATCTAGTTACGTCACTGCATGCGATACTGTCACTTTAGACACTGTCCATGAGGCTGCTGCAGTCAGATCAATTATATTTAACAGGTTCATAGCATTTTGCTCCGTATACATCTCTCCTGCTTTCCAGCTGTCCAGTTGTGATGTTCAGGGGCACTGATAATCAGTTGCCTGAACCATGTATACTTATAGGCGACCTAAATTCACATAACCCTCTTTGGGGCTCTTCCTGCATAGACGCCTGGGGTCGCCTCATTGAGTCATCGTTAACATCCTAAAAAGCATGTATTTTTAATAAAAAGCAGCCCACATACCCAATATAGGACACAATACTTACTCACATCTCGATGTAGTGATTGGCTCTGCAGTTATCTTCCCATCTCTTTAGTGGAATGTGGACAGACATTAACCCGTACGGTAGTAACCACTTCCCTACCTCACTGACATATATAGTTCTCAGTAGTTCTACTTCCCATAAGAGGTTTACTGAAGCACGAGCAAACTGTAGTCTATTTACAGAAACATTAAAACTGCACACCACATCCGTAACACAGCTACATATAAATGAAGCCGTCCAATGCCTCACAGCGCACATCCTCAACGACGCCGGAAAGTCCATTTCCCAGGCCTCAGGTGCCCCGCACAACCCAAGGAGGCCCTGGTGGAACGAGGACTGCAGGCGGGCAGTAAAGTCTGCACACGAATACGTAAACTTAAAGGTCTACAGATACACAGCCTGCCGCTGGTCAGCACAACAGGGGACACACTTGAAGGCTGCGCTAACACACTTGCGCAACACTTTCAACACGTGTCCAGTTCTGCACACTGCGCAACCACTTTCATGAAACACAAAACATCCAGTGAAAAGACGTCCTGGCGAGATAATACGTCAACCGCATCTTACAACACCCCCTTTTCACTTCATGAGCTGAAAATGGCTCGAAGTACTTGTAAGCCTTCAGTTTCAGGCCCAGACAATATCACGTACTCCATGATACACCTATACTCAGACACTCTTGACACACTGCTACACTTACACAACAAAATGTGGCTTTCGGGGCACATGCCCAGGGCTTGGACGGAGGCCATAGTAGTGGCTTTTTTAAAGGAGAGAAGGACACTTCCTCTCCCAACAGCTATCGGCCCATTGCCGTGACAAGCTGCCTGTAAGCTTCTCGTGAAGATAAACTGGAGAGCTGCCAGGCAGGCTTCACGGTGCACAAGGACACAAGTTCAATGCCTGGCCGCGGCGGCCACTTTTCTGATGGAGGCGAGAGGCAAAAACGCTCATGTGTTCGAGATTTCAGCGTGGGTTAACGATCCCCAGGTGGTCAAAATTAATCCGGAGCCCTCCGCTACGGCGCGACTCACCATCGCCTGTGTAGCATCGGCGTGTTAAACCCTACATCAATGAATCAAATCAACCAGGCTTGAGGGTGGGGCGTTCTACCAACAATCAACTTTTTGCATTGGAATCCTACATAAAAGGCGCATTTGTCAATAACCAATTGTACCTTACGGTACTTTTTGATATTGAATAAGCTTGCGACACAGCCTGGTGATACGGCATCCTTAGCAAGCTTAAGTCCTTTGGTGCGTCAGGTAACATGTTGGACACTATTTATACTTGCATATTTAAGAGGACATTTCGCATTAAGGTAGGGTCATCTCTGTCCAGGATACATGTGCACGAAAATGGTGTGCCACAAGGTGGAGTTTTAGGCTGCACATTGTTTATAGTTAAGATGAACTTTCTCCAAAAGGCATTGCCACCAACGATTTCCCATTCCATGTATGTAGACGATGTTTAAATATCTCAAATCCTGTTACATGTCAATCTCCGAACGTCCAAGGTGTTGAGAAACTTGCTAGCTGGGCAGACGTAAATGATTTTTAAACTGATCCCAAGAAAAAGTACTTGCATTGTGTTCTTCCGTGAGCACAGGATTCATGTGGACCCTCAAATTACCCTTAATCATGCTTCAATTCCTGTAAAAAAGGAGCACAAGTGTTCAGGTGTCAAATTTGATGAAAAACTTGTGTTCATTGCGCACATCAAACAACTTAAAACAGAAATGCCTGAAAACGATAAACATTCTGCAGGTCATTCTGTTTGTTTTGTGGTTCAAAAACAACACTAAAGATGCTCCAGGCCCCACTTGGGCTTTCACCTTGCGTATAGCACGTTTCACACTAGCCCAACCCAGAGTCTGCACGTCGAATTTAACAAATGGTGCCTGGGACATCAACGAATGTACATAGATTTATTATATGTTTTAAGGTTCCATCATTGGATAACCATCTTTTTAAACCTGTCCTCAATGATACATCCTCAACGCAGTTTTTTTACAAATCGCCTATCGGTTTTTTTGGCCTTCACTCTGAGGGTGAGAGCAAGTTTCTGGTATTTCCGTTGGGTTTTTGGATGCACACCATCAAGTTTCTGGTATTTCCGTTGGGTTTTTGGATGTACACACATCATCTTTTACTAACACTGTAGCATCATGGCAACTGCAGCCTATTTGTTGTGATTTATCTTTTATGAAACTTGACACGAACCAAGTGCCAAGAAGTATGATTTGCAGCATTTCTTGGCGTCGCAGCATAAATGTCAACGAGCAAAGTTTTACCGTGATGCATCGAAAACTTCCTCCATGGTGTGTTGCGCTGCTCATGGGCCAAACGTTGGATGTGTGCAGGACCATGAGCATGCACACCTCAATTTACTCAGCGAAAGCACATGGCATACTACTTATTGCACAACACGTTCTTGAACACAAAATTCGAGTCCATCATGTATACAGATTCTTTGAGCATTGTGCGAGCATTGGCATCACACAAGCCGTGCAAAAATCACATTGTCATGTGGTTTTTTTTCGTGCTGGGATCGCCGGCAATGAGGTTCCTGATGAGCGGGCCGCTGCTGCTACATACACTCTGAACCACTGTGGGCATAACAACAGTACCCCACTTTAACGCCAAGCCACACATCACACAGCACCTTCATAACATTATGGCAAGCACAGTGGAGTGAACAGACAACAAGCAACACATAATACAGCCACACTTGGGACGACGCACTACCGACTTTCAACAGACGCACTGAAGTGACCTTGGTTAGGTTATGGATAGTGGTGGTGGTTGATTCATTAAGGCAGGGAAGAGAAAAGAACTGGGGATATTGTTGAACTCAACGGGGAGTTCACACTGTGGGCTAACGTACAGGATAGCAGAGGACCCCGGCTAGCTTTGCTAGAGAACGCTACGCGCCGTACACTAGCTCTGCGGAATCCGAAGACTCACGCACGGGTTCGGGTACTCACATGCGGTAGACAGGCTCCGGCAATCCAAAGTGAGGCTTTATTGCCTGGCAGATACAGTGCATACACCAGACAACACGACTATCGCTCGCGGGGAGACAGTGGCTCCTGTCGCTCGCTCAAGCCGCTGGGCTCAGACCTCGATATCCGTCATCACGGCCGCGGGAGCAGGGGAGGCATCCCGAGGCGACCGATCAGGGCAGAATCTCTCGGCAGAGTCCCGCTCGGAACATTCGCGCGTCCCGCAGGTCGGCTCGGGGGGGAGAGGAGGTCTCCCCCGGCGTCGAGGAGAGGGTGGCGAGGGAGAAGGCGACAAACCAGTCCTCTACCCTCGCCCTCCGCGCACGTTCGCGATGAGCCGGTTCGGCGCATCGCGCGGGGTCATGAAGAGGACACGGCCCACGTGACGCGCCGGCTACCCAAAATGGCGGCACCCAGCTCGTGGAAACATGTGCAGGCGAGGCGTAAGGAAACAAGGGTCCCCACAACACTCATACAACCCAGTCCAGGGAAGAGGGTGCAAAGGATAGGAAGACAGAAAGAGAGGGAAGAAGGAGGTCTCGTCCAGGGCTTGAGGTTATGGTTAGTCCACACCCATGCGACACACTTCCACCTGCTCACTGGATTTCAAAGACTCCTGTGCAGCAGGTGTGGAGAGGGCCTATCCATAATTCACACAGACACAAACATTTCCCTAAACTCTACAGATGACCCATTCCACTGCACCAATTACACTTTTTAGCCGATGAACCAACCTTTCTTGTTGAGATAAGCTATCTGCAGCTGTTGTGATGTTGCGCATAATCATCCTGGCCCTATGCACTGAATGGACTATTCATTGTACTTTGTTTTGTTTCACTTTTACTTTCACTCATAGGTTTTAGATTTTATGATTACCGTGTTTACTCGCGTAATGAACCCACTTTTTTTTCCGGAAAATTCAGCATGAATTATGCGGGGAAAAAATTGCAAGTGATTTTTAAAAGTTTAAATTTCATACAATAAGGTTGCTAAAAGAAGCACTGTCAGAGCCTTACCATTTTCGTAAAAACACGTAGGTAATTATGTAATGAAATTATATTTTATTTGCAACTCGCCATCGCCCCCCTTCGCCATAGAGCTTCCCTCCTCACTGAAGTCGCTTGCAGCCTCACTTTTGTTGTCGGCACCATCTTCCGTGCCGTCGAGGCGCTCCAAAATTTCTTTTCTGACACCGGCAAACCTCCTTTGGGCCCACGAAACACACGGCGACCCCTGTTCACCGCCCAAAACCTCTCGTTTTCACCCGTAGTCTACACGCACTGGGTCAACACTTAAGTGCCACACAGCTGCGCCATTTCCATGTGCAGCGCATTCTCTGCCACCGTAGTTTAAAACGCCGCGCAGCAGGACCACAAAAAAAAGGTTGGAACACAGCTGAACAACAAAACCACGGAGCGTAATGGCGAAGTCGCATAACAGCAAGAGCAGAGGAGTGCGGAGTACGTTTAGTGCTTTGTTCTCACGCCGGCGGAACAAGATTAAACATCAAATAGCAGGGAAGGAGTGCGGAGTATGTTTGGTGCTTTGTTCACACGCCGCAACGTTTTTATGGCACAAGGTTTGTTTTGCATTCAACAGGTGGCGCACCGCAAATGTGCAATTTTTAAATTCTAAGCCACGGCATTCACGCTCACGTTTCCGGCTACAATATGAGATTTGTTTTTCTTGGAATGCATTTTTAGCATTTCTGTGCGTACTGTAGCACGATATGAAGTTACTGCGATCACCTACAGCATCAGCAACTATGCTTAAAGTAAAAACATATTACCACCGCATTTTTTATTCAGTGACAAAAAAGTAAATTCTCAACAGGAAAAGTGGGGGGAGGGTTCATTACGTGAGTGGGTTCATTATGCGAGTAAATACAGTACATATCCCATTAAATTACTGTTATTTTGGTGCTATTTCCCTAGTTGGCCTTGCGCCATTAAACATCAATTCATCATCATCATCATCAAAAACAGACACACTTAAAATTTTTCTAAACTTGGTAGACTTTTCGCCACTATGCAGAGATGATGCATGGGCTGTGTCTGTCACGTTCCAACCTTGTCTGGTCATTGAAGTTTAGTCTCTGATCAACCTGAATTTTAGGTCTAAGTCTTCAAAATTCTCTCTTACACCCCAGCAGAGTGTACTGCTCTTGTATGCATGGGCTTGAAACTCCTTATAAAACTTGTCAGGACAGACGTGCCTTCATAGCAGTGCACTTTCTAGTTTATATAGTACCCTAATAGCAGTAGCATTTCCTATAACAATCGCATCTTTAAAACTTGCCTTCTGGGGGTGCAGGAAAAACTTTTTAAACACAGTTTACACCAGTTCAGCATGAACTCCAAGTTACTGCATGCATAATAACCCCTGTGGGACAGGTTTAGCAATGTATCGTACCATTTAAGGAGCCATGAAGACAAAACACAAATTTGGTTCATTCAAAGACGGGCACGTTAGAATCATACTGACACCAGTTTTAATGTAAACTTCGCTCAAATAAGCTATACGATTGGGAAAAAATGGAACGGCCATGCGACCCACTCGCTCATTTCCCGCAACAGAATCCATGATGTCATACCAGCCTGCTCTGCAATTGGCGGAGGCCGGCAAAAGCAAACGCAAATTAGGCTGAGCTATAAGATTACAGAACGAGCTGTTTGTGCTTAAATTTAGGGCACATTCTTTTTAAAGCAATAAGAATGGTGGGACAAACAGTGGAAGTTAAGAAAGCACATGTAACATAGAAGAACTGATGCGTACTGCTGTTAGTACTGCACCACTATGCTTGGTTTAGCTGCACAGCACTGCGGGGCTTTGGGGTTGTCTCAGACGACACTAGCTTATTAACGTAAGCAACGGTGCCTTACATGACCATATTTGTCGAGCGAGCACTATATTTTCTCCCAGAACAAAAACAGCAGGTTTAAAAGCGGTCAAAAACAAACCAAAGGCAGAAACCGGCTTGCCATGGATGTCGGCGCCATCTAGGTTCAGTAACATAAACGCGCGAAGACCTCGAAGCCACCGCCGCTGTGCAGGGTGGAGACACCCTTTGAACGGTCCCGTGCCGCTGCAATTGGGTCAGCGTGCTCAACGCATTCTTTTCATTTCCCATGATACCCAGCAACGCGAAACAAATAAGATGATTCAAACTTCGCCACTAAACGACGTTTTGGCCATAATTTTAGCGTGATTTTGATACAATGACTTGCTTCAGCGGTGAGTGACCCAAAATGGCGGCGCCAGCGTATACGTGTGTCCACCCTGTACGGTGGACGCGTGAATCAGGGACCCTAGGCTGCAGAGCGGTCGGTTCCTGTGATGTCATTGCAGACCACGGAAACGCACGATTTAGTGGGAAAATCAAAATTTTAACTAAAAAATTAATTGATTTCTCAGTGAATAAAGCATCGTTTGTATCCGAACAAGTGCTGGGGCACTATAAAACACGAAAGCTTTTGAATAAAACGAACTTGTATTTTGTCTTCGTGGCTCCTTTAAACAATCCCAGATGAACTCCAAGTTACTGCATGCTTAATAACCCCTGTGGGGCAGGTTTAGCAATGTATCGTACTGTTTAAACAATGTCAGCACCCTACACTTTTGTACCGAAGCATGTGGAACGTTATTTGTGGTGTTACTATCATTTGTGTGGTCGCCCATGATTGGGCTTGACTTGGCTGCATCTGCAACCTCTGCGCAAGTGAGCAGATAGTGGGCTCAACATTGTATGCATGCAGCTGGCAGGCTTTTTTCTCGTTTTAAAAACTCTCAGCATTTTAAAGAGTGCAGGGTTGGCCCCCCTGCTAAGCTTGCACCCTACCTCATTTTCAGGTGAGCCCTGAACCAGCATCGACTCCGTCCAAGTTGCTCTCTTCCCGGAGAATCAACAGAGAAGTCTCATGCGCTTTTGATTTCTGGCTTTCCTCGTACAGCTTTTTTGTTTGTTTGCCTGTGTGTGTGTATTAAAAAATAAAGGCCTCGTTTTGACTGAACAAACCAGGAGCCATGTGCAGTTTTCCTTTGCTTGGTTTTCTGTTAAGACGTTGGTGATTAGCCTGGCCTGGCGATGCCACGTAATAGTCAGCAGTAGCCAAAATTGCTGGGCCCTGACTTCGAAATCGGCTTAAACTGACCACTGAATTCAAGCTGTGAATAGTGTCTCTGCTGTGCTTATTGAGACTTCCTTCACCCTTGAAGCGTTACCTTATTAGAGCCATTATCATTATGTTGTATTTTCCCAGTTTCCATAACCTTTCCTATAAACACCAAACTTTGCCAAAGCATAGCATGGTGTCTCTGTAACATTTCTGTCAATAAACATGCCAGTAGAAACAAAGGTATCTACACTGTTTTCGTGCAATACCTTACCACTTGACAGCTAACGGGGGCTCACTGCTTTCGTGCCTTTTTATCGTTTGCGGTGTCACTTGCCCACACAGTTGCATTGTTTGTTTTGTTTTTAAAGCAAATAATGTTGAGGAGTTCAGCTCCACAGTTCTTTCGGGAGGTGTACGTATGTGTCGATCGCCGACGTGCTTGCTGAGAAGACATAGCAAAGCTTTTTTTGCTACCTTGATTGAAGACAGGTGTTTTTTAAATGCTTCCGTGAATTTTTTTGTAGTAGGCACGTCTTGGCCATTATGACTGGGACTCGTTAGGATTACTTGTTGAGATGCCCAAGTAGAGTCGACTTACACTTAACACAAGCCATTCTTCAGGTACGGGGCATTTCGCCACTAGACCTGCACTTTCCCCATAGCTGTTGTCATGGGACGTGAGGGATATAGCGCTCCAAAAGTACTTTATAGTCCCACTTTAGTGAACCCTCTTCTGCCTGAGAATGTCTATCAATTGGAAGCCTCTTCCAAGAGCATTAGAGATATAATGTGGAATGGATATGCTTTTGCCAAATGGGATGGTTGCATGCAATTGTGCTGGCCGGTTCTGGCGCCTGAAATGAATTCGGCCTCAAGATTTGCGGACTTGTACACATGTATGGCTTTGCTAGCCATAAATGACCTCGAATTGCTGAGTGCATATTATGTCTTCTGTGGCTGTTTGGTATTCTTCTGTGAGATGATTCAATGATAGGCATGATCTGCATTTGAGCACAGTTGCTGGTTGCGTCTCATAATAGTGCTGAGCGCAAATGATAAGTCTATGATAACTGCAGTGAATATAGGGCGTTTCGCAAGGATTTGACGGTTGTTGCTCAGTGTTTTGTTGATAAATTTCGTAAATATTGGCACGAACCATATATTGGGTTTGTTTTTCTTTTACCGCCCAGCTGCACCGGGGTGTGTTATCTGTGTCCAAAGTGAAGCACATGTTTCTTTTTTTATGCCGCACGGGTTCTCATTTGATAAGGAGAATGTTTCGCCCTAATGCCACTAGCCAAGAATAATAATCTTCATCTACAGTGTTCTAGATGTAATTCGATGGTTCGAGAAACACTCGTGCCAAACTATAAATACCCACAGAGCTGACGCGCGGCATGCAATTTGCTGACACTCGCCTGCGCACGTCACTTTGTTGACTGCTGCTTTACCACCTGTGTATTTTTTAGTTATTAGGTGGGCACAGGTTAGCTCCAATAAACTGTTTTTCCTTCAAGCCAACTGCACCATCTTTGGCTTCGTGACATGTGGTGGTGGTGCTGGGTACATGCACCCTAAACCCTCTTCAAGTAGTCAACCAAGCCCACTCGTGCCAGCCACCGACAGCAAGGCCTAAAGCCGGAGTTTGGTCTACCGCTAAATAAATTGAAGGTGGAAGATGTTACGATGGGTGCCATGAACACATCCACGATGACCACTGCAGCAAGCACTCCTGTAGTTCTGCGTAACTTAGGGAGCCACCATCATTTCACGGGTCACCTATGGAAGATCCTGAGGAATGCCTGGAACATCTCGAGAGGGTCCAGATGTTTAACCGATGGATGACGAAACACTTGGGAAAGGTTTTTCTACCTTGAAGACTCCACACACATTTCGTTCGGGAAACACGTACGCGGACAATCTGGGAGTTATTCAAGACTGAGCTTTCGAAAACTTCTCTGCTGGAATCAGGTAAAATAAGCGGGCTTCTCTGAGAACTGCCCTCCTAGTGTCCAAGCAGATTCGAAATAATTTTCGCGGCCCACGGTGCATGCCGACACGGCCAGAAATGTGGTGGCAGCTGCGAACAACCGCATTGCTTCTCTCGCGGATCCATTTTGAGATTAGTCATGGAGAAAAAAGGCAGAACCATAGCAAAAGCGAGCCACACCGGACCGAAGGAGGCACAAAAAAGGAATTCGGGGAAGCAATAAAAAGGCAGAGGAGACATCCCTGCTTCCTGTTTTATTTTTGGTTGTGTTACGATCGGGGTAGTGTTGCGAAGACCACCTGCAATATTATCGGGTTCAATCACTCAATCCTTCCGGTTTTCGCCAGTCCCCCCCCCCCCCCCCTTCATTGACACCGAGCGACCCAGCTTTGTATACAATGAGGCGGTGGCGAAAGCCGCTGCTGTTGGACACAAGCCACTTTCAGCAACCGCAACCAAGGCAAGTCACAATGACCGGGAATGTTGCACGGAGGTATTGACCAAGACATTGTGTGACAATGCTCTTTCGGCGGTAAACGAAGTGGTTCTGTCTTCTCAGAGTGTGAGCCGCACATCGTGGGGCCCCTTTGTGGCGGGTCCGAGATGCCACTACTCAACGAGCGTCAGACCGGATCACCGACAGGCCCCAGGTGTCCTCAAGTCACTTCAACCTCAGATGGTCCCAAGGGCTTTGACCTCAGGAAGATTGCACCACAGAAGTCAACCTGACACTGACCTGTGAAAGAGGGAAAGTGCCTTCTCTTTGTGAGTGTGTGGTACGTCAATTTCAGTGCCACAGATTTTCGTGATTGGTGTGTTCCTGAAAGCAGCGGGAGAAAGGGTGAAAGGGGGCGGACCCAATCTGATTATTTAATCTTGCACGCGCAGGGGCACAGAACCCTCTTCACTCAGTCAAACGCCATGTAAATTTCTGTGCATAGTTTCTTTCTTCACCCTACTCGTTAATGACTCTTCAGGGCTGTCCTTTGTGCCTTATATGAAGGCGTTATCCCTGCAGCACACTGCTTCCTACGTTAGTTACAATTGCCACACTACAATTGGTTACAATTGCCGCACTAAGCGGCTGGTACCTCCGGTAAGGAGCAATTTAACCACCGACACATATGGTGGGGTCTTTAGCGTGCACTGCAAACGGCGAGTACACGAGCGTGCATGCATTCACCTGGTGATGGGTGAAATGAACCTTCGCCGGGTGCACCCGGGTGGCTAGTCCGCGATTTCGGGCCCAGCAGCTCCGGACGCCATGCAGCCACTGAGCCGCTGCAGTTCGGGGAGGGCGTCCGTTGGGAGAGGGGGCTGGCATCTGGGACAGGCAGCCGTCACCCCCGCTGTTGTGACGACTTGCAGGCGTAATTTTCAATCGACAACCGCCACCGTTTCGGGCAACGAATCCCACGACCAGATGGATCCCCCTGTTCTCCACCTGGCAACTCAGCGCCACGCACCTTGGGCAGAGCTCTTGCCGCTCTCAGGTGTCCAAGCGAGGTCTGTGCCTCTCCTTGCTGTGACTCGGGCAGAAAGCCCACCTATCACCTGCCAGGCTTCACTGTTACGGTTTCAGTGTGTTTGGTCCAGCTCAGGTTTGATGAGAATGTGAGGCCCGGGTACTTAACACGATCTCAAAATGCAATGCTTCCCATTTTTAAAAAGCAATTAGTTACTGTATTTGATTGTTTTTGGCTGAAACGCATGCAGTTGCATTTGGAGACGTTGTTTCATATTACACTTATCCCACCAGTTAACAATACTATTTAGGTCTCTGTAATTGAGCAGCATCATTCAGATTGTTAAAGGAGCCATGAAGAAGAATACAAGTTAGGTTTATTAGAAAGGCTGCTTTGTTCTGATAAAAATGACACCGATTTCATCGCAAACTTCCAAAAAATAACGGAGATATTAAAGAAAACGTGTGGAGCTGTGGCGACTCGCTAGCCAGTTTCCAGCAACTTTTCTATGACATCACAGAATCTTGTTTGGGCGATTGATGGCGGCCGAAACTAATCAATCGCCAGGACACATGACTGGACGATTGTAGTGGGGCGGCTAGTTCCGTTTGATCGAATCATTCCAATGCTAACGTGCACCTAACCCACTGAAAATTGTTTTCAGTGCTGGCGCATATGACGTCACTCGCGCTGATAACACGTCACTGTGGCGCGAAATTCGAAAGTTCTTAAATATTTCTTGCGTTTTTATCAGTTAAAAAAAGTCTTTCGTGGCCGGAATGAAGCTGAGTGAGGTAATGAAGCTTACCTCTTTAAAGAAAACAAAGTTGTATTTTTTTCATGGACCCTTGTCTCAATACAATATGCAATCATCAGCATATAGCCACAGTTTAGATGAAACTACAGTAGATACCCGGTTTGAATGACCCTGAGAAAGTTGCATGAAGGCACACGAGACAAAATGTTCCGGGTTGGTTGGTTTGTTTTTGCACTCTTCAGCGCCGTGCCCTGACTTGCCGCAATTCTTACATTTCTGTGGGCTTCTTGGAGAGACGCGACAGTCAGGGGCAGTGCGGCCGATGCGGTTGCATAAGTAGCATTTTAACAGCTTCTTTTGGGCATCACTTCCATCTCTGGGTGTCTCTTCTTCACTGTTGTTTTCAAGGTTGATGCTTTCGGCCTCTAGGAAGCGGTCTGTGTGGTCAGACAGAGAACGCAGCGTCTTGCAGTACTGCTCCTTCAGGAATACGAGCTTGGCGTGGCAACACCGAAAGAACTGCTCAGAGACGACAAAGTCCCTGAGTCCTTCAAATGTTTTTGGCATGCCCCCATCTCAATACAATGCTCAAAGTATCCTCAGAGCCGGACAGCCGGCTGTCATCCAGTCTCAGCATCCATGGCTCGCGCATTCCTGAATTTCTCTTGGTAGCCCTGCGCAGTGAAGTGAAAGCGCTGCAACAGAGACTTTTTGAACGTTGAGTAATTCAGAGATTCCTCAGCTGTCATACGGCCTATCACGGTCAAAGCTTCCCCAGAGAGGCACATGCTGATTGCCGTGGTAGCTGCTGCACAAGAATGGCCACCAGAAAGAGCTCTGGTGGCCATTCTTGTGCAGCAGCGACCCGCTGAAAGCGCTGTAGATAAGCATGTAAGTCATCTCGACGCTCATCAAAGATGCAAAGAAGCTTCTGGAGGTTGACCAAGACCCCAGGGGGCGGTGTGCCAATCGGTTCGCCGTTCTCGTGGCTGGCGTTGCCCAGGTACCCTGCATTTGCACACATTTCCCAAAGTCTGAGCTCCTGCAATAGAAGCTCTTTGCGCCTTTCATCCGCAGCTCTCTGCCTTTCGTCCACGGCCTTCTGCCTTTCATCCTTGGCCTTCTGCCTTCAGTCCTCCTCGTGACATGCTTCCCAATGAGCGACTCGTTCCGCGCGCTGGTCGGCGTGTTCTTTCTCAACCCACTCGCGGAGCTCAGGCCCAGATAATCCGTACTGGACGCCTAGCGCTGTAAGCTTTTCGAGGTCCATAGTAAGGCCTTTCTGCACGGTACAGAAGTCATATTGGTCAGTATGCTCGGTGGATCCTGGAAGGCTTGCCACTTTTGTAAGGATCAGAGGTCCGCACCTCGCACTAGACCTAACATTTTGTTTCATCGTACGGTGCCATCACTTGTATTTCCAACCACGAAAACAAAACCACAAAACGAAAGACTTGCGAATAGTTCCCGTGACTTCACAGACACATGTGGGCAGTTATGTAGAACACAAGTCTCCTAAGAATGTCCCGACAGCGTCACACCACACCCCAGTCCTGGCGCAGATGTTTGTGTCGGTGACTGGCCGAGACTGCTGATGAGGCGGTGCTCCTCGGGCCTACGCCGCGAGGCATGCGGGCACCAGGGCTGTATGAGCGCTCCTCAGGAACGGGAACGAAAGGCACGCCAGGCCCACTCGCCGGCCCGGACGCCCAAGAAGCAAATGCGAACCACTGATTGTGCAGCTTCATTTAGACCGTCCCCTTTTAGCCATCCTCTTCCTCATCCTCTGCCAGCCTGATGCAGCCATCTGAACAACCAACGGGTTGCCCACACACACTTTCCCCTTTCCTTACCACAGGGTGACGTGCGTTGCTGGTGTAATAAAGAAGAAATGTGTCGGTGAATGAATTGTGATTGGGGCAGACATGGGCAAAGGCCTGCGTGCCTGTGGCAGCAGTCATAGGGCGCACCTAACCAGCCTTGATTGACCATTTATTCAGTGCTATTTGCTGGGAACTGCAGTTGGCCACCAGAACCTGCCAACCACTCAGTGTTACCGCTTGCTAGAGAGGTTTTGCCTGGGCTCCCTGCAGAGGCGCAGCCAACAGCCCTTGTCACTAGTATGGCCATGAAATTAACCTAACATCGTGCCCAGCTGCATCACCAAGCACGCCTTTGCCATCCTTGCTGCCACACAAACTCTCGACTGTAGGCTTTATATTGCTGGCTTCAAATCATAGCATTAAAACACCTTCAAATGGGGTAATTCCCGTATACCTACCAATATCAATAAAAAGACCAAAATTAGATCTGCATTTGTGTAACATTAGAGTTACCGTCAAGAGTTACAACCATTTCCTCTTTACCTGTACAGGTCAAGAAAACGTAGTTGATATATTTTCTCGATAGGAAAAAAATATATGAATGTGCACTTTCCTGCTGAGTTGGTGATGCATGCTACAAATACAAGGTCACAAGCTTCAAGCACAGTCGACCCTGACTATATCGAACCCATTTACATCGAATTACTCTTTATATTGAACTATTTCTGTACACGGTACATTTACAATGTGAATATATAGCAAAAACTATGCTAGCAGCGACAACCGGTATATCGAACGCGAAATGCCGCAAAAATGACCCCCCCCCCCAGGTTGGCTTTCCCACAAGGCGCTGGTGGAATTCTGCCAGGACACCCCTCAATGTGGATTAGCCCGGCCCTAGCGTCAAAGCCCGGCCCCTCAGAGGCAGCGGGTGACTCTTTCCCCACCTTTACCCCCGTTCTCCCTATCGTGACTGCGTCGTGTCGTATAGGTTGAGCTGCTGGCACCCCCCCTTCAAAAAAAAGATTATCCCGGCCTGCCCACCATGCTTTTTTTTTGTTCATTGTGTTTGTATCATTCACACTTTGTGCGCTTTTCCGGGAGTGTAGCTGTAGTGGCTAGCGCTATAGTGGCTCTAGCTAGCGGGGAAGCGGCACCTTTTACCAGAAAGCCGGCAATAGTAAATCTAGTTGAAATTCGTGAGAAGTTGGACGTCCCCGTCAGGCACGAGGTTTCCGAGAGCACCTTGTCGAAGTAGGTTCTGGACAGATGCTACAAAAAAACCCCCTGAAATTGATGCAAATCTGGTGGCTTGTGCGTGCCAGTGATGATTGGCAATCCTGAGGGCAACCAAGACACCACCGGTATTGCCGAAGTGTGGAGCGACCTGTCGAAATTTTTGGACGCTGTTGCCGGATCAACTGTCGGTGAGTGTGGATGATGGCGTCACGACCATGGGAGAGTGTGGAAGACTCAATGCCGACATCGTACGAGTGCAAGTGAAAGCGGGCGCAACGAGGAAAGCAACGACGACCCTCTGCCCACAACCACCGAAGTGAGTGGTGCACTCGCACTAGCCCGGTGCTTATATGCAAATGTGAAAGGTTGCGACCTCAGCTCCGTCGGCCCTTTAGACTAGGGAAGTTTCTACGATCTCGGGCACCAAGGTTGTTCCAGCACAAGATAAACAACTACTTTGTGAAAAAGGCAGTTTCATCAATAAATGTTTATATAAATGCTATCGCGTTTTATGACGTACAATTCCTTAGCTTGTTTATATCGAATTATCCCCTAATTGAACCGATAGGTTTTTTTTGCGAGTTCAATATACCTGTGATGATTGCCACCCCCGGGGCCACGAGAGTGCGCCAGGAAACGACGAAAAACGACTAGCGGGTCCACGCGGAGGGAAGAGCACGAGAGGGGAGTGTGCCGGCGGTAACCAGGGCGAGACAGCGCCAGTATTTCTCGGGAGGCGGTTCGAGGCAGGCCAGGAGCGTTCGTGCACCGGGCTCGGAGAACCGTCTCGGGGCTGTTCCGGGACTACTCTGCCGCGACGAGAGCTGCCTGTTCCCGCTGGCGAGGTCCCGAGGCGTGATCCGGGCCGAGGTTCGGGGCGAGGCCTAGAGAGGCCAGGCACGAGCGCAAGCATCGGCGTTCCGACCGACGACCACTGCGATTCAACAGGCGACGGTCCCCCGACGTTCCACACATGCCATCGACATAATCCCGCCCAGCGTCGAGCAGACGGGAACGTGAGCGTGTCCCCTCGTTTTCCGTTTCGCACGAACTTTGGTTTGGACTGGTGTTAGCCATTCCGCCGCGTCGCCCGCGTGTTGTTCTCTGTTGTTGCCGTTAGATCCCTAGTGTTGTTTCTTCGGGTGTTTGTGTGTCCTTCCCAGAATATATGTTTCTTACTTGTGCTGAGCCCACGGCATCACTTGTCGTTGATCCTCCTCCGCGAGCCTCACACCCGCCTGCTTAACACGCGGCCTCACAATTTCTGGCGTCCGCGACAGGACCGCGTGCTCTAATTCCATCTTGAGACTAAGCAGGCAAGCGGGTGCGGCAAGCGAGAATGGAACTCGAAAAGCTGATGTCCATTGGGAAGGAGCTAGGACTGTCCGGACCAGCTCTAAAAGAGTTTATTGACGAGGAACGCACAAAAGAAAGGGACCGGCGCGCAACTGAACGCGAGGCGGCTAAAGAAGCGGCAATACTAGCCCAGAACAGAGAGTCCGAGACCAGAGCTCGCATTGAGGCGGAACGCGCCCTGGTAGAACTTAAGCTGCGGCTTCAAGAAGGGTCGCAGAGTTCTAATGATGTGGGAGGGGACCCCGCGCCTAATGCAGCACAAGGCGTCCACAGCCCGCACAAGTTCATTCCTGCCTTCAACGAGGATCGGATGAGCTTGACGCCTACATCCAATTTTTGAGAGGGTGGCAACCAGTCAAGGGTGGCCCTCAGACAAGTGGGCGCTATCCCTACACTTGTGCTTGACTGGCGAAGCTCTCAGTGCTGTTGGTCGCATGTCGTCCGACGATGCCATGGATTACCCTAAATTAAAGAAGACCCTGCTCCAGAGGTTCAGGTACACCGAGGAGGGCTACAGGGCAAATTTAGGGAGTCCAAGCCCAGAACTCGGAGACAGGCCGTCAATTTGTGGGCCGCCTACGCGGCTACTTTGACAATTGGCAGGAGCTGGCCAAAACGGAGCAGACGTACGCCGCGCTCCGAGATAAAATGGTGGCCGAGCAATTTCTCGACAGGTGCCACAATAAGCTGGCCATTTTTCTCAAAGAGAGGGGTTACAAAAACCTAGATCAGCTCTCGAAGCAGCTGACCAATACCTCGAAGCCCAGGGCTTAATCAACTTGGGTAAAGGCCGAGAGGAAACGAAAGAGGGCAGCAAGCCCCCTGGACTCCCTCGCGCTCCTGATCATCAGGATCACAAGACGACCAAGCCACATTGCTTTTTATGCAATAAGTTAGGGCACCGGCCATCAGACTGCTGGAGTAAATCGCGGGGTTCCAGTCAGCCCACCCCGAAGGCGCTCTTTTGCGGACGGTGCCGAAAACACGGACACCGATCTGACCTTTGCCCCAACCAACCAGGAAACACGGGCCAAGTTTCCTGTTCCTTGACTGGACACGCATCCTGGCCGGAACTGTCAAGGCAGGGGAAACAGAATCCAAAACACGGGAAAACCCGAGAGTTAACCGGGAGCAAATGCCGACCGCCGAAGGATTACTTGAAGGGCAACCTGTGACACTGTTACGCGACACGGGCTGTAATTCCGTAATCGTGAAGCGGTCCTTGGTTCGCGATACCAAGCTCACGGGGAATACCAGCACTGTCTATCTGTTGGACCGAACCCGCCTCGTTTTACCGGAAGCGGAAGTGGAGATCGTGTCTCCATTTTTCTCTGGTCGAGTACTAGCCACCTGTATGGAGGACCCTCTCTATGACGTTATCATAGGGAACATCGAGGGCGCTCGTGATCCCTCCATGCCGACCCGCTACTCGGAAAACAGATGGGTGGAGTCCCAGGAGTCGGAATCTCTTCCGACGAGTATTGGCCCAGCGAACGGAACAGGAAGCGTTCCAACAGTCGTTCCAGAAGTCCAGTGTAGCCGGAACGAACCGCCGTGCCCACCAACGAACGCGGAGTCAAAGCCCGAAACCGCGTGGGTGCAGCAAGACGCGAGGCGTTGAGAAAAACGCCGCGGCTACCGGCAGTTACTGTTAGCCCTTCTACGATCAGCGTTGCTAAATTAAGACAAATGCAACAACATGATCCTACGCTGCAAAAGTTTTTCGGTGAGGTCGGGAAAAAGATAATGGTGAACTCGGCTGCTATCCAGTTTGAAATGGTAAATGGCGTTCTATACCGGCGGTACCGTTTACCCTCGAGACAGGAAATAGAGCAGCTCGTTGTCCCAATCGAGCTTCGAGACATTGTTTTGACAATGGCTCACGAAGGAATCCTGGCTGGACACCAGGGAGTTAAACGAACTCTGGACCGCGTGCGTGAGGAATTCTACTGGCCTGGCATGCAGGGTGACATAACAAGATTTGTGAAATCCTGCGACATTTGTCAGCGGACTGTACCTAAACATCTAGTAGGCCGCGTGCCACTAGGAAACATGCCTGTGATCGAGACACCGTTCCAGCGGGTTGCCATCGACATAGTGGGGCCGCTCTCCCCCACCACAGAGAACGGCAACCGGTATGTGCTAACGATGGTGGACTTCGCGACCCGCTACCCCGATGCCGTGGCGTTACCAAGCATTGATACCGAGAGGATCGCTGAAGCTCTCCTAGAAATGTTTGCTCGAGTGGGATTTTCCTCGAGAGATCGTCAGCGATCGGGGCAAGTCCTTCACATCTGGACTTATGAAGGCTCAGCCGTCTGCTTTCAGTTGCACAGCTGCCCACGACACCGTACCCCCAATGGCTAACGGGCTGGTTGAACGATTTAACGGCACGCTAAAGCAAATGATAAGGCGGATGTGCCAAGAAACTCCTAAAAACTGGGACCGCTACTTGGCACCACTGCTGTTTGCATACCGCGAGGTGCCCCAATCTAGCTTGGGTTTTGCACCGTTCGATCTCCTGTACGGCAGACATGTCCGAGGACCGATGGCTATACTGAAGGAACTTTGGACAGGAGAGAATGTAAATCCTGAGGTCAAAACGTCGTATGCATACGTCGTCGAGCTTCGCCAGCGCCTGGAAGACACTTGCCGACTGGCGCACGAAGAGCTCCGGAAGGCCAAGTTGGGCAGAAAAAGTATTACAACCAAAAAGCGAAGACACGTTACCTCGCCGTTGGTGACAAAGTTTTGCTTCTGCTCCCCTCCGACAATAATAAGTTAATCCTCACATGGAAAGGTCCATTCAATGTTTTGGAAAGGCGCAACGAAGTCGATTATGTGATTGATCTTGGAACCCGGACGAGCCTTTTCCACATCCCTGTTGAAGAGATACGAAGAGCGAAAACCGTCTAAGCCAGATCCACAACATGTTTCCGTCGCCCTTAGATCCGACGAAAATGAAGGAGGCGACGTACCGTGTGTCCCTCTAAGACAAAAAGAGACCTACAAAGATGTGGACGTTTCGGCGGCTATGACTCCTGAACAACACGCGCAGGCATGTACGCTTCTGTCATCTTACCAGAAAATCTTCTCAGACCTCCCTGGGAAGACAGACCCGGTTCACTGCAAGCTGCGCCTTACAACAGACCAACCTGTTCAAGTGCGGCAGTACCCGATTCCATTTGCCATGCAAGAGCCCCTGGAAAAGGAGGTGCAGGAAATGCTGCGAATGGGTATTATCGAGCCTTCAGAGTCGCCGTACCAGTTTCCCATCTTGCCAGTAGACAAAAAAGATGGAACGATAAGGCTCTGCATTGACTTCAGACAACTCAACCTTGTCCTTGTCGCCGACAATGAGCCCATACCTAGGGTTGACGTGATGTTTGCAAAGTTGGGAAAGAGTCGGTTCTTTTCAAAATTTGACTTGACTAAGGGCTATTGGCAAGTGCCTATGGATGAGGAATCGAAGCCATTCACTGCCTTCGCCTCTGCATCGGGGCTATACCAGTTTCGGTTTATGCCATTCGGCATCAAGACCGCCCCAGCGGTTTTTACACGCCTTATGCGTAAGGTGGTTGGTGGTCTTCCACATATCTACCATTACTTCGATGACGTTCTCATCGCTACCGAGACTTGGGAGGAACACCTAGAAGCGCTCGAGACATTCCTCAGGATGGTGCAGAAGGCGGGACTTACGATTTGACCTAAGAAAAGCGAAGTCGGCTTCTCCTCAGTAAAATTCCTGGGACACATCGTTGGCCATGGCCTCCTACGGCCGCAAGCAGAAACGCTCCAAAAGGTTCACGACGCCACACGACCGACGACAAAGCGACAGGTGCGGTCTTTCCTCGGCCTCACGGGCTATTACCGGCAGTTCGTGCCAAACTACGCTCAAGTATGTCACCCCTTGACGGAGCTGACTCGAAGCGGGCACCCAACAGGCTCATTTGGGGTGACAAGGAACAAACAGCGTTTGAAACTCTTAAGGAACTGTTGTCAACCGAACCTATTCTGAAAGCGCCGGACTTCTCCAAGCTTTTCGTACTCCGCACGGATGCGTCGTCCACAAGCATTGGCGCAGTCCTCATGCAACAGCATGCAGAGGTTCTTCATCCAGTGGCCTACGCGAGCCGTCGTCTCTTACCTCGAGAAGCATCCTACTCCACTGTGGAGAGAGAGGCATTGGCGTTAGTCTGGGCGATTAAGAAGTTCCACATATACCTATATGGGAAGCAGTTCATCCTACAGAGTGACCACCAGCCTTTAGCTTACATACACTCCGCCAGGCACATTAACAGCCGCGTACTTCGCTGGAGCCTCACAATGATGGAGTACGACTTTATAGTAGAGTACGTGAAAGGCAGTGAAAATGTAGGTGCAGACTACTTGAGCCGTATCTGAGCGGAGTGAGTTTTTTTTTTTTTTTTTTCCTTTCTCGCGTTGGATTCCATTTTCTGGTGTTAGCGACTGTTTCAGACTTTCTTTGCCGAGTGACATTCTGTGACATTCTGTGCCGAGTTTTGTTCTCCTAAACAAACCTCTCGGGAAGGGGGGTGAGTGTGATGATTGCCATCCCCGGGCCACGAGAGTGCGCCAGGAAACGACGGGGGCCGTCGAAAAGAAGACGACGACTAGCGGGTCCACGCGGAGGGAAGAGCACGAGAGGGGAGTGTGCCGGCGGTAACCAGGGACGAGACAGCGCCAGTACTTCTCGGGAGGCGGTTCGAGGCAGGCCAGGAGCGTTCGTGCACCGGGCTCGGAGAACCGTCTCGGGGGCTGTTCCGGGACTACTCTGCCGCGACGAGAGCTGCCTGTTCCCGCTGGCGAGGTCCCGAAGCGTGATCCGGGCCGAGGTTCGGGGCGAGGCCTAGAGAGGCCAGGCACGAGCGCAAGCATCGGCGTTCCGACCGACGACCACTGCGATTCAACAGGCGACGGTCCCCCGACGTTCCACACATGCCATCGACATAATCCCGCCCAGCGTCGAGCAGACGGGAACGTGAGCGTGTCCCCTCGTTTTCCGTTTCGCACGAACTTTTGGGTTTTGGGCTGGTGTTAGCCATTCCGCCGCGTCGCCCGCGTGTTGTTCTCTGTTGTTGCCGTTAGATCCCTAGTGTTGTTTCTTCGGGTGTTTGTGTGTCCTTCCCAGAATATATGTTTCTTACTTGTGCTGAGCCCACGGGATCACTTGTCGTTGATCCTCCTCCGCGAGCCCCCCACCCCGCCTGCTTAACCGCGGCCTCACAATACCCAAGTTTGACTATACCATACAACAATTTGGAATGGCTGTAGTCGTGAAACGCTGGCATTGAAAGCAACGGTCGTGATAAAAAAAAATACGGCACTCTTCATAATGCAGCAGATCGAAGAGGAATGGAAACGGCAGTTACAGTGAATGTGAGGCAACGGCCTCCACCAAACACCTGAAAACCGCTTCCTATAATGCTTTGCATCACAAGTTCTGAATATTTGCAACTCTGCATGCTGCTGCCTACATGGATTCTATAGTTGACATGAAGTCTTTATTTACATTCGAATTAAAAAGCCCGAAAAGGGCAAGACAAGTTCTTCATTTTAGTGTCGCAAAGTTTCTTCGAATTGAAAAAGGTACAATTTGCAATTAGATTTGATACTGAAGTTTTCTTGCGTAACTTTCGAAATAATATGACCCAAATAGTACTTTTTGTTCCCACACCTGGTATCAGAAGGCCAATAGTATTTATGGATTTCAAAACTTTGGGAAGAATGGACTTTAATGTGGCCCAGCAGTTATGAATAGGAATGTGCGAATATTCATTTTTACATATCCACTAGAATATTACATTACTGTTTATTTGTGTAGAAGGTTGAGGCGTTCGAAAACGCTGCAGTATTATGCAGTAACAAATGGTGAAATTTAGGCAGCTTTTTGCTGCCAAAATTGTTTTACCATTATGTTTGTTGATACGTACTCTTGCCTTCACCACTGCTTGGATGCAATTGACCCCTGTACAGAATCACTTACGTAGCCAAAAAACAATAACTGAGGCACTACCTTTTTTCCCCAACTGTATCTTGCTTGTGCTATCAACACACCCTTGGGAACTCAAACATCAGGGTCTGCTGTGCCAAATTGAGGGACATTGAGTAAGGTGACAGGCGCAGAACGTTTCATATGTGAGCGGGCTTCTTTTAAAACAGTAACTGGAGCCAATCTGCATAGATTTTAGGTGCAACTTTCGTGTTTCAAGGGTGATGCATTCATTGCACACTTTAGATTGTAAGACTGCAATTGATGTGCTAGTGTGTAATCTGTCTGCAATCTTTTCACGTGTGCAATTGTCCATTCTCACTCGCTAAAGTCGCTTTCCAACGCAATGTTTTTCTGAGAAACTCTGAACACGACAATCTGCCACTATGTGATCTTGTTAAGTAGTGACCACTTCTGTGTAAGTTTTCCCCTGACACTGGAAGCAAACAGCCTTCAATCACTGTGCACCCTTCTATTTTTGCAAACGTCCCGTAAAACAATG